>JANZLP010000001.1:37241598-37251622 GCA_026930925.1 Chelictinia riocourii | reverse complement strand
CTTACTAACTGAGAACTATAAGGCAAGCCCTAAAAAAAAAAAATTCCCTTTAATTACAGCAACTGTCAACAGCACAGTCATGATCTCTCTTCGTCTGTCTCTTCATACAATTATCCACCTATTAAATGCTTTTGTTTTAAGAGACTACCACACCACAAAAAGAACCAGCACAATTCAGTTTTAGCTCTTCCTCTTCTAGCCTTTCCATGGATGAACCAGGCATTGCAAGCAACACACCATGCTGGAGCAGTTCAAGGACAAAGCCAGATAACTCTAGATCCCAAACCCTGCACTGAAAAGCCATCTCCAAATATGTCATTTTATAGTTCTCAGCAGATCGCTGTCCTTTTGCTGGCCAAGAAACATATACCACATGAACTCTGAACTCCTCCTTTTCAATGCTATCCTTTAATTACCAACCCATGTGTCAGCTTCCTTCTTTCCTCTGGTTATAGCTATGATATAACTGGGTCAAACTGATCCTTAAACATACTTAGAACAAGATTTTTCAATAAAAATTCTCAGCGACTGTACTTTCTGACAGTCAAGATTACAGGCTGGTTGTATTAGAAAACAATTTTTCATCATGTCAGTTTTCCACAGGAAAATGTGTTTAATAATACACATAGAACCAAAGCAAAGAGAAACACAGGTTGCAGGAATGAAGTAAGAGGACAAAGACACATAAGGCAGCTCCTTGGTGCCACAGCTGAATCACTGACTTCAGTTTTACTGTCTCTATATGTTTGTCTTTTGATGGAGCTAGTTTAATTTGAGAAAAAGAAGGCTTTCTCATGTTAGTATTTCTGTTACACAGAAATCAAACAAGAGCAGTCAGTCAAGCAAGTATGAGAGCTCCACAAACCTGTATTTTCATCACTGTACACTGAGACTGCTTGGACTGAATCAGTAATGTGTTTTATCTTGGAGTCACAACAGTAAATATTCTCTTCAATCTTATTCAGAGGAATCTATACGAATAATTTCCCAGGTCATGATTTTTGTACTTAGGTAAGTACAATCCCTATTTCAAAACTGTAATGCTGCTAGAATAGTTTAGGAAGAGATTCACAGAGATTCATAGAAGGTTTATATCAATATATAAGCCCCAAATACAAAGACTGGGAGTATTTTTTCATACTTCTCCACAATACCTCTATAGTAAAAACCTAGACCTACTCAGTCCTTTCCTCTCCACTAACTTACACACTGCTTCTTTGCAGTTATCCTAGAAAATCCCAAACTTTGGGCCTGAAAAGCTGAGTAGTTTCTGTTTTATAAACTTGTTCAGGATTTGGGAAGTCTCCATCCAAGAAGAAAAATAACATCCAACCATGATGAGTTCATCATTCAGCTGTTCCAAAGACCTCTTACTTTAGGATATCTTATGTCTTCTGTATGGCTTAGTTGACACAGCAGTTACATATTCCAGTTTTCCACAAAGTCTATTTCTTATGTAAGCTTTTGGCAGCTACTGCCAAAGAGTTAACAAGAACATTACAAGACTGACATTATCTTTCATACCTATGAGTCTTCTGTTTGCCCAATGCCTGCTAAAAAAGAACAGTTACAAACCTCCTAATGGATACTTAACTTACTTTAAAAATGTATTAATGCTTAATCTTCAGTGTTATTTAATAAGGTCATTGTCTCATGGGCAGAAGTATAAAGGACAAAGTACAAAGCTTTCTTAGAAGAACTTAGGAGGAACCCTTTTCCAAAATCCTTTCAACTCACTTCTGATCTTACATTAAGGAAAAAGGGGGAAAAAAAAAAAGCCAAAAAAACCAAACCCCAAACCCACAGCATATCCTTTTCATGG
Organism: Chelictinia riocourii; assembly: GCA_026930925.1. Lineage (NCBI taxonomy): Eukaryota > Metazoa > Chordata > Aves > Accipitriformes > Accipitridae > Chelictinia > Chelictinia riocourii. The sequence goes on along the minus strand of JANZLP010000001.1, from coordinate 37,249,800 downwards.
TTGCTCCTCGTTCCCATGAATGAGAAGGGTATTATCCTAAGATCATATTAATGAGTAGTTATGTGGACACTTGGGTAGTGAGGTGCCCTGAGGAGACAACACACAAACCTCCTTTGAAAGCTCCATGTTCTGAAGTTACCTAAATACAATAAACTCAAAAGTATTTTACTATTACACAAGTGGCTAATCATGGACTACAGCCTACCAGAACACTGCCAATTAAAGCTTTTAGCTGTGAAATATCTCTTTTTTTCAGAATTACTGGTTACAAAAACACCTAGAAGAGCCAGCTTTGCTCAATTTAGAGCAATGACTTGCTATCCAGATCACTTCAAATTGAGGAAAGGATTTAAAACCTTCTTCTTCAGCATCACAAACAGTCTAAATGACCTTACTCTTGTGGGATCTTAAAGCCTTGTTAATGCATGCTCTTTGCAAAGCTTTTCAGCTGCCTATTTTCAGAATCAATAGGTTCAAGCCTGATTGAAAAGCACACTGATAACAAAGTTCTGTCAACTGAGTTATAAGAAAACCCTCATATTGCATGGGCTTCCCTCTCACTATATAACAGTAAATTTATTCTCATAATCACTAGAATTCTTGCAAACTTCCAGCCTGTTTCTCAACAGTTGATACCATTTCTGTGCCATTATCAAGTGCTTGCAGCTGTTCATAAACTCCAAGTCTTAATGTAATCAGTAACAGGATTTATCATAACTTAACTAATATAAAAAGGCTATTTATAGGCTAAGAATGCAGTCACTGAAAAATCTAATTCTGATCACAAGGCAATCTACTGTATCTTGTTTTCCTGTGGATATAATATCAAGTTGAGAAGCAAAGAGATAGACATACTGGTATGCAGCATATGCATACATACCAGAAATAGGCAGGAACCATCCATCAGTATCCTAATTAGAAGCACAGGCACACCTCTAAGATAAGTCTCAAGAGAGAAATGTATATCGGTTAAGTATTAAATATCATATACACTATTGGGCTAAAATATGAGCTGATTAGCTGCAAATGAATGTTCTGCAGCTGAAACAGGAGAAAAGAAAGTTCACGCTGTTACTAGAGCAGAGGTCTAATTTCTTCTTCCTCTTAATTCCTCTTCCCACAGCTGCCCTTCTTGAAAAATTTTCTGTGGCCTGATTAGCATTTTTTTTTCTAAATCTTCCCTTCTGAGGTGACTCCCATCAGGACTCTTAACATAAGAGACATGCTTAAGTACGCTGTCTTGAAGGTTTCCCTTTATCTTAATTTCCAAATTAAAGGCAGTCATAAAAGCGTGAATTCCCTCAGAAGTAACAGCTCTAAACATGTTGTATGAAATAGAGTGGTGAGAAAGCTGAGAGATCTCAGGTTTATTGCCAGTTTCTATACTATTTCTTACACAATGAAACTTGGTTCTGAAAGCAAAGGCAAGTAAAGCATGGAACAGATGTAAGGAGGCAACTTAAAAAATGAGGAGTCCTTTTTCTATCCTAGTAGTCCCATATCCAATTGGTCCAATTTCCATTACAATTCTAGCTAGATCTCTTAAACGCATTGGCACACCATAAAGATTACCACTGCAAAAGAGTTAAAAAGATCATGAAGCAAAATTTGGGAAAATAAAAAAATACTGTATTAATGGCTCTGCAGTTACCATGTGAAAGAACAAGTCCTCAGCTATCTATTTTAAATAACTTAGAAGATATACATGTATAATAAATATAAAATTGTTTTACCAATCATAAATATTTAAGACTATTTTATATGTATGACAAGTTAATTCCACCTGGTGAAAACTAACCAGGTTTAATATTGATGTTCATATGGAGGTATGTTTTGTTTATGCAAATTCTAAATTATTCTTACTGTGGCAACATTTATGCACTGAAGTAGGATGGGGATATTCCTCTGCTTGTTTCTATAGTTCTCAAGTTATTATTTGAATAGATAATAACTCGCAGAACATCAGAAATGCAACAATCCAAGGATATATTAAAAACTGCACCAAAACTCCTAACAGAAATCCGAGTTTGAGCTCCATTCTTCAGTTAATGCCCTAACACTAGGATAATGAAGTTTTACTATGATAAAATCATAAAATTCCGAATCATCTTATGTTAAAGTACTATAACACATATGGTAAACTGCTTGGTATTTTCTCCATCTGTTGCACAGCTTTTAATTCAAAAAGGGGTCAAAGTTTCAACCCACAATACAAAACTTCTAAGTTTCCAGCTTTAACCAACCATAGCATTTCAGGTAATCTAACTATTCATCATTGACTACTCTCATCTCATTCCATACTACGTAACTATTATATTGTTTCACAACTATTACATTGTTTATGTTATAAAAATAACAGAACATGAAATTAAGCAGGTGTTTACAATACTGGTCAATGAGATGACAAAAGTAGATTAGAACAGGGCCACAGATGTTTTATAAGACCAGAAAAGAAAGTTGAGGAGAAACAAAATGCAGAAAAAGCACAAGAAATACAAAAATACATAAGACTCAGTCTCATTTTTACCTGACTGAAAATGAAAACTGCTGGGGCAACAAAAAAAAGAAAATTATCTATGGAGCTCTTGCATGCAGACATGAACTTTAATTCTAAATGTACATGTTTAAAACCACTGCCATTTAAGTCCTTTAAGACTGTAAAAACCAATCCTTTGGGGAACAGAGAAGCTCTGAATAGTTTGGGAGGAGTACTACTTCAAAAAGCAACAGAATTCAGGTCTTCTAGTTTAGTAATGTCTTTAAATGGCAATCCACAGAATTTCTTCAGTATGAATCCTGTTAATCTAAAATAAATGATACAAATTATGAATGTTACTAAACACTATTCTAATTAACCTAGACTGTGTGTCCTTGAAGTCAGATAGGAAAGTTTATCTGTTTTGATCAAAAGACAGTTCAGACAGTGGTCTGTAAAGGGAAGATGTCAATATCATTCTGTTGTTACAATACTGATGTCTTGCATCCCCCACTTACCACAGTATCACTTACTGACAATGCCACCAATGAGAAGCCACCTGGAAAAAGATCTGTCAATAAAATATTGATTTAATCATGTATCTGTCTATGGCAGGTACGGACCTGCTACAAATTGACCCGAACTTCTCAGTTCTCCAGTCTAACCCTAAGCAAACACACCCATCCCTGGGAACATTTATGAGTAAGAACAGTGTTAGTAACTATCACATCTCATTCTCTTCTGAAGATTATGAGGATTCAAGCTCCATTCATCTTTTAAAGCCAAACTCAGTAAACTTGAGTTATCAAAAGTGACTCAGCAACATTAAAGCAGAAGTTCATTGCGGTTTCAGCTGGCTTTAACCGTCAAGTTTCTTGTATATTCAAAGAAATTGAGACTGGTTTTATCAGTTTGCTCTAGCCACCTCGTAGTTACATAGTACTAGAGAGGTGTCACAGGACCGAAATACCAGGTAGTCAACTCAGAATTTAAGATTAATATTAAAGAATTGCTTTTTGGAGAATCAACGTTTCTAAATTCACAGAGAAGGTTTTCTACATGAAGAATTAGATCTACTGCAAGAGGTTTCTTGTTCCAAATACAAGTTCCCAAATGGCACAGAAGAGGCAGTTTCTTGTACTGAGAAAACAGTCCTAAAAGAAAAGACAGTAAACTTCAGCTTTGACTTCCAGGCTGATGAAGCCCAAACCAACCAAAACCAAAAAGATGATTAAAATCATTCCAATTTGACAAACACTGGCAAAATGTCTACCAGAATCTTTGACAGTACTGATGATTTCTTTATTTTACTACAAATAGTAAAAATTTAAGCTTAACAAACACTTTACTGATGTAAGTGAATTAAATGAGCTTGCAGAGGCAATATCTTAGTAACCAGCAAAGTTAGAGTGACCTTGTTTTCTTGCTCATTAGAAAGGGAAAAAAAGGCAGACATGCTATTTTTGTGAAGTCAGAACACTTAGAGTCTTTGTTTGGGTTGGTTTTGGCCAGTAACAAAGTACAATGTTAATATGTAATAACATTGAGGGCTGATGTGAAGTTTGACAGAAAGCAATTGTCTCTGTAAGACACACTAACGAGCGAACCAATGTAAAGAAGATAAAGCAAAATACAAAAGGAAAAAAGACAAGACACAAACAGGTGATTATTTTGAAGTTTTCCCCAGGTTGATATATCAGACCGCTTGTGCTAGGCCAACTCAATATAAACCAGGTGATATTCCTTATTGCTAAAATGAGAAATTGTTCAACTCTGCCTCCTGAGTTTTTTACCTTTATAGGCCTATGACTTTCTGCCACAGTGTTAAGGTGACTGGTCAAAGCACAAAGGTACTTGCATTAAAATAGCAAGTTTTGATAGGGCTCCAAGTAATTTTAATTTACTTTCATAGCTATAAGTCTTTCTTTGGTGGGAGGGTACAGTCATTTAAATGAAGAGCAGAGCACAGAAACCAGATGAACAGAAGACCACCAGATGAGACACCACAAAAACAAGCCCAACTGAATCAAGTCTTGTATTAGAGACTTCATGTAAAAACCTGGAGCTCTGTAAGTTGGTTCTGCACAGGATGTTTTTTCTGTTAATCTGTAAACTGGTTGGAAAGACTTTTTCCCTTCTACCTTTCAAACTCTTTTTGTGTAATTTAAGGGGAAGACATGGGAAAAACAGATATAAGTTTAGGAGCTGGAAGGAAAAAAAGATTGAGAATGGCTAAAGAAAGATATGTGCAATGCTCTCCGACCTGGAAACAAATTTGGCAAGAAACAGACAGACTGGAATTACAGAGTAAATTTAACTAATGCATCTTTTGGTTGGAAATGATATTTCAACTCTTAGAAATTGCTTGGAAATTCTTGAATTATTACATTTCAATTAAAAATCCTTTCATTTTTGCATTGTTTAAAAGTCAAGAGAAAACACGTATTTCAGCCAAAAAATCTGTCACGAAGAACTCAAAGCACAAGATACTTAGCCATTTATGTCCTCTGATAGAATTACATGCAAAATTTTGAAGAATGAGGTTTCAAATGGGTACGCTAGAGGACCCTGAACTATAGCTATAAAAAAAAAAAGGTACTCCAACTACAACAGTCAATACTCAGTATTATTCATAAACTTAGAATAGCACACATTTAAAGAAACATCTGCTCTTTGTCATAAAGTTCCTCTCAGTTCTTCTTTGCCAAAGAGCTTTACATGAAAATCTTTGTTTATGGAAAAACAGAAGTGCTGTTCCACTACAATTAAATGTGTATTTGAGGTTTCTACAGAATTGATTTCCTGCAAAGAACACTGTGGGAGTATATTTGGATTCTAAATTATAAGAATATCTACTTGTTTAGAACATCAAGAAAGAAAAAAGAGGCAAGATAAAATTCCAAAGATTTGAGTGTTTTTCACCTTGAGATTTACTTGAGTTTTATTTTTGCACTTCTAATTTAATTTAAAGAAACAAGGCTCTAATTACCTTGAACTACTTTTGTGATGAAACACTTTTTGGCTTATCCTTGAGCAGGGCAAGAACTGTCACTCCAGTGCAAATGATTCAGGATTTGTTTTCAGAAAAACTTAAAAATCTAAGCTTTCATAAAACTATAACAACTTCTTTTTAGTTTATTTGACCAAAAGAAAAGCAAAAAGAAAAAAAAGAAAGAAAAGCAAAAGTATACTAAAGAACAGAACATGTTTCCTTACAGTTAACATTTTTGCCTACTAATATCCACTTTGATCATAATTAGAGACAAAGTACAAACTGTTTTATATTTTCAGTTTCTTCTCACTTCTTAGAGAACACAGACTCCGAGACACAATAAAATATTCCACGAGTTCACAAACACCACCTAATAATAGCAAATGATCGATGCCTCAGAGGGAGGCAACATTTCCCACCGTGCACCTAGCTGACCATGCTGTGTTGGACACAAGAGGAAAGCTGGGGGTTTTTGCCTTTTCAGATAAAGGTCTTCCACTCTGAAGCATAAAATTCAGTTTATCTGAACATATATAACATTATTCATGCCAAAAGCACCCAACTCCCTCCTACATTTCTTCCAAGGATAACAAACTTGATGATTTCTTACAGAATGGATTACGCAGTCCAAAACGGTCTTGTCATCCATATGTTCAGCTGTGGATTTCATCTCCATATTATTCCCTTGAGGATGAGGACATTAAATACATAATCCCACTCCCACTTGTGAAACATTTCAAAGTGCCACCTTCCCAAATACAGGTGTGATACCGTAACATCAGCTCCACGGGGTCACCTCCAAGAAACACTCCACTGAGGACAGGTCATTTGAGGCGTAAGTCTGCATGTTCTCAGCAACTGAATGCAAACCTGTTCTTTCCATTCTCCCAGCTCCTAGTCCACCCTCTAAGATAATAAAATTTGTCACTATACTGACTCTATACTTTTACTGCTTATATGAATCCCCATCATTCCCCCTCACTTCCTTTTTTAAATTAAAAGAGAAAAAAATAGTCAAGGTTGCCTCTTAAAGAAAGTTTGTTCTAATTACTGTGAACGTGTCATGATTATGAATCTGTGAAGATATAACACAAAACTCTTCCAAACTGCAGGGAGGGAAAGGAGATGGACAGCTGTATTGATGAGGCAGACCGACTAACATTCAGACACACAGAATTCCTACTTCCCAAGCACAGAGGCAACTCGCCAATCTGCTACATGGCTTTTACCGATTTGCTTTTATAAACTTATTTCCAGTAAGTCAACCCCACAAACAGACATGCTGTTCAAGCAGCATGTTAAATGTTTTGAGAGGCTTATGATAAAAGATCATCAGAAGACAGTAAGGACTTCAGCTTAGAAAAACAAGAATTCAAAATAATGTTAATAATCTATTCAGAAGAGGAAAGATTTCAGATGTCACAGGTGCTATGAATAAGAAAGTAGATATTTATGACAACTTCTTTTTTCCCTGGAAGTAGAAAATCTTTTCTGGAGAGAAAAATGAGACAGAAGAGGCATAACTTTTTTTTTTTCTTTTAGGAAAACCTATTTTGATAATAATCACCTACTAGACGTAAGTAGAAATTCACTCTGTAATTTTTCTTTATGATGCCTGAAATTAAAAACACAGCAGAAAAAGAAACTAAATCAGAAAGAAAGCAATCTAAAAGAAGAATCACTGAAAACATATATAGATCACCAGAGAGGCAACAGAAAAAATTCTGGCAGCTGTCAACACTGTACAAAAAAAAAAAAGTGCTTAAGTATAGCTGGTTTCTCTTAAGAGTTGGGAATATATCAAACTGTAACAGTAATATTCATGACCTTGCGGGCTATATTAAATGAAATTTTTTTATATGGATTAGGTATTTGCAGACAGAGCTGTTAAAGTTGGCAAAATAATAACATGGGGTGGAGGAAACACATTTCCCAGCATAGCCAACTATGGGAAGTCAAAATCACAGCCAGTTCACTTCTCTTCTTTGCACACCTGCTTAGGTTTAAAAAGGAGGGAAAGGGAATGCTAAGTAATTTTGTAAACATCTTAGAAGACTTCAACCTGAATTTCAAAGATGAAAGTTTAACTCAGCAGTTGCCATTTGGCCTTAACCTTTAATAACTTTAGAGGAAGAACATAAGAACAGTCATGCTGAGTCTGACAAAAGGTCTACTGAGCCCAGTACCGTTTCTCCTGCAATGGCCATAAACATATGCCTAGGTGAAAGGCTTTTTGACAGAAACCATGGTCTTGTTAAAATGCCTCCAGAAAATAACAGGAAGACTGCTCTCAATTTTTCTGGTAACTGAAAAATGGATCAGACCCTCCATAGACACTATTATTTTAGCTCACTTCCGTCAGTAAACCTGTTGTTCTTGATCCTGCTTTTTACCAGAGAGAGCACTACATTTTAAATGGAAAACCAGGAGAAATGAAAGGACTGTGAGCAGAAATAGTCACAAAAGGTATGACAAGAGCCTTTACAAAGGAAAAGAAGTGAAATCAGCGAAGCTATGAACTTCAGCTTCCGAGATACTGAAGCTAGCACTTAGCTGGCTTAACTGATCAAGCCAGTCAGTAATTTTAAACATGACAGGCCACAAAAGCAGATAGTTGACCTTTGTGTGTTAAATCATGCTTGGGAAATCTACTTTCCAGTTGCAAGCACAAAGATTACCACAATGAGTGCAATTTAAGCTAGCAACATGAGTAATTTAAACTAATTTTTTTAAA
>JANZLP010000001.1:36985828-36998872 GCA_026930925.1 Chelictinia riocourii | reverse complement strand
CCCATTTCTCCAGCCTGCTGAGGTCCCTCTGAATGGCAGCATGACCCTCCGGTATATCAGTCACTCCTCCCAGTTTTGTGTCATCAGCAAACTTGCAGAGGGTACACTCTGCCCCAGTTCATTAGGACATATATAGAAAAAGGAACAGCAGAGTGGAGGAGGAGAGGAGAGGTTTAAATATAACCTACACTTTTTAATTCTAATGATGAAGAGATTCAGCGAGTGCAAAATAGCACCAAAGAAAGAAAATCCAGCTATCAGCAGAAAGCCAGCTGAACTGTTGGTGGTAAAGCATCATTTAATCAAATAAGTTATTTCAAAAAATTAAGCAGACCAGAACAGAAGCTTAAAAGCTAACACTGACAAAGTACCAATCAACGTTATCAGCAAACATTAAATTGCTTTCCAAAACAAAATCCACTTAGAAGTTCGCTACACAGTTAAGGACTACTTCACCATAACATAGAAAGACAGGTGTATCCATCAACAAAAATGCTGAACCCCAGGACAGCGATTTCAAGAGTAAGACATTTTATTTTGATAAAACTCCTGTCATCACTCTTTGTGCTAAAGATTGTATTCAAAGTAAAACCATTCAGCACTAAAAAAGTAATCTGTGAAACATTTTGAAGAATATAAATGCAGTCTTAAGAAAATTTCCTCAATATTTTTGATTTACAGAAGCATAAAATAACTACTGGTTTACTGTTTAACTTTCAATTTTCTGTTTATTTTATTATTGTGATTGTTTTTGTAGGAATATTTTCCATTATTAGTCGCTCAGAATAACAGGAAAATGTACAGAAGGGAGTAGTTTAACCACCAGCCTGAAGCATGCTCAACATTGCTTATGCCTTTCCTAATGGATGCTTTTCTTACCTTTCTAACCTCCTTTTAGGTTTGCTTGGACAAATTATAATTTAATATAAAGATTGCTTAAGACAGCATTTGATTTAATTAACTTTATATCAAATTATAAAACTTTAATTATTTCAATATTAATTCTACTCATATTTTTCTCTCTTTTGATTTTCTTTTAGCCAGTACATCACTGAAACTCAAAAAAGGCTTTATGAAAATGTCTGAGGACATTTTCCTCAAATATTTAAGATGGGAAAACTCAGGATAATTAATTATCAGGGTAAAAGAAGAAAAAAATTCCTTTTGATTGCTATCTCAGTAAGTTTGAAGCTACCAAGGAATCAAGCAATATGATGATGTAGCAGAGCTAAGATGGTGCCCCATCAAGCAATGGCTAGTTCAACAGTGACAGAATAAATCACAGTGAGAAAAAACATTATCTGCAAGGATCATATAAACCCTCCTGTCTTGTTTCATCACAGTGGCTTCATTTGCAGATAGGGAGGATTATTTTTTGCTTTCAAGTAATTTCAACTATTTAATTATGTTTCTTACAGCATTAAGTCACCTGTGAAGGAAACAGCTGCAATGACATGTTTAGATCTTTGGTGACGGTTTTTTTGCTTGTTTTTTGTTTTGTTTTGTTTTTTTAAAGACTATTCCGAGAGTCTGAGTAACAAAGACTATCATGGAATTTCCCAATTAAGAAATAAATTTTCTTTTTATATTCTGTATTTTACTTTTATACTGAATAGGAGCTTATATTGAATAAGGGGAGCCATTTTGATCTAGTCCAAAACAGAACTAGGAGTGAAATTATGGCTTCATTTAGATAACCTGACTTTTGCGTAAGCAAAGCATTCAAGAGTTCATAAAAAATGGATATGGCATGAATTTGTCAATATAACGTCTTGTTAAAAAAGAGTCAGTGTTCACGTAGCATATCTTGATTTAACTTTAAAATATTTCTTTCATGATTCTTCCATGAAAACTAGGAAAATACATTCAGAGTAAATGGCTAAGGCAAAAGCACAACTGTCTAAAAAAACCCCACCAAAGACCCCCCTAAAGCTACCAACTTTCAAAGTGTAATTGCTAGCAATTCCCCATCAAAATGAAATGGTATTTTAAGCACAATATTAAAGGAGTCATTTCAATTCTGATTGGTGCTGTCACCAAACCTGTGGATGATCTGTACAATTAAAAAATTTTGTCATGTCCCAAGGTGGAAGTCAAAAGATTAAAGGCATTAACAAGAAGAAGGAAAAATTTAAATAAGCTGAGTAAGTTGGAAAATGAATCTGAAATCAAGGAGGAAAAAATCAGTACAAAATGGATTGTTGCTTATCATATGCTATAAATGAATTTTACATAAACTATGGGAGGCATTGTTATTCAGATAGGAGTATAGACCCCAAAACTACCCAGCCACATAAACTAGGAAGAAAATGAAAAAAAGCTGACCTTGTAACAGAAGAATACACTACTGGCATTTAACCTAACTCATAAACTAGACTGAGGCAGTTTGAAGACATGTAGAAGGGAATGCAAAGCAAAGGTCAGCTGTCTGTGCCAAATGTAATAAAGACTGTGACTGGATGGAAGAAATTCATTCCACGTAACACTTAAATGCCTATAGAGTGACTGATGGGTGTATCAGGGGAAAGAACAACATAACAGAAAGAAGGTTCTACCTAATAACATTGAGGAACAGAACAAAGATCTGAGAAACAACGTGAGAACCTGGATCTGATCAAAACTTATTTAACTGTGGTTTTGCTTATATGTAGTATCTGTAGAGTAAATTTGGCATATTCTAAGAGTAAACACCCCTTACATGACTTGCTAATCCATTTGTTTGTGCTTATAAGTGTTAAAGTGGATTGGAATAAATACTTCCCCTCACTGCACACATTCCCTTGTCTTACTCTTTTTGGAGTCAGCTGGTGGATGGAAACTGGAAGTATTCCATCAATCAGCCAGCCTGACTGGAGAGTGGCTGCAGCCTTCAGCTGGCACGCAACATCAAAAGTAGAAATTAAGCATGTGTGCATGCACATACACAACAGAGACTTTGGATAAGCAGAAGAGGGTCTGGAGATTGGATCTAACTGGTTTCAAGCTAAATAGCAGTCTCAACTATGATTTGGATGCTAAAAAAGCAACTCTAACTGAACCTTAATATAAGATAGTGGAGTTTGGTCTGCTTAAATTGTGTACTGTCTCACCAGAATTTTAGGTATGGATCTTTGAGGACAATCAGCACACCTAGAATAAGCATATTTCTTGCTTTTTTATTTTTAGTAATGGAAAAACTGCAGGCAATTTAATCTCCTTAAATAACATCTCTAAGACTATAGAAAACCAGTGAAAATTATGAATGCTTTAATTTACTTTCCTTACATCTTTGCTGACAATATCATTACAATAAAGTCAAATGATTTTAATAGTATCCAGGCAAAGAAGTAACTGGCAATCTAAACTCCACTTAGAAGCAAACTTAATCCATATTGTCTACACATATTAAGGCTTTCCTGGTTATTAATGTTACCAAAAGATCAAAGCAAACGGACAACTCTAGTGATCACAAATTGTACATGAAAGCATAGGTTTTTAGTGCTGCTTCTGAGAAGAGAAAGCATTTTATGTTAGAACATCACCAGACTAGCTTCCCATCATGTCCTTTTCACAGGCAGAAAAATAAAACAAAAAGAAAACCTAAACCCCCAGTCTTGCTGGCTCAGAATGAGTAAGAAGAATCTATCCCCAAAGTTGAAACCTTCTTACAACAAGATGCAGCCAAGGGCTTCATCAAACAAAAGACTCTAATTGTTATATAAACTGCAGCTCAGCTCCCATAGATGAATGTAGTCCAGCTTCTCTACTGGCTACTTGATTTTGGCACTTTCTAAGGGTATAGCATTTATGAATTCACTTCATCTCAGACTGAGTGGAATATAAAAAGGTTCCCAGTGTTCTCCCTTCCTGAATGACCACTTTACCTGTTAAAGTATTATGTAGAAATGGAGACATAGTTATCACTAATTTTAGCTTATCACAGGTCACTTTTTCAGGCACCTAGAACTACAATTCTAACAATTCTCAAGTTCACTAAGGAAATACCTTCAGAATTTACAAATTCATGGCTAGGTAGTCGCGGTAACCACATTGAGGAAACTAGAAAACTGAATAATACAAAAAGGTGAAATAAAAATGCTCTGGAAAGAAGTGTGGTAGAAGATCACTGCCATCATGATATATTATACATTTTTCTCATATAAATTCAGGGACAATCAACAAATTACTTAAAGATTATTTTTGTCAGAAAATTGTTAGCATAGATTCCTATAAACAGTCCAGATAAGGCTTCTTTTTATTTTAAAAAACTCTTATTATAATTCACTAGTGCAAAATGAAATAGCATAGGCCTGAACATTTCATTTTACTGTTACTAGACTTTTAGCTTAGATCCTCCTATCTCCCATGATTATTTTTTTATAACAGTATGCTTACCACTTGTATGGTATCCATTACTGTGTAAGAGTGTCCAATGTACTTTTCATAAACAATTATGGTGCAGAACCTCAGGATGTCATGGAGGTCAATTTAAGACTGAAAGAAATTACTAGACTTCTCACAGCAAGAAAGAACTTCTGGCTATTACAAAAACATTTTACAGAATGTTTGCCTCTTTCAAACCTATTAGTCATGCTACAGTGTAAAACACTTAACATCTAGGGTGTAAGAGGAAAATCTCCCCTGGAATAGAACATGCTTTGCCTAGCACAGAATGCCTTGCACCTCTGAGTGTGCTAAAACTGGATGCTGCTGGAGACAAGATACTGTATTAGATGGACGACTGCCCCCATGCAGTTTGACAAGCTTCTTATAACTAGGTCTGGTAGAAAAGGCCAGTAGGCCAGGATTTTCCAAGCAGCTGTGTATATTTTCAGCGCTGTGGAGAAGTGCGGGAGCAGTGGTGAGCTGCAGAGAATGATTAGTCTCCTTTGTACTCCATCTTCAGATGCAGCAGTTCCTTCAGTCTGCTGTTTGCCGCCTAATGATTCGGGAACAGAAAGAAGCAGTGACCTAGAAAATATAGAAATATAATTTTACTGTAAAATATTTACAATTTCTAGCTTCAGCTAGACAAATTCTGCAGAATGAAGAATTGGGGGCAGCCAGGCTGGTAAACTGTGTTGTCTTCCAAAATTGTCAGTTACATATTTTAATCTGAAGTATGACAAGGAGCATTCTTGTATATACATACAATCTGTAAAATAGAAGTAGAATGGTTAGAATAAGAAATACAGGCTTGCAAAATCACTTGGAAAATTTGCTAGTCCAGCCTTCAAATGGCCCTGCCTGCTCGATTGACAGTTAAATAGCATAAATCACCAAGCTAAAAACCAAACTTGTTCTGGGCAAGTATTCTGAGACTAATAAAACGGTGGGGGGCTTTGTATTTTTAGTTACTTGCTAAGTTTTAGGACTTGTTCTTGCATGTCAATCATGAAGACATGTAAGGTGTCAACATCAGAGTTCTGATGAACTCAGATCATAGTATGCAAAAAGGCTACAATCATCTGGGTCTGGGAACTGAGAATTCCCCTATAGGGCTGCCCACTGGAGGCAAAGTACCTCTTAAGGCTCTTTGCACTCAGTATATATTTTCATGTACGTGGCCAACAAGTGGGATGTTGCTTCATATCCCCATTTGGAACTCTTGAAATTCTGCTGTGTATCAAAAACCTGGAGGGCATGGGCAAAGGGTACAAGTAATGTAAATACCACTGCTGCCTTTCCACATTTCCTACTGCACAACTTGGATGAACCAGATAATTTGTTCTCATTCTTTGGAATAGGAGGAAAAAAAATAAAATAAAATTTAAAAAATGTGCCAAATGGAGCACTTACAGGTTTTACAAAACACATAATTGAAAATACACATGTAAATTGAAACCTTTAAAATAGTAGACTGTGGGTTAAAATGCTGCATTATGAAACAAAGGTAACAGTAAAATAAAAATCATTGCTTGTCCTCATTTCTGCACAAACTCTGCAACACATGAATTAAGGATGGGCCTGGTGCAGATGGGAGATGTTAGTAACATCCTTTCTACACAGCACACATTCATGGAAGTAGCATATGCTCTGCCAGTTTTGTCCCTCGTCACTTTCAGAGTTTGAAAAGAATGTGCTGTTCCCTGGTGCCTGGAGTGGCGGTAGCAAAATCCCATCCAAAGAATAAATTATACCTATGATATGTGTCCCACATGTCAGGATCTGACTATGCCAGTTAAAGCTACCATCCCTTTTTTTCTTCTGTATCTTTTTGTGTTTATGTATTTCGTTTAATGTTTCTTAGTTGAGAGGGTGAATTTATACAGCTTTGCCATTGCTTACTTTCACATGCTTCTCAGATCTTTCTCTGCATATTTGCATGAAGAGGTAGGATAAGGCCTTTGGTATTCAGCAGAGTTAAAAAGCTGCTTTTTTTTTTCTGGGTCAATCAATTTCTTTCCTTAGATCAGAGCTGGGATCTCTGAAGTGTATACCAGAACTGGGCTTCCTGCAGTTGTAAAATTAGACCCATCGCTGTCATCCCCCTGTAATAGCAACAAGAGAAAAAATGTGAAGAAGTGTAAAATTTTGTGGTTGTTGAACTCAGTCAATCAGTTCCAGTTCTCTGGGAAAGAAACTCATAATACAACCACTTACAGTGTTTGTATGACATAATTAAAAAACCTGTGCATGTTGTCTTTGAATATAGCTGCTATTATATGGCATGTTGTTAAACAGCTTCTTTTGGTTTGCTGGATTTGATATCACTGCATTAGACTGAGGGGAAAACCAGCACGACCCACTTTGATTTAGGATGGCCAATTTCACTCATTAAGACTGTACTTTGCTGCAAGCACATACCTGGGGCTATGCTTTCTGAAAGCAAACCCAAAATTATTAGGAGACTGGTGGGGCAGAATATTTGTGATCCATGTACAAGCTATAAAAGTTTTAGAATAAAGAGTAAATAACCCTCTGATACTGAAATTCTCATGAGAGGCTTACTGTTTTATAAAGAAAACCAGGAATGCCATGTAAGGTCTGGTAAATGCTTTTTTTATATGTGTTTCCTATAAGAACGAAGAATACCTTTTAGGGCTGATACCATTTTTTCCCCTTACCCCTTAATATAGGTTATGAGAAAAAACATTAAATGGCTTTTATTGTACAGGAAATGTACTTGAAGTGTAGAATGCTTGGGAACGGATGCCTGTGTTACTGCTATAAATTGTTCATGATATGTCTTTTCTTATATGCATCAAACACAGCACTTGCTGCAGAGATGCATGTGATCTGTCTTCTCTCCTGAGAGATGGTAATTGGCTTCAGTTTACTTAGGCTACTGCAGTACAATTTATTTTCTTAGCTTAGCTGAGGCTCATGTTGCAGCATGTTTTCTTCTATGAGGGTGAGGTATTTAATTTGTAAAGTGGTGGAGAGTATGCATTGCGTTACAAAGACAAAGCACATCCCTGCTCTGTGGTGTTTAGTGGAAACAGATTACAGCACTCCACCATCCCCCTTTACTTTATCCTGTCTTGTTATTAAATTGTACATGAAGTAATCATGATCTTTTAAAGAACATCCATTGTAACTAGCTCAGTAATTTGAACACATGACTAATGAACTGTGGTTACTATTTTCTTTGTCTATTTATAATGAATTATTTCTGCGGTTTTTGGCCACAGTCACATGGTATTATTTCCCTTTTCTGAGTCTTGTCTCTGTCTGGATAACCAAACATTCTTCAAACAGGCAACAAATAGAAAATAATGAAAACTTATTTTAAGTTTATGGTTTTGTTGTTAGTTCAGTGATCTTTCTTCCTCCTCAGATTTCTTTATGGTTTTTCAAATTTGTCTGTCTAGATAAAGAACTAAACAGATGAACATAAAAATCACAACACATGGCAATTCGAGGTAAGCTTTTCAATGTAAAAATATTCACACAATTGTAACAATTCATGTAACAATAATAATAATGTAACATGTAAGTCATATGGACTTATGCAGATGAAGCCTCTGAGTGAGGGCTTTCCTGATTTTATTAATTCCAATCATAATTTTACTTTCTAAATTATTGACCTTTTTTCCCCCCAATAAAGTACACTATGCAATTCATAATGGACTAAGAAGTGCTGCGTACTCACAATTCCCTTTAACAGATTAATGAATTTCACAGCAAATACATTTGACTACTGGGGATCCTAACTTGCCATAATGGCAGTCCCACTTATGGTTGTTGTGGCCAGCCTACTCCTCCTTGAAGGAAGTGGGGTCGGGGAGGCGGCAGGGGTTTGCCACCACACACTGAGCTTTCCTCCTTTGTTAATATTACTTCAGTGCTGAATTAGCTTCAGTTATTTCTGCAAGCTCATTACTCTTTTATGACTGTGCACATGTTAGTACTGCTGCGTTAGCTCATGTGAGGCACTAGGACTTCTGGGAACACTTGCTTGGGAACAGCATTAAGCTGTGCTGCCCTATGAATTAATTTGCAGTATACTGAAAAAGAATATGTCTCCTTTCTGTGCATCCATGTGGAAATTTTTTAATCTAAAACCTCATTAAATAAAAGCAGCAAGTAATGAACTTCTACTACCAGAGTGACCTAGCTCTACTGTCAGCATTTTTAATATTCTCGTTTCGGCAGTATGTGACAGATAAGATGTTTAATACAGAGTGGAAGGCATTTTGTCTGTGGTTGGACACATTGAAAATTCACCTGCTCATGGACACGGATCAATATAGTCATGCAATGAGGATTTTAAGTATCCAATAAGGGATCCTTCTTTGCTGACTGGAAACTGTGGAGAGGGACTACAAGCACAATGTGGTACGATTATAAAACCATGTTTGATTGGGATAACCATCACTACTGGCTTGCCTAGCAGCATGTAGGGAGTTCTTTCAAGTGGCATTTCTGTTCAAATGCTCTGGAAGCATAGGAGAGGAGTGTGTAATGTGAGTTTAAAATTATACAAACTCTATTGATTTCTATGGAAACAGAAATAGGTAGAACAGAAGAGGAAGTTCACAGAAGCAGCAAAGGGTAATTGGAAGGACGTACATGCCCTCAAAGCAGTGTGTGTATTTACAGTCCAGATTAAACCAAGACCATTCCTGCTGGTCCCAGCTGAAAGCATTGTCAATGTTTTCCCACATGTAGTGCTTGGTAATGAAGCTGGGTACAGTAATCTTACTTTTACAGAGTACTGCAAAGAGACTCCAGGTTCCTGAAAATGAATGATGAACTGTCATTCCTTATCAGAAGCCTTGCCAGCCAGTTCACAGAGCAGAAGTTCTGCAGATTTTAGGTGCTGGTTTGAACAGGTAATATGAATAGGTATGAGTAAACCACAATTGTTAGATGTGAAGTCAGTGACCAAAGAAGCAGAAGAGCTCCAAAAGTCTCTGGAAGTAAACTGAATCATTTATGAGGTTAGATAAGGTAGGTAGAGGAGTGGTGGAATAAATAATGTACATAAGTTTGACTTCAAGGATTTACATATTCACATTAACACAATGTGATTAGAGGATTCTCTAATTTGGGCCTGGAGGCCAGGTACTTGTAAGGATGTCCAGACAACTGTGGAATGCCATGTCTTGAGCTTTAACCCCATATTCTAAGAGGGCAGGGACCAGCTCCAGGAACTAATGAGTGGGCTAGACATTTCTGCGTGTTCTTGGTAAGGCATTTTTTCTGGTGTTCATAAAGCCATTCCTGTAAACAAATATGGCTTCCCTATTGCATGGTATATCACCCATGAGACTCTGCTGCAGCGATTGCTGATGCTCGTCATATTAGAGACCTTAATAGATTGTAGCATTAGAATATTTGAACAATTATTTCATGGCTACCCAAGCAATTTAATATTTAGCCAAAATATGGCATAATATCCATGGATGAAGAAAACACTGAAAACATGCCAGTGAGCAAACTCCAAGAATATTCTACTGACTGCTACTTTTGAAATACAATATTTTAAATTCAAGAAGATAATATTGTGTTTCAATGTACTATATCTTTCTGCCCCTGAACAGCATGAAGACATCCATTATAAGTCAAAAAGTACATAACACCTGGATATTATGACTATGAACACAGCACAGCTGAGTTTCAGTGAGGTCCCTTTCTTGTGAGCTCAAGTTAAATGGTATTTATTATTTTTGAGAATTACTGGAATAAAAAGAATCACTGTACAATTAAAAAATATTTCTATCTGTTTGCGCTTTGGCTGAATGTTATACAGGACCAAACAGAGGAACTTTGTTGGAGTGTTTGTTTGCATATTTAAGACCCGTAAGCATGGGCAGCTTTGGTAGCAGCAGTGTGGCAAACTAAAGCACCACCTTAGGTACTGAGCAGTGCCTTGATGTTTCAGAAGGAGTTTTGAGGGCTGTCAGAAAGGCTGTTGGGGCAGAATGTGTAGGTGTCCTGTGTTATCCCCAGATCGTACACTGGTGACAAAGAAGTAGAAGTCAATGTGGTGTAGTCAAAGTTCCCCCATTTTTTAAACATTGTTTTACATAAAAAAGACAAATGTGAAGAATAAGGTATTTAGCTCTAGTGATAAAGAAAACATTCTTTGTACCAAAGCCAGTTTTTGTCTTGCTTTAACCAACAGAAGGACAGAGACAAAGAAAAAGAAATACAATAAAAAAATGAAATCTTTATTTTTTGGCTCATTTGTAATATTATGTTGTTTATGATAATAACAATTTCCTGCATGCATTTCACCAACACATTACAAGTCAAAAGCATTTGTAAAAGAAAGATTCTACATTTAATGTTAGCCTGTGTATGAAACACACAATGTCCTGATGTCCTTGATTATACAAATGTGCCATTTTGTTCTTGGGAAATATTGTGGATGCTATTTGTACAAGTCTAGTGCAGCATGATTCAAAAAGAATAAGAATAGGCTATGTAAACAGACACTGCAAGATAGCAAGGATTTAATGACAGTGAGACTATCTTGGGACTTCTGATGCAAATGGCGCTAGAAATTTGCATGTTCCCCTAATACTTTCCTTGCTATGTCCTGTTACCAGATATAACTATTTGGAAACAAGCTGGGTTCCAGATTTACGCAATTTACTTCACATTGAAATATATGCAAATATAATATTAAAACAAGATAGTCTACAAATACTCACTTTTTTTTCTCATAGTGTGATGATGCCAGTTTGAAATGATCATGGTTAGAAAGCAAGTCAAGTGAATGAGGAAAGAAATATAAGAAACAGTGATCTGAACTTGAAGACACTTTTCTTATATACAAAACTGTTGCCAAATGGTATTTCTTTACATTATTTATATATGCTAACCACATCTTCAACAGGTTAAACAGTTTGCAATATGGCCTGTACAGTCTGATTCTACACCATATAGTAGCCACTTCAAATTTAAAATGCAAAACTAAAGAAGCTCAGAAATAGCTGCAAACTATTGCTTAATGATTTGAAAGAGTGAGGTCTGGTTGAACAATTTGATTCACTTCACCACTGACACATGGCTTCCTATAGTGGCGACTGTGGGCAGTGGAAGGAGCAAGATTCAGTAGTAAAAGCATTGACATGCATCAGTGATACTCTCCAAACTATCTATAATGACACAGAATACAACATGTCCTGTTGAGCTCTTGCAAATTACCCATACTGTGGCACATATCTGATGCAAGTCAATGTGGCAAAGCCGTTTAATTCTATGCTCAAATATGCACGACAGTATACAGTTAATATTTACATGAAAAAGGGTATTTTATTGATTCATTGGAAGCTGGCCATGATGAGAGAAGACAGTAACTAAAGAACAGTCTAGGAAAAAATTTTGAATTTTTTTTTAAAAAAGAGAACAGAAGAACTCCCAGGTATATTTTGGTGAAGGTATTTTTCCAGTGCAGAAACCGCACAATATTTTTTAGGCTGTGAATATTTTACCAAGAAGAAGAACTTGTTCATCTTGAATGATTTGCATAAAAATAAGTCATTGCAGATTCCTGTAAACTAGGGGAGACTTTCCAGGCACATTAATCTGGATGCACATAATTGGATGCAGCTATACAAGTAGTTAGAATGCCTCAAATTTAACAGCAACCCTGAAACATGGAAGTTCTTAAAATCGTTAGCTTTGTGCAATGTCGTATTTTTATTTACGCGTGATTGACAAGTGCAGCATGCCTATGCAAATCACTTCTATCTGTACATTATAGACAATCTGTGAGCAGAACACCTGGTCCTCATACCTCTTTCCCGAACATAAAACCTATTACAAAAATAGTCACATATAATAGT
This sequence comes from Chelictinia riocourii, assembly GCA_026930925.1. Classification (NCBI taxonomy): domain Eukaryota; kingdom Metazoa; phylum Chordata; class Aves; order Accipitriformes; family Accipitridae; genus Chelictinia; species Chelictinia riocourii. The sequence goes on along the minus strand of JANZLP010000001.1, from coordinate 36,986,651 downwards.
AAACAACTTGTGAATTAAAAAATGATAAATACACTAATACTGATTTTGTAAAAATATGACAAATGTAGCAGCTGCATTACAAACAGTGAAGAGAATTACTGTTCTACGTGTTTTGCAGTAAGTGAAACAAAAAAAAGTATCGCTTTGCACTCATTTCATGCTCTGTGTTCTCTGTGGAGCCATTTTTCCCCTCATTCTTAGCAGTGTCAGCTGTAGTGAAAACAGTAACTTCTTGTCAAGTTTGTTACCCTGATTCACAGAGTAACAGTTTGATGATGAAGGTTCACTGTTTTGTTATAGGCACTGACCTTAAGTATATATATAATGTATATATATGCACACACACGCGCACACACACACACACATATATATGTGTAAAAACTGTCAGTTTGGCATAAACCTCCTACAGGAGTCCAGTTGATGCTTCATTCTCAAAGACTGTAAACAAGTTGTCCCACAAGCAGAATTCTTAGATCTTTATTTTTTATTTTCCCTGACATCTTTACCTTTGTAGTTCTTTTCTGCTTTATCTTTTTCATATTTTTCTTTGTTGGGCTTTGTTACACTGTCATAAGAAGGTGGGGAAGTTGTAGAGGAACTCTCATCTGTTTTTTCTGGAGTGGAGTTCCCATTTAGTTTATCAATAATTATCTCTTTTATAACTGGTCCATCTCCTTCTTTGTTTTTGTTTCTGTTGTATATACTAGACACCTTTTTAACTTTTTGCCTTAAAAGATAATGCCTGTAAGCACGCTGAATGATGACAGCAGATACCTCCTCCTGTTTTCGTTTTAATGTGGTTGTAATTGGTTCATAGGAGACT
>JANZLP010000001.1:36602513-36616397 GCA_026930925.1 Chelictinia riocourii | reverse complement strand
TTAACAACCATTCATCACTTGCAGATCCCCAAACTAGTAATCTAAACTATTAGTTACATGTCCTAACCCAATCTATTCTTTTGAAATATGAATTTAAATGTGTATCCTTCAAATTCCTATGTCCACTTGACTACATCGTCTTCTGCAAATACTGAATACATTTCCAGTTCATCAGGAAGGAAAGGAGGTAAAAAAGATATAGGAATGCAATCATTTAAATTTTTTAAATAAAGTTTTCAATATGAGAACTAAGGTAGCTAGAATTATTCTAAGCTTCAGAACTCTATTCTAAACACCTCCAACTTCTTTCCGAATTTAATTTAGCTCTCACTTCAGATTTTTGTTAGTCTTATGTGTCAGTTAAAATTCTCTCCTTGACTTTCACCCAGTCAGTTATCAGAAGAAATGCATTTTCAATAGCTTTTTCTTTGAACTTAGAACAGTTACATTTATAGCCAGTAATTATGATTTTTTACATCCTAAAGCAGTTTGTTTGCCAAGTACCAATCAATAAGAGTCAGCATGCTACATTGTCTCAACTTGCCAAAGTCAACAAATGACTCAATCATTCTATTCATCTCCAGTAAGCACTTACCTCTTGAATATTCATGTATGCATCACCAAGAAGAAGAAAAGTATGAGCACTTGGCAGTTTTTCTACTAGCTCTCTGGAAAAAGAAGGCAGAACTTTGCTCAGTATTTAACATGTCAATACTGGTATCTAAACAACAACAAATAGGGCACAACAATTTTATCCTCTGCAAGTTTTAGTTTTTATTTCTGAAAAATCAAACAAAAAAAATCTGATATATCTTTCCAAAATAGGACTTCAAATTATGGTTTAAAATGTTACTACGCTTACTCAAATGGAATCATTATGTCACTAAGTATTTCTGACTTAATTGTAGTAGAAAAGCAAAAAATGAGCTCACTGTGCTACCATTAAACACCTAGGAAAATGTATACACACACACCCCACAAACTTTTTACCTATAGCAGCTGGCATATAACTTCTTATCTTTCCTGTACTGAAGATAAATATCTGCCATTTTTTCTTTAGCTTGTACAAAGTAAGGCTGTTCAGGTGTAATATTTCGGAGCATAGTCAAGGCTTGTTCAACATCTCCTTGTGCTATTGCCAGATCTGCATTTGCAATCACAACTCTTAGTTCCTCAGGAGTTCCAGAAAATTCATTAATGGCATCTTGCAGTATTATAGCAGCTTCATGCTACAAATAATAAAACCAATAGAATTAATGTATTACCTGTTGCTGAACAGCCAAAAATAAAGACAACATAAACAAATTAACATCTAGGGGCATTACACAAACCAACCAAAAAAACCACAACACCCCCTTCCCCCAACCATACTATCCATTTGTTTCACTAAAACATTTAAAAAAATTTTTCCTCTTGATTTTGTAAATAAAATTTATGTGATATGAACTACCAGAAAGAGTTTTAGCAGAGAAAATAACATTTGTACTGCATATATACAAGGATATGCTCAAAATTCAACTGGGCAATGCCTTTAGCACCTTGCTCTAACAGGTCCTGCATTGAGCAGGATGACCTCCAGACGTTGCTTCCCACTACACGATTGTATGGCTTCTCTTATATTATTATGTAGCATCCTATTCTTTATTAAAATATAGCTGACAGTAATGATGCTGCTACTCAAAGATAAGGACACAATCCAAAAACATTTCTAATAGCATTCTGACAGCAAAACAGGAATCTACATGCCAGCAAATGAACATCAACAGTATCTCCTCCTCAAAATTAAAAGGGGTTTTGTAGACTCAAAATTGAGCACCTGCAAGTAGCTTTCTTTTCTCTGTACAATTTAAGGTACAAGCTGTCAAGTCAGATATTAACATCTTGGAAATTTTACCAAGCAAATCCTCTTGGTAAAAGACATGATGGCTTTCTATTCTGAACAAATGATGATAGACACTACTGTTAATAGGAAGAGGAAATTGTTTTCAGGTATGTATTACATCTTAACAAGTTTGCCATCTTACTGGTTCTCCATTCAACCGATGAGCTTCTACTAATTCTAGGAAGACAGACACACGATCGCTTGCATCAATTTCAATTCTTTTTCCTTTAGTTTTTGAGGAAGCTGTAGGTTTTCTCATTCCAGGCAAATTCTTTGCCATCTGTAAGGTCTTAATAGCTTCTGATAATTCTCCCATCTTCTTTTGGGTTTGGGCCTTAATTAAATGATAAACAGGATGTTCTCTCACCTAAAAAGAAAAAAATGTAATGAGGTAAGGATTTTTCAAATTTTACTTTATGCATAGTATTGAAACCCCCGGAAGAAGATTTTTCATTATTTTTTTAAAATATTGACCTCAACTGTTTATTTCCTCCAAATATATTCGATTTCAACTTCAGTAATTTCCTTATGAAAATACTAGAATTTCCAAAGATTATGCAAACTAATAATTAGGTTTTTAATTTAAAAAAGAAAAACTATTACGTGAGATGAGAATTTGGGATAGAAAAACATTTATTACAGCATTATTTGAAACAAGACTGAATTTTAAGGGATTTTGAGCATCTCCCACACTGCTGTATGCACACTTCATCAGGCTATTAATTAAAAGAAGTGCCAAATAATGATTGTACACAAGTGCTGCTTGCCATTTCCTCACCTTCTTAAAACATACTTCACATGAAAAGGAAATGTCTAAGGGAAATGTAACTGTATACAAAGTTGCAAGCACGTCAGTGTCTCCTAACTAGGTAGTTAACCTTCAGCTTTCTCGCACCACTTGGAGGAAGCAACCAAGATGGCAGCATGCTTGCAAGGAAACGGTAGTTTGCCACTTTTGAGCTAAACCCTGTCAAGAGACTTAGCACAACTCAGACCTAATGAGTGCTGTGCAGAGTCTTCCCAACTCAGCATTAACCCTACATGAAGTTTCACTGATGTCAACAAATCAAAAATCCCATACTGCAATGTATTAGCCCCAAGAAATAAAACCAGTGAGGACTACTGCAAAACAGTGAAAGTTTTCTCATACTGTCCTTAATTTACCAAATTTGCTCCTGAAGGGACAGAAAAGATGGACAAAGATGTGACATCAATGGAAGAGAGCACAGCATATCATTATTCTCTTAACACTCCAAGTGCTTAAAGCAGCGTGAATTGTCAAGAGGTAACTACAGACCCCTTCTGATCCCCTCGCGCATCTGTGCATATCTTCATCAGCAATTGTACATCTGAGCAAAGAGTCGAGACATAATATTGGATCACACTTCAAGTACTTCTACGTTGGCTTTTAAAGACTGTTGCAAGGTTAGTCTAGAAATACAAATTCTGTTTAAATAACAAGTTTTTAATATTTATGTATGAATTTGAGAAAAAGCTACCATTTCTTTCTTTTGTATTTCAGAACAATTTCAATATGCTGTAATAAGGTGTTAGTTTTGCCTTTATGGTCATTTCTTTGATAAATATTCAGAGACCATGTTCATATAAACATTTAGATATTAAACATGTAGCAGAAGAGTCATAAAAAGTTCAGTGTAAAAATTATTATATACAAAACCATACAACTTCAGATGCTTGACCAAATAAAATAGTTTCATTCTTTTGTCCAACTCACTTCAAAATTGTAGCTCAGACAAAGTTCCAAGGCTTGAGAACATCGTTTAGTATTGTTTTGAGCCAAATACACCTGGGCCATCAGTAAGTGTGCATCTGCATAAGAAGGATTCCTTTCAAGACAGTAATGTAGATTACTATGAGCTGCTTCAATATCCCCTAGGAAGTTAAAAAAGGGAAAGTGAAAAAGTAGTTGATATGAAATACAGAGGTTAAATATAAAGCATTTATTAATTGTCTACCTTTTTTTAATTAATGTGAGCATTTAGTGAATAAACTCATATACTAAGTACTATGTGGCTATAAAATGAAATCAAAACCAAGTCAAAAACAAGATATTTTCCCATTGTTCCATCTACAAAACATTCAATAAGTGATCTTTTTTGGAAGCAATAGATAAAAACCATGGTATTTATGTGCCTGCACAATTAAGATAGGCTCATACAAATAAAAGGCAGTGAAATGTCCTGCACTTAGCTGTATCGCAGTTCTGTAGTGAAAGAAAAATATTCATTATGATTTAAAAGTGTGTTTTGTTTTTTTTTAATTAAAGAAACTAAAGAGATGGATAGCTAAACATTCATATAACTATTACCTGACAAGTATTTCACTTTTGCAATTAAAAAGACAGCTTGTTGAAGACCAGGCACAGTTTTTACCACAGTTTCGAGAACAGAAGCACAGTGCTTGAGAAGTGGTGAAGGAGACTGCCCAAGACTTGCAGGCTAGGAGTGAAAAAAAAAACAAAAAGGCAAAAAACCAACCCAAACAAAAACCAACACTTCACTTGACAGGTTTTGGACTCAGATTTCATTTTCAGTGCTCACTTTAATGAGAAATAGCAAAGCATTGTTATTTTCTTTAGCCCAAAAAGCTGAAAGCTGTCATTGTGAAGAAATACAAAAATATGTTTTAAATTTAAGGGCACAACTTCTTGGTATTAGCAGGAACACAAGACAGCCGCATGGACTTCAAGGATGATAAAACACTTCAGACCTGACATAAGCTGAAGAGTTAGTCCATAACATTTGGTGACATATTACTGTGCCAACTCATCCAACACAATGGTAACATGAACTAAATTTCAAGGGTGCTGAAGCTGGAATGAATGGCCAGAAGGATGAGAAGAAAAGGTTCTGATCCTGTCCCTCCTACCCTCATTCCATACCACATAGCATATCAATACTGCTAGTAACAAAGTGAAAATAGCAGCTGAGAAATAGCTCCTGTCATGCAAACTGCTAGTACAAGTTCACCAAATTTTAGTTGCTCATTATCAGAAACATTGTTCCGTTTCCCTCTATTACTTTAGCTTACTGTTACATATACAAAAAAAGGTAAAGGCAACCTAAAGATCCTTCTGTTCACAGTTAACACTTCTACAAGACCTATGCCCTAGGGAAGCAGCAATCCTCCACTACCAAACTGGAAGCCACCACCACCTGGCTAAACTCTTCACTTTCTAATATCAAACCCTATCTTTTCTTTTATGAATTTTTCTACGGACAATAGTTCAGGAAAACCAGTCTTCACTCCAAATTAAAAACCATCATTGCCATTAAGTACTTCTGGAATATACCCCAGGGAAATCATTAGACAAGACACTACCTCATAGAATGACACTTCCTATTTATCTCCATCTGTGACAGGAAATCATCATTGCTACTGATGTTTTAGACCTTCAAACATTACCATTTCATTATAGATGATGGGACAGATCATAACAATTGAAAACTACTTGTTTGCCTATTAGATTTTAAAACTGTACATAAACAAATATTTATGGGAAGGTTCTATAATTAGACTAGAAATCTGCTAATGACAGGATAACAAAAGTCAGCTCCCAGCTCTTTCAGTAGAATAATCTATTTAAGGAAGACACTATTTAAAGAAACTTTAAATGTGTTTCTTCTGCTTTAGAGATGTCAGGTCCTCATTCAATTTATTACGTACTATAAGCCTTTGTTGCCAAAACTAGCACAAGCAAATTCAGTTACAGAAAATTAGCCATCTAAGTAAGTGAGATTTTTCTTTGTAATTAGTAATAATAATATAAAAAAGTAGTTTTCCACTGATTTTCACCAACACACAAAAGAAACTGAAACGAAGAAAAAAACATATGTATATTGAACAGATATCCTGAGCTGACAAAAGTATTTCAAGAATAGGATTGTAAGTGTGAACATCCTAGTTTCCTATTGAGATAGCTCTATTCACTGCATTGCCACATTTTCCTGATCAAAAAAGATACTAAAAAAGCATAATTAAAACACATGCAGCACATTAAACAAATATCCCAAGTTCCTCAGGTGTTGTTACTGCAACTTGCTCACTTTACAATAGATGTATTTTCAGAATTATTTTGATTAATTAGTGGTATAATATCTTAACACACACACTTCAAATAAATTCACATCTTAAGAGGGAAAATATTCTAAATTTTTGCTTCATGATTAACTGTTCTTAAAATGAAATCAAAGAATAATTTCCATTTTCAGACAGATGTGATCTACAGCTGCTTACCTGTGCTGGGCAAAACTTAAGATATTCCCTAATGATTTCTAGCAAGAAATCAGGGTTTAGTTTTTCAAAGTATTCTACACCAAGAGGAAAGCCATGCAAAGATGAAAAGTGAGTATCCAGAACATCATTCAATAAGGCAATAACTTCTTCTTGTCTCTTTTTTTTTTTCATAGCTAGGACTGCACGCAAGAAAGACAATTCCTACAGGAAAGAAAAGAAATAAAACACTCTCCGTATTCCAGATATGTTCATCTGTTACTCATACAATACTACATAATTATTAGCGTTAACCATTTCTTCTTTATATTTAGGGATACTATATAACATTTAGTATGTACACTGTAAATGACACTGATGATGATTGTATCAATGCATTCCTTTAATTTGCACAAGCTCTAAATTTTTGAGCACAAAATCCTGAAAATAATCAGTATCCCTCCCTTCCTGACACTTCAAACTTATGTTCAGAAATAAAGCACCACAGGAAGGCAATGATGTTTTTGCTCTGCCAGCAAAAAGCCTTGTGTTGCAAAGTTAGGCAACACATTAGCTTAGATTGTTAGGAAGAAAAACTGAAATCTAGATTTAAAGGTACTCCATTAAGAATGCTCTGCTCAAGTGACTGAAATACAGAACATGAAGTAGCTAGTAGACCACAATTCAGATTGTAATCAAAGTATTTTAATGAAGGAAGATGCTTCCTACCCCAGATTTCCCAATGGACTGCTGAATTTCATTAAGAAACTCCAACTGCTGCTCTGCATCTTCTAATTGCCCTTGTATTAGCTGACAACGGATAATTCCTGCAACATATTAAAACATTTTATTGCAGATTCATCTTCCTCATCAAGCACATGTTTTGTTTTCCAGAATTAACTTTTTCTCTCCTCAACCCCTTCATAAAGTGGTGATACAAGAAGAAAGAATAGATCAAGACTTATGGTAATGCACATTTTATGTATTTAGAAATACCCAGGATAGATGATACACAACTGATACATTAATATATGCAATGATACAAAACAGTTTCTAATATAAGGGATGAGATCTTTCCATGAAAGTTTAAAACAGTAAATCTTCAACTGGCTCCAGACTAAGTAGAAGTACCATAAAGTTTGGCTTCTAAATTCAGAGTAAGTACAAGAAGTAAAACGAAATTAAAACAACCCCCACGTCCCCCCAACCACACACACAAACCACTCCTACCCTCTAAATTTTTCATACTGTTTGAAGTTTCAGTTTAGAAGGGAATGGCATAGTCAAGGAGAAAAAATGCAGGGGAAAAATCTGTGAAGCAAGTAAGCCATATTTACTCTCCATTTTCTTGACAGCAATTGGACTTTATCAAAAGTAATCTTTTTTCAAAGAACATAACATGTACATCAAAAGTGTCAGATGTTTTGACTTCATTATGTTTTTCCATCTAATTTAGACACGTATGTACCCATGGACAGCTTGTTCTATCAACTTCTGTTGAATTTTTTATTTTTGTAGTGCCTAAGAGTTCTCTAGTTCCGAGGCACTACAGAAATAAATAAAATAAAATTACAATCACACCTCTGTCCTCACCATTACTTTGAGAGTTCTAATGTTAAAAAGTTTCACTTTTCGAAAGGAAGACCCAAAGACATATCCAATGAGAAGAAATTGTTGCTACAAGAAAGGTGGCATAACAGGAATCAGTAAATACTGCCCAATGCTCCTGTTCTAATAATTCTAGATTTTCCTACCAGCAGTAGTAGGAAAACTTGATCAAAAAGCACTTCTGTCTTAAGACCATAAAAACCAAATGAAAGCGTAAGACCTTACCAGTTAGTGCAGAAACACTTGTTTCATCAAGTGTCATAGCAGTCTTGTACCATTTTAAAGCTTCTTTCTCTTTGCCTTGTAAAATCATTTGGTAGCCAAGTTCAGTAGCAAATTCTGCATTGTCCGAGGCCAAATTGGATGCTTTTTCAACTAAGGTTTGTGTATGTTGAAGGATGAGCTGGTTCCGGCCACACTAATGGTAAAAATAGTCTTTAAACCTTAAGTTTTTCTTATTTTTCAGATTCACTTAAAAAAACCACACTGAATATTGCTGTAGCAGTTAAGGCAGCCTATTGTATAAGACTAATATAATCTGTAGTAGTTCTATAAAAATTGAGACATTAAAGTGCGCTGGATTCAAACATAAATACACAATACCATACAAGAAGGAATACTTGATAGAATCATTTTAAGGAAGCATTCAAAACAACTGATAAATACAAAGATTAAAGAACCCTTCAGTTTCAAGGCTATGTGGTTAACCTTATCACTTTCCTACATTAAGAACTTTCTCATTTAAAAGCAAGCAGTAAAAACATTTTTGGAATAAAATGGCTTAAGTATTGTAATTTATACTGAATGTAAAACTTTAAAAATGTAGTTACCAAAGGCTACACAATGTAATCTATTTCAATTGTCTGCAATCTTCTACTTTTTAGTAGACATTTAGCATCTGTCTACCAGGAAATAAAACAAAAAACAGGACAGATAAATTGTTGTACGTTGCTGAAGAAAAAAGCATACTCACTGTTCTACTGAAAGCTAAAGCCATTTTACAGAAGAGCTGCGAATTACGTGGTTCTAACCTGTCCAGTGCTTTAACTAGGTCTCCCAGTCTTGCTGAAGCCTTGGAGAAAAAGGAGTAACATAATAAGTAATAGATGGAATGAACAGATTAGGACAATTGAACAGTTTTCACTAAAAACTAGTCACATATCTTATTATGCAGTAATATCTTGAAATTCAAACTCAGAAGTTTTGAGGGCTAAGAGTTAGATTTATTTTGAAATTCCTAGAAAAATTCTTTGGAATAGTAAAGTGGCAATAAAGTAGATCATGTGTCCTCTATACATGCTCTAAAAAATGTGAAAGACTTGAACTGAATCTGATATAACAGAAGAGTCCCATAAAGCAAGATAGTCTGAGGAAACAGATCTGTGAATCTTGTTCAGGCTTCAGTGTGATACAGACACACATGCTAAAACCAAAGCACTTCCAGATGCTCAGACTCTTAAAATTATAGGTTCTCAAACCACCGAAGGTACTTTAGACATTTCTGGGGTTACAATAAGGTACACGGGTTTTCTAAATATGATTTTAGATTTAAACACAATTCAAGTGTTTACATCTCATCAGGCTTTTAAATTTTTTTCCTAGACATGGGTCTTAGTTACATGTAACATTTTACCCCAGAATCTTCTGTTTACACCCTACCATGTCCAGCAGCTTTGATTCATGGATGGCTTGATTGAATTGGAGTCTGCAATTGTTACTGTTTCTCCATATTTCCTATGATTTATCGTAAGTAAGACTTAAATTTGTTTATGCATACACTAATGACTAAAATGCAGTAACTAAAAATATGTTAAACAACCTAAAATATCTTTTCCTCTAGAACTTGAAAAAAAAAAAGCTACAAAACACTGAAAATACTACTTTTTTTGCTAAATTTCCAGTTAAATTATACCAGCATCCTAGCATAATGAGAAAAAGATATTTAAAAATATTTTAACATTTTTTGTGACAATTTATTTAACATATTTTAAAATTTCCTGAAAAATGGCACAAGCACCATATGTACAAAATACATATATATAGCCATGTGCTATACTTGGGAGTAGAAGGAAAAAGTTAGAGAATTCTTATAGCTAAAAAAACCCCAGTAATTGTCAAAAAAGGGTGAACAAAGCACAGGTTATACTAACTAACATGGCAGACTGTTGTTAAGGGACTGTGACCCCCTTCCAAAAATTTATCAGTACAAGACCTCATTATTTCCCTTATTTCAATTAACAAAATACTTAAAATTAACAGAAGGCTTACAATAACTTATGAATTTATCAAATGAGCATTTAAACAATAAAAGATTGCTTTGATGATTCAAATCAACAGGATTCAATTAACTGTCCTGAGGAGACTTCTGTTTGGCTTGATTCCTGTTGGAATGTTTTCTCCTCCTGATGGAGGTAAAAACTTGTTTCCCTTGGCATCCAGAAAACACCCCAACAACAAGCTACAGCAGCCATTTGAGTCAGAATAGGTAAATATACCTCTTCCTGCAGATAAGTAACATAGCACAGGACCAGACAAAGTACACAAGGAGAAGACATAAAGAGAGTGCCTGTGGCATCTAGTCCCTACAGAGGCTATGTTATGATCAACAGTATGCTAATAAAAAGACTCACCTCAGGTATATTTCCCTCCCTGCACAAATAATGCAGGGCCTCCATTCTTATGGCTTCTAAATTGAAGGCATCTTTCTGCAATAGTCTAAAGCCAAACACAAGGTGAATGTAAAGAAACCAAAACAAAACCTTTGCTTAATCATCTGTTTTATCCTAAAAGGGGAATAACTTCTATTGCACAGTCACTTTAAGTAACAGCTCTCAATTGAAAGCACAGGTTTGTTACCTGATGCCTATCTCAAAAAAGGTCCTCTTCACTCCAAAACAGATGCATGCATTGATATAGCATCCTCACAGAATTGCAAGGCTGGGTTCTAATAAAACTTAATTTAGTTCAAATTTATTTCTTTAAAAAACTTATTTAACTAACTCAAATTAATTAAAAATTAATGGCAACCTATCTACTTTTGTTTCAAAGTGTTCTTACAGTGTAAACATGGCAAGAACACAATTAGTGGCATACTACTTCATACTGAACCTGTGTGCTGTTTCAACAGCCTGTTCCCAGTCCTGCAAGGCTAGCTGTAGCTTCATTTTCTTTATGAAAGCAGGAATGAAGTTTGGAAAGTTTGCAATTATCTGGTTCACGGTTTCCAGAGCTCCTGAATAATTCTGTCGGACCTCAAAATACTGTGCCTAGTGGAAGGAAGAAAAGTCATATCAAAAGGCTGTACACTCAGATAGGTGAGAAGATTCAGAAGTTCTTTCATACACAAACCAGGAAAAAGAGCTAGTGAGAGAAGAAAATCTTTAAGTAATAGCTTTACTTCAGCATCAACCACAACTAGAGATACGGCAACAATTAAATAGCAAAAGATAACATGTAAAAAACCCAGTGTGTGGTAAGCACTGTGTAACAAATGTAATTGCAGCATTTACAAGTAACTAGTCAGTTACAAGCAAGAAAAAGAGGTGTAGCTGAAGAGTAAAAGTTGTCTTACTAGGTTTCACATAACTTTGTATAAAGCATCTCACAATTTTAGGATACTGACCACAACCCACAGATTAAACATTTTTTTAAAGCCCTGCAGTACATACCATCCAAAAACCGACACTCAGTAGGTCACTGATGTTGCCAGAATTTCAATTTTTTAATTGTAAAGCAATTTACAGGGTACTTCAAATACAAAACTACTTCAGAAGTAACAAGTATCACAGTTTTAAATTAATTTAAGTAGAAAACAATTTAGGGCTTAAATCCTCTATTTTGCTTTGACACTTAAAATTTACTTACCATATTCCAGGTGACTGTGTGCATACCATTTTATTTCATATTTTTCAGACAGAAATGGTGCGCAACAGTTTGAGAGTTAATTTCTTAAGCCATAGCAAGATAGCTCTCTGTAAAATCTAATTCAGTAACTAAATTTGAGATAGACTGGTAATTGAACACACCAGTCTGCATACAGCCAAACACATATGCCTTACCAAATACCATTATGCACACTCTCCTGAACTTTAGTCTTCTTATTTTCATTGAAGAACTTTTTTATGCATTTAGTTTTAGAATATTAAACAAACATTAATATAATGATTAGCAATGTCTGTGATATAATCAAGTAGTATACTCTGAAACAGAAAAGTGTAAAGAAAACAAACCTTGCCACTCCCTTAATGAAATACAATCGAAATGAATACTTGAAACAGACTAGTGACCATTAAAAAAGAGTGTTAATGTTCATAGATGATCACACTACAGTGTTAAACTACTACTTTTTTTGCCATGGCACACAGCAATTCTGTAATGTGGACAAGTGTCCCATGAGGAAAGGAAGAGAATACACATATTTCCACATTTTCAGGTAATTTGAAGCCTCATTTTTTACATATAAATACATTATAAATATACATTTAGATTGACTGTATTTAATCTATACCTTTCTTTTTTACATTGTGTATAATGGACCCTAAAGTTTCATCTGGTAGTTAATTTTATTTCAAGGAAAAAAAAAAAAAAAAAAAAGAAAAAAGTGCATAATTTTAACATCCTAAAAAGAAATACAGATGTGCAGGAAGACACAGTTACCAGTTCCAGTTCATCAAAAAAAAAAAAAGTTAAATTTTTTAGTGAAGCAGTATTCCACTACAGCAATGTTTTATACTAGAGAAATGTAATAATACAACAAGAATGCCCCAGAAATTCATAATTATGTACAGACACAGTGTACCATTACTGCAACCCAGGCATGCCCCTTTGTCTTAACCTACAAAGAGAGTGAGAAGTCTTACAAACCTCGGCTACTCATTGAAAGTCACTACAATTTCAAATAGGCTGTCTACCACAGAAAACAGAAGTGTCAGTATGTTTTTATTGTGCTAGTAATCAATTTGTGTGATAACTGTTCTATATTCCTTAAACAATTTCATACATAAATTCAAACTTCATTTCTGCTAAAACCTAGTCTTTTCCTCTGAACAAAAAGAGTATAACTGAGCTATATTTCTACTCCTTGGACAAGCTCACTTATAGACAACTCTTCTCAGCATCTCTCTAATTACTCTACAAGACTAATATGACATTTCAGAAGTGTTAAAATCATGAAGTAAACTTACTTTACCAAGCAGAGCAAAAACATCATTGCCTTCCTGCAGTGCTTCATCAAAGTATTTCACAGCTTTTTTAATGTGAGTTTCCTTCCCACAGGTGAGATCAAGCCATGCTTTCAAAATCAACCCCTGTAAACAAAATATAAATTGGAATTCTTCACTAACTATGTAGTAAAAAAAAATATACTAGATACAGTAGTAAGTAGAAATAACCTAAAAAAAAAAAAAGATATTTTAAGTCCTATTTTATAACTATTTAAAGTATATATTTGAAATTATAACCAGTCTACAGCATAAGCTAAAACATTAGTAATTAATTTCAGCATTAAATCAAATAGTGTATTTACTTACAGAATTAAAAAAACCCCAAACAACAATGGCACTGAACTAGTCTAACATGCCCAGCAGACAGAACAAAACCTCACAGAAGTGATCACATAAGACATTAAGAATGTTTTCTGCAAACATTTCTGCAGAATATTTTCTTAAGATTTTGTTTATATGAGACACTAAGAAACATACAGGGTGCTGAAAAATGAGAGAAACTTTTTTTTCTTCTACTGTCTGATTAAAAGAAAAAACTGTGTACAAAAGGCAAAGATCTGATATTTCCCAAATCTCCAAGAGTATTAAAAAAAAACCCCACCATAGAACTTTTAAAAGGTGAAATGTGTCTTTTCATTGAAGGAATTATTCTTTGTAATTAATGAATTTTATTTCTGTTATGTGCTCCAAACATTTAATCATAGCTTAAGTAAATCACATTATTTTGAAGTGCTGGATTATTTAACCAAATTACAATTGCCATCAGAACAAAAATTTAATTTATAAACTATCACTAGCACTTTTGTAACATGGAATTAAAGAAGTGACTAATGTATTTAAAACTCAAAGGTTAGTAGAAGAGCCATATTTTGTAATTGCTAACAATCCAGGTCATGGTTTTGTTATGCAACAGAAATTGGCTGAAATCCATACACTCAA
>JANZLP010000001.1:36119793-36129973 GCA_026930925.1 Chelictinia riocourii | reverse complement strand
AGTGATTCATGTTACGCATGCAACTGATTCATGATATTATCTATGATTAGTATAAATCAGAGCTGAATATCAGTCTACTAATTTTTCTCCTTTGATTCCATCTTTATTGAACAAATTCAAACACAGGCTGACTATTAAGTCTGACTATTGTTCAGGCTCTAGCTTTCTCCACAGTAGTTCCATACTATGTAATCCCACTAGTTTTACACCCCCTTGGTAGTTTATAAATAGATTACATGACACAGGAAAGACGTAAGTTCTTCAGTGTAAATTATATTTGACTAATTCAATGTGAATACTATGCTTTTATCCATAAATGTATGCAGAAATGCATGGAGAAAGGAAACATTTCCTTAATATTTTTTTTTTAAATTTATTAGTTGTACTTTCAGATGAGCATGTTAATGAAATAGTTTCATTATTCTCAGTGGTATTATGCACTAAATTTGACCATTTCATATAGTAGCCAGAAACAGATAAACCCTCTTTAGAAAAACCTGACTTTCTGCTTATGGTGCTGGAATTGGAACTTGACATGCCAAACCCTGCTGGAATGTACTCCTATATCTGGTAATTTTTTGACTTTGAAATAATTGATATTACGCAACTAATATAAAATTAAACTTTCCTCCATTATTATACACAATATAAAATTTAATGGCAGGTTTATATGATATTTATCTGACAATTTATTTAAATAAAATAATCTAAACCTATTTCCCTCACTATAATGTTTTGTTTTGTCTGTAGAGAATCAAAACAAAATAAAATCTGTCCAATTTCAAATAAAACCCCATTATTCCACCAGTTAGCTGCCAACAGAGACCTTGGAAGAGACTGGTGTTTCTGTGGGATAGGAAGCCTGTGGGGAAGCCTCTGCTACAGCCTTCTATTTTTTCTGTAATTCTTGCATTTTATCAGCTTCAAACAAGGAGTCTTCCTAGGACTGGATAAGTACAGATATCTCAGCCTTGCCATTTGGAAGAATTCCACTGACTGCATGAGAGTTAGATCAAGAGCCATTCAGTTTTCATGAAGACTTAACAAGAATACAATATCTCCATCCTGGTGACTGCATGAGTCTTAGATTATATCACCATTCCTGTTACCATCACAAGTAAAGTTGAGAAACCACTGGAAGGAAGTGTGTAAATATGAAATAATGCAGCAAAGTGTCCTTGTAAAATGTCTTTTGGACAGAATTCTTATTTTCTCTTCATGTCAGCACCATTATTCTCAAACATTCCTGAACATAAGTATTAACACCAAATGTATTTTGATGTAATTTAAGCAAGATCCATAATGGTTGTGCTCTCTGCTCAGAATCAAACTGAGAAGCAAAACCACGGCTGAGAGACAATTTTCCTTCCAAGATATGCTGGTAGAAACTTGGAGGGTTTTCAACACAGATGAATTAGCATATTAATATGCAGTGTCCTACAACCGCACAGGTTGCTGTTGATGGATTTTAACAAGTTCTCTCACATCCTGTGGTTTTGGTTAAAACAAAGACATACAGGGATATGTAACCCACAATTCCATTGAATGCATGTCTAATCTTGCTGACAATTAAAACTTACCCAACTACTAGTTATAAAATGACCTGCACTAAGAGAAGATGTGAAATATGATAAAGCAGTTAGTTTGCTCTGACTGCTGCAAGTAATGCTGAACAGTTTAGATTTGATCTATGCCTACCTTGTAAACAAACAATTATTTTTGTTACTTATTCAGGTCAGGGAATAGACTCGTTTCATATAGATGCTCAATTTGCTGTTAATTTTTCTCATTCCTATGTCCAGAGATCTCTCAATTTGTACTGTGCCATCACTTTATGTGATGACATTTGAACAAAGTTTCCTCGGGTAAACATGCCCAGCCAGGACCCAAGAGTGAAAAGATGATGGAAAAAGGCAGCAGCAGCCACCTCACACCAGCCCCAGCACTGACAAGTTTGATCCTGAAGATCAATACTAAGAAAAAGAACTACACAGAATATAGACACATGTCCAAACATTATTCCAGATAATTGTTGAAAGGAGCGACCTAACAGCAAGTCTCCAGAGAAAAAACATTTGGGTCCTGCCTTGCTTCTGGAGGCAGGACACACGTACAGCAGAACCTCTGAAGGAGGGAGCAGCCTTGTATCCTGTATTAGCACTGGAGGCCTGTTTTGTCACTTCAAGCACCTGGCATTCCAAAAGAAGCAAAAAATAGCATGAATATTGAATTATTAGCAACTGAAAAGAAGAACTTTACTCCCCTAAGACTCTACGGTAATACTGCAGTCATTTAAATATCAGCTGTCTAGCAGATGTGATGTCTAGAGCATACTCTGTTAGAAGAGGCCTCGTAACCTTTGGAGTGACTTTGTGTACTTTTTTCTCCCGCGTGACACTGCAAGACCCAGTAAAAGCAGAAGGTTTGATCAGAGTATGTGAGGAATCCAGAAGGAGAGCAATTTTTGTACAGAAAGATGCCTTGGTCTCCAAAATCAATTTTGATGACACGTTTTGGAGAGCAGTCCTATAATCACAGTTTGACAGCCAGAACACAGTCTCTGAAGGGGATGTAAGCTCTCTGCTCATCAGTTACTTGCAGGAGGATTCAGTAGCACATGGGAAAAGATGAGATAAAAGATACTTCCTCCAACAGTAATTGTTCTTTGAGATGTTATGTTTAGAATGGATTCCAGAATCTGCTCCCCCATTCATTAGGATGTAGACAGTAAGGGAAAACCAGAAGATTTTAGCTTTCCAGACTTCTGTATCTTTACACGGAAGCAGAAATTGGCACAGAGTATTTTTGTGTGCCTAAGTTGCTGTTCCAGCGTCTCTAGGCTTGCTCAGAGAAGGGACAAAGGTCCTGTATAGTAGAAATCATATTGGCAGCAAGATCTTCAACCACTATAGCTTTTCTAATGTATATGATGATAAAAATGTGGAGCATGAGGCAACATATTTTCAAGAGGGAAATGGGATACCACAAATCATCTGCAATAGCCAAGGCAAACACAGCATCTGTTCATTTACCATTAGGGGAACGCAGTGATGCACCTGAAAACTTCATTCTGCATTTGACCAGTTATTACTGAAGGAACCCAAGTATATAGAAAAACTGTGAATAGATTTCAGATTTTATCTGCTTTGCCAGAGACATCCTGAATAGCAAAGACCTGATGCAGCAAATATCCTCCGAAGAATGGTGCAAGGACAGATTTAATGATGTTTGCGTGATAGCTTGATACTAAAATAAGGATAAAAATAGAGAAGAATAATAGCCACACTTTGCAAAAAAAATTTTTTAATATGGAAAGTCTGTCTAAGCCCATATTTAGTACTAAAACATTTGTTTTCTTCTAGGTGTATATGAATAAATGAAATACCACTTTCAGAAAACAGTGACAATGTTAAGGTCTCTTAAGGAAGTTACTAACTCCATCATACACTGAATTATTTATATTTTCTTTTTTAAAATTAACTTAAAGTGGAAGAGATTAAAACTACAGCTGCAATATTTCTGTGACTGTAAAGGCAGTGTGTTAATGTCAAGTAAATTGTACGTTAAGTCTGATCAAATCTGTGGCCAAGGCCACTCCAGGCAAAACTAGAATGGAAAGCCACAAGGATGTTTTCTGGACAATAGTAATTCCAGATTATGCCTGTCTTTTATAAGTTATACAGGAAAGCTTACAGGTATAAGGTGTATGAAAAAATATCTTTTCGAAAACTCATTCATGCCACTGATCTTTCAAGATGATAAATGCACTGCTTCCAGTTTCAATAGGGAGATTTTAGAGAAAAGAACAAAAAGGAAAAGGAGGAGGATGAACTCACAGAAGAACATTTCAAGTCAACAGACATTCCAGTATGGTTTTTTTTAAGATAAATGTTAATTTTTCATTTTATGACTACTTTCTTTCTCAAAAAGTTTATGCCAGTTTCATACATAGAGAGACTGGGAAGGGTAGTGTTACTTGGGAAACATTTATAGATGGAGCTTTTTTTTAATAGGCAGCAAATTGTTGCAGTAAGTTATGCAAAGGTTCTCAAATTTAAATGCAAGTGCACAGACACAACACAGAAGAACTTACAAAAACAAGGTGCCGTAACGTAATTTAACTTTTCTAGGTAGGCTCGATAAACCCCCTTATATTTAGGGTCAGAGTAATGGATTTACTGAGGTTTGGTTGTAGATTCTCTGGCTTTCTAAGTTTACTCTTTTTTGCTCCTTTCGCTAGACATCTTGAAACATTAGCATCATCATCAGCAAACAGATCAGTAAATCGGCTTTACAGAGCAAACACAGAAATACCGGAGGAAGCAAACTTAGGGATAAAGTCTATTACTCCTCCATTTTCCCAGATATTACAGAAAAGTGGTTTTGTGCCATTTATGGACAATCTTGTTATTATGCAAGCTACTGGAAATTACTGTAATCGTTTTGCCATTGTGTAAAGGTAGGGAATATTTTTTTCTTTGGTGAATGGAAAGCAACAGTTAGAAGTAAAATTGTTTCTTTCACAGGGTGTTATTGAGAAAGCTGAGAAAACAACTAGCCTTAGCCCATGAAAACTAGTATTTTAGGTTTGGAAGATGAATGATAAGACAAGGAATCCCAAAGCTCTTCACACAGGAAGACAGAATATTGCCTACTCTCAAAACATTCTTACTCTATGGATTTCACTGAAAGCTCTTCTTAAATCATTATTAAAATGACCAGAATGCAATACTTCTAGGAAAACTGTGAGAACAATCCTAGACATGTTACCAAAATACTGAAAAAAGACAAAGAGCAAAAATTAGTTCGATGCACTGTTTCATCCTAAGTAATGTGTTTATAGAGAAAATTATTCATTATGTCAAAATGAAATACAGTAGTAATTTTAAAAATATAAATATATGCATAAATGTATTAGCAAATGAGGGAGTACTGTAAACATTAACTGAAGAAGTGAACCCATTTTCTGTCACACTGGAAAGAGCCCTCTACATGTCTATAATCTTCCAGTTATGTTGTTAAGAAATATATAATGCTACAAGCTACAACCATATCAAATTATTTCAATAATGAAAACTGCGCATGCATCAAAACCAAAAGTGCCATCACTAAAGATGCTTAAACATATTCTGAACAGAAGTTTGCATTTCTGAGTATGAAAACCTGTGCAAAAGCATGTAGAGCAAAAAATGTAGGACATTCCTGTGGAAGTGTTAGCTTTAGGTTACTTTTCTCCCCGTTTATCTTAAGAGGCTGCTAGCTGGAGGTGTGAAGCAGGCCCTGCCTCTTCCTGCTTATATAGCCATTGTTTTTTTTTTCTTTTGTGAAGTTTTAACCTGACTTTTCAATCTAAGTAAATCACACCAAGAACAGAGGTGAGACTTTTTTCAAATGCCTGTATCTTGCACAGATCCTTCAGTGTTTTTAAATGATGCTACATTTTGTGATAGCTTTTTTTTTTTCCAGATTGCTTTATTCCATTTCTGTTGCAAGAGGAATTACTCAAGTCTGTCTGGATAAATGTAGGTCTAAGTTTTATATGATGTCATACATTCTTCTGGGCAGCTGCAGCTGAGCACATTTCATAACCTGGTTTTAGGTTTGAGTATGAAGAATCATAGACAGTCTCAAGGCTACAAAATTCACCTAAGCCCCGGACAACTGCATTCGCTAATTAAGATGTCGTGAATTTCTGTTTCCTTTTAAGTCTGTTATTCTCAGTGTCCTGACCTCTGGCTTGTTATGGTTCAGCTTGAGCCTTGTCTCCCTTCCTCTGTATCTATATATTTTAGCTAGATATTATGCAAATTCAGAGATAGACTGCCATCTGTGTCTAGCTGGCATGTCTACATCTGCTCGTGTCAAAAGCTTATTAGTATATAGCAACTTAGAACATCAGTGTGGGATTCTACTGGCTATCATTGTCTGCATTTGTCTCTTCCTCTTTTCAGTGGGGTAAGTGACAGGGTCTTAAATTTTCTACTATAAATCTTCCTACAATTTCCATGCTATCAAGGCTTTTTTCCCCTCTTCTCCCCCCAAAATGACAACAACCATTAACTTTCATTGGGCCAGGAAATCCATGAAGAAATCCTTGTAGGACGTCTTAGGAATCCAAGCTGAAGAACGCAACATTGTGAAGAGGGCTACAACAGTTAATTTTTCTGTGCTTCAGAATAGTCAGTAATTTGGGACTGAATCAGCCCTCTAATTGATACAAACTGCATATATTCCAGTATTAAAGAAAAAATAATTCTTATTTATAAATAACATGCTATTATGATATTTAAGACACTAGTCTGGGAAATCCTTTAGTCACTCCCATGAATTTTAATACATAGTTCTTTTTAATGCAGTTTATGTAAATAATTTTTACAACATGCTAAAAAGAATAGAATTACTAATTAATCTCAAAACATGTATGAGCAAATCCTGAAATTTCTTTAATTGTAGAGTTCTAGCATGGGTAAGATATTGATGAATAATGTCTAAATAGTGGGGGGGGGGAAGTTATTTATGGTAGGGAATGTTTATTTAATTTTCTGTTCTTAATGAAAAATTTACATGATTTTGAATGTTTTTCTCCTCTGGAACCTAAGTACTTGTATGAAATCTTAATCTTTGTTGTGGTGGAAAAGAATCCACGTTATGTTATATTTGAATTAATTTTTAATATGATAAGAAAGCATGATGAAGCTTTACTTTTAGCAACTCTTGCAACTGGAATAACTTCATAAAGTGAACTGCATGATTCCAGCATGACTGATAGCAGAATCTGGCACCTGTGCTTCTTTGAACGTTAATGTCATTAATGAAGCATTTCAATGCACACAAGAATTTAAAAAATATTATTAATCAAATAAAAATATTATTAATCAAAGTTTTTAAGATTCATGATATGGGCTTGACTTACATATGTAACTAGAAAATAATACTGTAAAATGTAAACAGTTACCTAAAATACTCAAATATTTCACAAAGTTAAAAATTTGCATGTTTCTATTCCTGCTAATTAGATTGATATCCAGAAATATTCCATAGGACCCCATTCTGAAATCATTCCCCCAAGGATAATAATGCATTACCATTCCTTAATATTCCTTATTTCTCCTGGTCCTTTTACCCTTCTAGTTACCTAGATATAAATCTTCTGTTCTGCCTACCAATTGCTTTTTGGTTCCAAAGAAGAGAATTAGTCTGGTGCTGCTGCTCCTAAGTTACACTGTTTTACCACCAGATTTAGTGTTATCTTTGTTCTTTCTCCAAAGGAAGCACGTAATAGGCTGTACAATCCTTAGACAAGGATCCTTGTAGCATGGATGATTTAACATCAACATTCCAAGAGAGCTAAGAAGACATACTCTCTTTGTTTGAAATGCTTATAACTACATACATGTTCCATAAGCCAACAGATACAAATGATGCCAAATAATGCTGAATCTTTCAAAGTTTTCATTGCCAAGAGTACTTTTTGAACTGGCAAGTTCAAGTGAGTTTCTTTTTATTTCTGAAGACAAGAGTATTGGAAAAATTGTGTACAGCTTTTTTTGAAAGCATACAGCTGCAAATCATAAAATATTTTATTTATGATTATTTGATTAAACTAATGCACTGCATATTGTCATCACTTTCAAGCCTGATGGAAAATTTGGGTTCTAGCAAGGATTATTTATTGTTAGGAAGGAAATGAGTAGATACAGTCATTGGGTGTTTTATTAACTTTAAAAACAGACTATCTAGTATCAAAAGCAATGCACGGCGTACTGCTCACAGGGCTGGCATGACATCTTGAGAGCTCCAGAAAACAATTTGTTTCAACCTCCAGCAGCTCATTTCCCCTCCCACTGTTTCAAGAACTCAGAACCAAATTCCTTCCCCCGTGTAGTTTTGCTGATACCATTTGTGTTATTATAAACTAAGATGAACTTAGTAGTATGTCTCTCCCCTTCCTCTTACATATTAAATCCTTTGGGATAGGTTTTCTTTTATCTTATGCTGGTATTTCTCTGTTGACCTGAGTAAGGGGTGCTGATTAATTTTCCCTAAGTGAAAAAAAAATGGGATCTTTGCAGTATTGTGTTGGAAACTGGGTTTTGATGAATGTAATCCAAATAACGCTTTCATGCAAGTCAGATGTTTCTTGATGCCATCCTGGGTTAACATGGAGACACCTCAACTTGAGAAAAGGGGGAGCTCTGATCCTAGAGTTCAAACACTCAGCAGGGTTTTTTTTGTCCCGTTGGCTTCCAGGTTGAGCCGGACTGCTGCCCGATTGACACTACAACTCCATGGCTGCTTTAATGCATGATACGTATGGGCAGCTGCTGAAAGGGTGATTGCACTTTCTCTTTCTCAATTTGCATGGCAGTGCAGTGTGTCTGACTGAGCCAACTGAAAACTAATCTTTGATTTTTGCTAGATTAGTTTTAAGCCAGATTAGCCCATGATCCAATTCATTGCCTGGCTGTGCAAATGCTAGCCTGGTGATGCAGGGTTGGCCTTGAGTAGAGGGAGCGATGAGAAGCACACGTCCAGTGAGGGGCTGCCCTCAAAATCAGATAAAGGTGACTGTACAGCGACGGCTGAATTATAGCATCTTATCTTAACAAAGAAAAAGAAGAAGGGAGGATGTGATGATCTGCTGTTAACTGACCCTGAAAGCTATCCCGTATTTTCACCAAACACATGGGAAGTGTGGAACAAATTCAACTTTTTACTGGCCTAGGTAGAACTGTAACACACTATCTGTCCTGTTTCTGGTGTGACAGCAACTGAATCCATTTGTGTCATGTTTTTCCCTTTTGTCCAAATGTATGAAGTTTAACTAATGACTTTTGTTAAATAAAGGAGGTAGAACAAAGGATTACAATGACAGAAATGCTCACATTCAGAAAGAGGCAGAAAGCAATTCTAATACTGAGAGAGAAGAAAATATATATAAAGGGGTAAAAAATGGAAACAGCACAGCATATCTATAAATAACTTCCAAATAAGTATGCAGTATATGGATCAGATGAAAATATATTTATTCATGCAGAGGTCCTAATGTATCCTCTGGGCAGAACAAGTATTCAGCTAACAGATACTCAGTATTTCAGGTCAGGCTTTCTAGCAAACTGCAGGTGATAGAGTTCTTATAATCTGTTTCTATGAACTTTTTAAGTGCACAAAAAAAGCATCAGAAGGCGTACGGAAATCAGAAGGGATGGTGGAAAAGAACAACAAACTGAGAAAAAAGAACACAATCAGGCATGGGCAAAAGAGCATTAAAGTAATCACATGGAGAATAGTCCCAAAGTCAATCCATAATATGTATTGTTGTGGGTTAATGTCTGTTGAAAATTACTAGTGTAAGTTACAGAGTATAATGCCAGTACTAAAAGCTAAAGAACAAATAGAGCACGTTCAAAATACTACTGTAGCAACCACTGAGACAAAGACACGAACGTTTGTCAATGTATTTTTTTTAAACTAATGACTTATTACATTCTGCAAGCATCTATGTTTTAAATCCACCACATGATTGTTTCATCTATTTCTGTTATCTAGTAACTATTTCAAAAGGCCTTAAAATATTCAGAGCATTTAAAAAATGCTAGAGTAAATGATATTTTAAAGGTAGATAATACATAAATGTGATAGGACAAGGGGTAATGGCTTTAAACTGAAAAAGGTATAGATTTAGATTAGATGTAAGGAAGAAGTTCTTCACTGTGAGGTTGGTAAGGCACTGGAACAGGTTGCCCAGAGAGGCGGTGGGTGCCCCTTCCTTGGAAGTGTTCAAGGCCAGGCTGGATGGGGCTTTGAGCGACCTGGTCTAATGGAAGGCGTCCCTGCCCATGGCAGGGGGTGTGGAACTAGGTGATCTTTAAGGTCCCTTCCAACCCAAACATTCTGTGATTCTATGACTGTTTTGTAATATGGGTGGTTTAATGTAATTATAAGTAATTGATTTCATACGTACAGCATATATCCAACATGATTTGTGGAAATGCTGAGCTTTTGTCATTGTTTTGGTAACATTTATCTTTTGTAAGGTACAGGTGCTTGTGAACCTGTGGTCCTTGAAAGCTACTTGCACCTAAGATGTGAGTTGCACCCGATTCCTTTTACCTCAGATCATTCTACACCTCTAAGAATGGAATTAATATCAAACATCAAATGGTGGGCTTATGGTAAA
>JANZLP010000001.1:35913024-35923545 GCA_026930925.1 Chelictinia riocourii | reverse complement strand
ATCTTGGAGTAATAATGTAGATGTTACACCTAACTAGCCTTTGACCCTCGTAATATGTGAAAAATGCAGCAGTCAGGGTTGTACTTGCAATATCAGTATGTACCCGTACTTGTTATAGATCAAATCCAGTGGCAATCCAAAGGAAACCCTATTTCTGGGAGATTCTGATGTCACCACCGCTTCTGAAAACCTCAGTAATTACTGAGGATCTAATTATACCTGAAAAAGAAGGGAAGCAACCCTCTACCAAATACATTTTTGTGTACAACTTCATAGCCAAAGTTTATTGTCTAATATTTAATGCACCTGGAACTTACTAGCTTATATTTTGTGCTTAGCATAATACAACTACTATACACAAATTGCAACATACAAAAAAAGCTCTTAGTATTTGCAATTCACTGTTTAGTGACTGAACGCATTCTTTCATTAATGGTTTTTTCCTCTCTTTTTCACAGGAAAAAAAAAATTACATATAATGCAAATTATGCTGCACAATAATTTTGTGTTTCCTTCAGTGTTGCCAAGATTACTTGCGTATTAAAGCAGCCTGCTTCCCAAATTGTGGACAGCTGGACACTACAGAGAAGTCATCATTCTGTGTTAGCCGAGTAAACTAAGGGAGGTTTAATACTATGTACGTTCTGTAGAATGACATCATTATAAGAGCAAAGATGCACTGTTAAAAAAATATGCAAGAGGGAGATCCAACCTTAAAGACAGATTCATCCAGGCACATCGCTTTAATAACTTTAATTATTGCCAAAATTGTAAAGAAAGACAAAAATGGTTAAGACATAAGTTCTTTTTTCCCCAGAGATGAAAATGCTTACTCTTTGAATAGAAACATTATATACCAGCAAAATACCAGCAAAAGCAATCTGCTAAAGCAGCAAGATACTAACCAGATTCCTCATCCACAAATAGTAGTAACTAATCCTAGACTAAAGAGCACATTTCAATTGAATTCTCTGAATTGATATTGGATTAACTACATTCGGACTTGGAATCCTCATGAAATATTTGCCGACAAGATATGTTTTAATCAAGTTGCATACAAGTGCTCTTAAATTCAGTGAGACCTTGCTAAGAAGCAACAAAGACACAGTAGGGCATACAAACAAATGACAAGAGTTATCCTAGGCAACAATTCATTTAGCAGTTCCACTACGCAATATAGAAACAGGCAGGAACGGAACATATATTAAATTAATCCCAGGGTAAGAATAAATTAGGATACTACTTGTAGATATGTTCTTTACCTGGGAAGTAGGGAACTAATGCAGGAAACCTAGGTTAAAAATTAACCTCAGGAATTATTACCTAGCCAATGGAACTTACCTTGAAAAGGGACAAAGACCTTGAATTTGGATTGTCTATTAATTCTGATTATGGTAAGGAGTAGTATTATAGCAGCACTCACTCACTGGAATCTGAAATACCATGTGGCATTGACTGCACCTAAGCAATAAATCCAACTGAATCACAGAAATACCCCAACCTAAATTTTCAAGTGGATTTGTTTTCAATGTATATAAACATTAAGTAGATACTATGGGATATTACATTTTGGAATATCAAACCTCTATTTTAAGTCTGTGAACTAGAAACCCAGATTTCTACAGAGCCTCTGGAGTATCTATGTATCTGAATGCTCTTGGTGAGATGCCACTGACTACACAATAAAGCTAAGTCAGGTGTTTAGACAGCAAGAACACAGATCAGCTGCAAAAACAGAAGCATCAGCCTTTAAGCCATATTTAGATAATAAGGGCCACAGAAACAAAACCATTTGAGTCACATGTCCTTATTCCCCCACCCCAACCCCTTCTCAAAAGAAACGTGTAAGTTCTGGTGATTTTACTGGACTGGAGAGGAAAAATGAGTCCAAATTATTTGGTCAGTTAAAACTACTCAAATGTGTATTTAAAAAATAACAAGAGAAGAACAATCCTGAATTAATACATTATCATCAACTAGGTCACTCTCTAAAAATGGCTCTCTACAGCCCATCTGAAGCCACTGCCTTTATAAACAAAGCTCTGATTCTGGAGACCTGTTTATCTAACAGACATTCAATCTAGTCTTTCATACACAGCTGAGTCACTCTCAGCAAGGGGTGCTGAAATCTGATTGGCAAGAGTTTTGTATTTATGTGGCTAATCATTCAGTAGCTTTAGGTATGTAAATTTTTCAACTTAATTTTAGCAAGAAATAAAAACAAATACAGCACATCAATTATTAAGTGAGTTTTTGCAATGTAAATTTATTAATATTAAATTAGATCTATCATGATAGCATCAAAATCAACCAAAATTAGGACCCGTGGTCCAGGGCACAAAATGCAGCACAGAAAACAGTCTCAGGCAAAAAAACAGGGTCTGATGTTGTATATAGACTAGACAGAAAGAGGTGGGGAGGGAGAACAGTAATGAAATACAGTAGAAGCAAGATCAACTTGCAAGTGTGGATGGTCAATTGGAAGAAGGTTGAAGGGAAGAACTAAGGAGAAGCAAGCAGTGGAGAAAGTGACCTGCATGCAAGAAAAAATGGTGGCAGATGTTGGAAGAAGGCATTGGAATAAATTGTCCATTAGCAGAGGACACTTCAGCCAGGGCAGAGCTGAGGGAGTGGGAGTGGAGTTAACCTAACAACTACCATTTTCTCTGCTTTACTGTTTTCTTTCAATTCTTCCCAGGGCTTTTCGCCCTGCAGTTTCTTGCCTAAACTTCAGACTTCCTCAGAACTCATGTGAAAGAGCCTCCTCCCCCCTGCACAGTTGTGGAGCTGTATGACTGTACATATCCCTAATGTCCGGTCAAAATAGGGTTTAGGTTTCTTCTCTCACACATGGCAATTTCAATCATCTTACCTGTCAACACATTTATTCAGCAAAATAGCTGTAAATGAGGTAAAATCCAGACTCTGTATGAATACTGTGATAATTAGTTTGTTTCTTCCCCATATGCTTTTACTTACCAACTTAAAAGTCAATGTTTTCAAGGCCTTTGGATCATCTACTATCTTCTGTAAGTTAGCAGCAACTGTAAAATAAAGTAAGAAAAAATATGATTTACAGAAAATTGCATGCCACATGACATCAAGCCTCATGTTGAATCTTCTACTTTAATTTTACACATATACATGTCTGTAAATTACCACTTGAATCACTTAATCACACTCTAGCTGTCATTTGAAAGTCAGAGGGCAACTGGGCTGTCATGAATCCTGCCCCCTTTCTTCTGCAGTTATCGATACTTTTTGACTATGTGAACTGTTTCAGAGGAAAAATCTGCCTGCAAACAAAATGACATGGAAAAAAAACCTACTAATTTTCAGCTTGGTCTATTCCAAAAACAATTAACAATCACACAAATGCAAGTGCAAGGAAAATGGGAGAATCACGCAGCCAAGGCTAAGCTGATGGCTGTCATGATATGCATCATGTTTCTACCATAGCCAGGGCCATCATCAGCACAAGTTTCTAGAAGAAGGCTGAGCTCACTGTCCCCTCTAACTTCCATTTCTCCTGGCTTTGTGTGTGCTTCTGCCCCTTCTTTGGGCTGGCATTAGTACCAACACAGAGTCTTGGTCATCTGATACAGCTCATTACCAAAATAGAAATGAGCAAAAATGAGAGTGGTACAAACGGAGGTGACCTTCAAACTACTCTCTCAGTAAGCATGACCAAGATTTGTGATGTAACAGCAATAAACAGTTTAACTAGATCTACAGAGCCCGAGTGTCCAGAGAAGACATGTTACATGCTGTAACAGAAGTAGCAGGAAGAGAATAATTGAAAACAGAGGAGGAGGCAGGAAGATAAAAACCCTTTTTCTATCAAAACACCTAACTCACACTTTTAATTTTTTTACAATCTTGCTACCATTAATCTTGACCAAAAAACTGGCTGCTTTCAGCCTTGTACATTTACTAAACTTTCTCCACAGCTTTGTATAGTCATAGACCCTGAGCTAACTCAAGACCAAATCACTGAGAGCCTTTCTTCAAGACTGACTTATGAGCACAAGATGTCATCAACAGGACACTGGCATAAGATAAAGACTCCACACTTGGCAGACCTGATTAGACAAGATTTTGAAAAGGAAATAAACATTAGTATACATTTCTTAGTACACTGAGTAGGTAAGTACCATAAAGCAGAGAAGCAAGAAACCAGATGTTCTCCATAAATAGTACTTTCCACAGACTTCATAACGTGGAAGACATACAGCAAACATTTGCATGTTGAATGTCCTACTGCCACAAACTCAGGTTCCTACTTCCTCCATTTTCTAGCACCACAAAGATAAAATGTTCACCGCCACTGTGCCTGATCATACATGATTCACTGTCTAGTAACAGAAACTGGCCTCACAGGGTTCCCCCAAAGTAAATAATTAGGCCAAATCTACCACTGTTAAATGCAAATTAAATTTTAGGGGGTCTTATTTATACCACTGAAATGGCACCAAGGATTGTTTATACACTTTAATAAAGTGATTGAAAAGACATGTAGTTTTGAAAGCAACTACTGTCTGCAAATGGAATTCTCTGTTATGTCAGCATGCTTTTTTCAACATTTTTTTACTGTTACAAGATTTTATAAATCACTGGCACCAAGTGTGCCAGTTCTATATACCAAAAATGTTTACCCACGCATATGGATGGATGTGTATGACACTGAATCACACTGAAATAAAATATTTTTCATGAAGGAATGTGTAAATACCAACCAGTATTTTTCAAGCCCTTTTCCCACTAACACAAAAAATAGTTACACTAGCATTATTAAAAAGCATGTTTTAAAGTGAAAGAAATTCAGACAAAGAAAACTTTTTGGAAGTGCCTATTAAATTTGGATAGCTCAGTAGCTGGGTGTCCAGCTGAGGAGATGCTGCTTTTTAGGAACACCTAAACTACCTGGAACTATGACTGACCTTAACAGGTACTGGGGGTGCTTAGTGTCACTGGGAGAAACATTGGAGAGGCCACAAAACATGAATGTTCCTAGAGGAGGTTATGAGAGTGCCAGCTGATGGCATGCATGGGTCCACTGCAGGGTTTTTTTCACGGGGTGGGGGGAGAGCTGTGAAACAACAAAACTTTCTTGAGCACCCCAGATGACTTACTGTGCACAACTTTTGAATGTTATTCTGAAAACTGAGATTTCTGAAGACATTGTGCTAGATGATGAAAAAGCAAAAGAACCGCAAACTGATGAATACATTTAGGAAAGGATTTGCCTGAGTCATTAAAAAATATATATCTGCAGTACCGAGAAAGCTCAGTTCCTATGATTAAAGATGCTATTTATATGCACTTCTTGATCTTCACACTTGTCTTCTTTGTTGGAGTTTTATAAAAACACATTAAAAACATCAGCATTGCAAAAAAGAGTTTAAAAGCAACTTGCCTTTTGGAAAATGTTTCTTTCATTGATGTTTGAGCTCGCACAGAAGAAGTAATAGAAACTGCATCTCTGATCACTGGAAAATGGATTCTTGTCAAAGGCACTAACTGTCCTAATAGTGTGATTCTATGTCTTGCTCTGTCTCACTGCCAGGCTCAGCTATAGAAACAGCATAATTATATAAGTAGCAACAATTCCCTTATCTAGTGTGAACACTTGCTACTGTTAACCACATTTCAATGTGCTGAAGAAGAAACAGAGAATTAAAATTTAAGCTGAGGTTGTTGGGTCTTTTAATCCAAAAGAGGCTGGTTTTCCGTTGGGTTTTTTGTGGTTTTTTTTATTTTTATTTTACACCTTTCAAAATCTGCTAGCCAGCCCAGGAGCAAGGGATGTTAGCAGGGCCAGGAGCTGCTGGGCCCCAGGGCATGCCACCTGCCCTTGGCTGGGTACTCTGCTTCCCTGCAAGAGTTTCTCCTAGACCTGCTAAATTTCTGTTCTGCCTGACTTGTGCCACTGCCATTACCATGACCTTGGGACTGTGGCATTCGAGAACTAGTTTTTTCCAATAACCTCAGGAGAACACTCCACTTCTCTCGCTTCTTGCCCCATACGTATATTTCCCAAGTGTCGACAGTACTAGTAAATCAGTCCAGATATCCTCATGCTATTCTTAAACATAGGCAACCAACAGCCCAAAATTTCTGATCCAAAGCTTAATGTCAGTGAAAGTTCTTCTAGAGAAAACTCTGAATGCCATAGGAGGCAACCAGAAAGCACCTTCAAATCCACCAAACCCATGAAATTATAGGGATATTCAAATCACAGTAGTGAGGTAGCTGTAATGATATTAAGAATTAGTGAACTTTTGATATTAGAATATCTAGTTGTTTGAATATGACTAGCAGTTATTTCCAAAATATCTCATGGAATCACTGAAATAACAAGGACTTCTGTAGAAGGCTATAAAGAAATACATTTGAGTTAGATTAGGGGGAAGTGGAGAAAATCCAGCTAAGAATGATGAGTCGAAATTCATTGTATATTGAGCAACCTAATTACAGTGATTATGTTTTTTGTCATCACAGAGTTGATGAATATTTTCCAGAGCAAATGGAAATTTCCATCCCACAGTCATTGTATTTGTCTAATGTTGCTGTATATTAGTATCTTAGAGCACTGTGGTAGTGTCAAATGTAAACAGATTACCATAGATAATCACCAGCCAAAAACAACAAAGAGGCCAGATCATATCTAGGCCTTCTGATGATCAAAGCTTTAATACGCTTTATATGCTGTTTCATAAATAATGAATGTGAAATAGTTGTGGCAGTAACATCAAGGCTTACATATTTTTGTAGTAATTATTTCAAAATTAATATAAGTAAACATATTTAAAGTGACTGTTTTTATTAAATATAAAGCCCAAAGAGCCAAACACAAAGAAATAGCTAGGAGATTTATCATCTGTAGTTCACTTGTATCCTATTTGTAATGATTCCTTTCCTGCACTAAAGAGAAAAGCTAAAACAATTTCATAAAAGTGTCATCTAGTAAAAGATAACCCTTTCTTTGGAATTATTTCTAATTTGTTGCAGAGCTTCAGAAGGAAATATGCCAGCACTGTGATTTGTTTTCCCCTTTTTGTTTCATACATGCTGATTTACGTATTTTGCTGGTCTTGTTGAAATAGCATACTATCTTCTGTGAACTAAAGAGACTTTATTAGCAGCAATGATATCAACTGTTCAAACTGGAATACATAAAATTCCTTATTATTTCACATCACAAAATAGCATCCTTATCTCTCTGAGCTGTATAAGTAAACATCTACATTTGAACACTCAGCTTGCTCATGTTATCTTTACCTGGGCTTTTAAAGAAAAGTAAAAGAAAATTAAGAAAAATTTTCAATGCCCTGCCAAAGAAATTCAGGTGAAGGTTCAATAAAGTTAATCATCCTTTCCACAGTAATGAGGAATTAATACTCAAATCATCTACACTTGATACACTTTATATTCAGCAATGTCATTTAAACCTTAACACTGCAAGAATTATGGGAGCTCTCAAGCTAATATTGATCTAATGCCTTCAGCTCAATGACAATGTCAATTACTTTACCTTTTTTTTTTAGGTAATATGGGAAGTACCCAGCCTGTTAGAAACCGTACATGACAGAAAGGTCCTTCTTCTAAAATTGAAAAAAATTAATTCCCTGATTTCTTTTCATTGCAAGCCGATTCAGATTTTAACTCAACGCATTTATAGGTTTTCCTTAAGGAAAACTAAGAAACAGCTTACATGTATAAACTTTATACTATTTAAGGAAATTGGCTTAAGCTTTAATTAAAAATCCATTATAATTTGCTTTCTATTTTTATGGTTGGAACTATTGCTCCCTTCCCAGTTGTTTCCCTTTTAGGGTACTATAACTTTACCTAACACTAGCTAGTGCAATGTCTGCATTGTTCCATTCAAATTTAACACCTGAAAATGCTTATGCTTGTTATTCCTTCTTTCAGTCCTTGCAGAGAAATGAAAGAAACCCACAATTCCTCTTCATTTAATATCTACTTGATATTTTATGTCAGGCCTTTGCTAAACAAAATTATCTCCAGGTGTAGATCACATGCTTACCAGTTTATCACGGGAAGGTTTTAGGGAATAACGGTAGGGCAGTGGTCTAATAAGCTCCCACAGTGCACTTCAGCTGCCCATGTCTAAGGCTATACTCTACAGATTCTTTACAAAATACATGAAAGGTGTAGCGGATGTCTGCCAGAGCACCCACTACTGTGTCCGAGGCACTTGTCTCCTGCATTTTCAGGAAGGTGCTGAGTGCTCCACAAGGCAGGTCAGGTGCCTTCTACTGCTCAGACAGTGCCCAACCCATTATGGGTATTAGCACAAAAAAGTCTGTATATTAGCAGCCTGTTTAGCAGACCAACTACAGAAAACAGGTTTTAATTTCCAGGTGTTGGTTGCAACAGAGCAAAAAGGTGTTGATTGACTCCAGCCTGTTTCCTCCGGGCCAAGAAAATTCTGAACATTTCCTTATGATCACTCTGAGAGGGGTGTCTAAAACAAGTCCTCTGGGCTGCAGCTAGTTTAAACTGATTACACATTCATCAATAACATACTTGTAATAGTGCCATCAAGCCTGAACCAAAGGACAGTTGAACAGACAATTTTTCCTCAAACCCAAATTGAATCTCAGTCTCTCCTTCTGGACAAGAAGCAGGACAGAAAAAAAAGTGTTGCCTGGTTGGGACATGCCGAGTTTTTCAGTATGACGATCTGAAGAGTTTCCCCGTGTGGGAGTGGCTGGTGGGGATTTCTTATGGTGGCCCACAGAGTACCCAAATTATTGCTCCCAGTGACCCTCTGTATCAATTTCTGATCTCTTGTGCTGAGTTACTCCGTGCCCTGGGAGTGCCTCCAGAGCTGATGTGTCCACACCCTAGCTAAAAGTTCTTCCTTTAGGCTTGCCATATGGTACCTTCTGGTTTAAAATGTTGTATTTTTTAATGAGAACCACTGAAGCACATCACCCAGCCTGTCTTCACGTCCTGGAAAATGATGAGTGAAATGAGAGACCGCACATCACAGTCTCTGAGGCAACCTATGAACATTTAAAGACGTTATGCCCAGAAACGCGGGCCCTTCTTGGAGGGAAAGGAGTGTGCTGTGGCTTCCACCACCCCTGTGAGAGTTTGAGCATGCTGGGTCTGTCTGACAGCAGGGATGAAAGAAGGTGGCTTGTCCTTCTTGCCTGTTCATTGGCAGTACAGGCTATATTTGGAACTGGCTTCATATTTCTGCTGTCATATGCTTTCTTTTACACAGATGTGCATATTTCTTTTAAAACCTCACAGCTGTTGGCTCCCTGTGGTGCATTACCTTCTATTTCACCAGTCCAAGGAAGAACAGCTCTAACCAAAATGAAAATGAAAATGATAGTGATAATGCATTGAGAAATGTCACAAACAAGAGACCTTTCCCTAGAGAACCCTTGCTAAAACTTGTTCCAAAAACATACCAGTGCAACAAGAACAAAAGATGCCTCACAATACAGCTAATCAGAGCATACATGTGATGACACTTTTAAAGGGACAACTTGGCTATTTAAATGCTTAAGTCCTTAAAATCTCAGATAATAAGTACTGCTGTAAGTATACAGCTGGGTGTATTCCTCCTAAGACCCACAGCAATACCTTCTACTGCCACTTGCTAGTCATTCAGACACATCTCTCACCTTCCCCCTCTCTCTCCCTGCCTGGCTTAGAAGAAAGCAAGCATTACTGCAGCTGATTATTCCTTGGGCTTCAATTCTTGATGCTTGGCTCTGGTCCAGAAAGCATAACAATAATTTCTTTGGGGATGGCCAAGCAGAAATTCTTGGCAGTCTTGGGTAGTAATGGGAAGAGATTTTAACTGGCAGTTAAAATTACTCTGAACTAGAGTTGGACTTCTTACAGTGTTGCCTAATGAAATTTTCACGAGCCCTGTACAGTGATCTCCATGCATGGTCTCATGCTGCATGGAGTGTTCCACCTCAGGTAATACTTCAGGACCTGTAACATTGGCTCCTCACCTGCAAATCCCAAGAGTACTGAATTGAAAATGAGCAGGAAATATTATGTATTAACAAATTGCATGACCTATTTTTATAGCAATCGGAATAGTTGTCAAGAGATTAAGTAGCAAGTTTTGGGAAATGGCTAAGAAACTTAATAAAGCGGAGTGGTTCATCAGTCTGGCTGAGACAGCTAATGTTGTGGATGCATTATTGAGCTGAAGTTGATCCAAATGAGGCCCTTGGCATGTGCGACTACTGGGGGGAAGAATTAAGTGGCACTTCCAAGTTTAAGAACTTGGCGTTCTTATGATATTGTATATATTTAATCTGTCTGCTACTGATTTTAGGAAATACTTGTTTAAAATTTTGTTCATTGCCAGTTAAAATAATTCACTAATGAACTCATCAGTGAATCTACATTGGGCTATATAGCCTTAAATCATATTATTTCACCCACAGGGAAGGAGCCAGCCCTGAAAAGTGTTGCTGCACCTCACCTATCCTGTGCACACTATTAGCTGGCAGAGCA
>JANZLP010000001.1:35712837-35727668 GCA_026930925.1 Chelictinia riocourii | reverse complement strand
GATCTATAGGCAAGTAGGTCAAACTGAGGGTTTGTCACACTGACGGCATTTCATCGTTGATGTAGTGCAGGCCCCATCTGTTTCTGTTAACTAAACCTCCTTCCGCTGTGTAATGCGAGGACACGGTCTATCAATGTATCAAGATTTTTTCCTTGGAAAAACAAGGTGGTTTTGCATCACCCATCTTTCTCTACTAAATGCTATTGCTGTAAGCACCGTAACGTTGCTTAGGACTTAACTCCCTTTAATCAACTGTGCAGTCATAAACACAGCAGAAACAGCAGTTGTAGCTCAAAACAGTGCTTAAAATGGGGCTTGCATGTGGGTAAGAATTCCGTGATTCTTAAGAGCTTGTGGTCATCCAGCTGGATAAACGTGGAACTACTTCTTAACTACAGAGTATGTTGTTTTGGTCCCTGCTGGCAAATGAAGTCTTAGGAAACGGAAGTTTTCACTTAAAGTGAAATTGAGAGTTACATAGCTCAAAGATGGCAGAAGTTCATAGTCTTCATATATGAATGTGATTCCTATACAGACTTTGTAGTTTTCATGGGGTTCCAGAGTTGGACTCATAGTTACAAATAATTTAGGTTTCATTGAGTGGAATGGTGGTCTTTGAATGTATGTAATGTATGCCTTGTAATTAATCATTAATTAAATCAAATTAATTTAATATTAAATCAAATTAATTTAATATTAAGTTACATTTAATTAAAATAATTAAATGTATCGGACACACCCAGTTTATAAACTGGATGAACTTATGGATTGGTGTTTGGATCTGTGACAGCTTCGTATTCTAGCAGAAGAGTTTGGAGGAAGAGCTTTGAGGCATGGCTCAACACCATTTAAACTTCATGGTTTAGAAAATTGCATTGACTGGGCAGCTTAAGTGCTTGCTGCCGTTAATGACTTCATTTGAATATCCACTGTGCAAAAGGAGTCCTGAGGCAGTAACTGATTTACGGAAAAAGCTCTCTTTGGAGGAGAATATTATGTGCTACTCATCTCTGCAAGCTGCCCTGCTTTCATTAGTTGGTGCTTCTGTAGGAGGCATTCCTCTTGTGCTTTTGTTCTATCCTTTTTTTTATAACACGAAAGAAAATCCTGTTTCACCTGCTCCATGGACTTCCTTTCATCCTTCAAAGTGATGTTACTTATTTTGCGATGTAATTGCCTGTATGAGCTTGCTTTTGAGCTGTAAGGCTAAGTATTGTTTTTGTTGGCAGGGTTATAATATTTGCACATTTACCATGTCATTGACTGATAATGAAGTAAATAACTGAAGGATTTCACTTGTTTTCTTTTTTCATTCTTCTGTTTCTCACAGGTTCATTGCTAAGCCATGTGCCTTAGGCCTTAAAGTCCAAGCCAACGGACCACAGAAAGCTCAACCTAATGCTATCCTGGAAAAAGTTTTCACAGCTATTACGAAGGTAGAGTATTTAACTAAAATATTTACCTATATGGCACTATAAACCACATCTGAACAAAACAAAGCTAACTGCTAAATGCAGTGCTGCATTTTTACAGCTAAAATCAGAACACACAAATGTCAAGGTTGTCATTGGCATGCCAGCTTGAGCAGTTGTGCATCCCTTCGTGACGTCTCCTGTAAGCTTTTAATCAAAAAAAGTTGTTACAGAAACACTTTGTAGGTGCCATATGGACACCTACTTCTTTTTGCTTCTTATATTTTAGAAATTTCCACAAAGTCATGTGGTTTTTTTGAAAAAAGAGCAAATTGTGAGCTAGTAAGATTGGCCTTACTGTGTTTTCCATGAAACTTCAAAACTACTCTTTCTAGGGGAGTCCTGAACACAGGATGCTGGTGGCTTGCTGGTGTCCCAGCTGTGGACATTGTGATGAATGTCCTTCAATGTCCACAGCTAGAAAAGTGGGGGGAACTGACTGAATAATGTTTTAGAGCTTACAGATACTACTTTTTTTGTACAAGTTTTTCCCTCAGCACTTATGTCTCTGTCTCTATAGCTCTCACTGTATGACATCTCAACCAAACCTCTGTCATCCTGTCCATGCTTTTGAAGCATCCTGAGCTTTCCCATAGCAGTGAGCAGATGTCCTTTAGCATCTCCTGAAGACCTCAGTGGTCAGCGGCTTCATAGCAGAAAGGCCTGTGGAGGCCTGAAGGACGAAGTCAATGTGCTGCAGGAACTTCTGAGTTCCAGCTAGGCACACCACAGCAAAGGCATCAGCCTAAATTTCAGAGCGTATTAGAGTTATAGAGGGGAAAATTGCATTCAGTGTCAGGGACAGTGCAATATGCCATGTATCTGTGTTGCTTGTGTGTCCTTCCGTCTTCTGAGATAACCATGGCACTTGATGTGGTTTTTGTCCTGTTTTCAGGGAGGGAATTGCACATACCTTATTTCTCAAAGCTGCAGCACATGTGCTCTTGCCCAGACTTAGCTGGAAGAAGAATGGGATTTTTTTATTTTATTTTTTTTTCCTTGCAGTATCTGCTAGTCCAACACAGGGCCTGAGGGTGTGAAGTAGTCTAATGCCTGTGAGTCATGGTATGAGATGGCATACACGGCTGCCAGCACCCAGTGCATGGAGACAAGTGGGAAGAGCTCCAAAGGAAAGTATCTACTTTCCTGCAAGAGTTTGATAGGGCTTCTTGTAGCTCTCAGAGAAACTGTCCAATTTAGCTAGCTGCCTTTTTTGAATCATGTGCAGCAGTTCTCTCTGGTCAAACTCCCATGAGCTGCATCAATCATTTGATTTCTCTAAAGTTAAAGAGAATGGCTTTTCTTAACCTTCCATTGAAATACTAGTGGCTACTTCGGTTAACTAAAAAAACTTTTTTTTTTTTTTGAGATGGATGGCAAATACTTTCCCCTTCTCTTGTCTCATCCTTTCCCTTCCCTTTCCTTCATGTTTTTTCCTAGAGGCTGATAGCTGAAACTTCAGCCTGATGGAAGCTTTGCTGTTCTACCTCTTGCAACATTTAAAAAAGTCTTTATCGTGGCAGCTCTTGCATCTCGTTCAATGTATGTAAGTGGCTTGCAGAAATAAAGCTAAAGCTCCAGAAAATAAATTGTCCAAAAATGTTTTCTGTTTCTTTAAAAAAGAATGTGATCAGAAGAAATATATAAATAGTCCTCATGCAGTACTATACATGTAGAATTGCTGCATGATTAGAAACTTGGCCTGTACTGCTCTTCTCCATGTAGTAGTCAAATTGAGGACAGACTCATTTTGCTTTTGCCTTACCTCTGCACCATCTTGCAGCTGCTCTAATGAAATGAGAGTTCCACATTTGCTGCTTTGGAGAATAATTGTGTGTAGCTAATTTTACAGAAAAAAAATATCTCTCCCTGTTGTCAAGGTGATTTTCCTTTTGAAGCTGTCACTTTGTTTAATAACCTCATTTTTTAACATTAATATGCACAAACATGGGATATATCTTCTTTCCATGTCAGTCAAACAATCTCCACTACTGCAACAGTCGATAGCACAAAGATCCTAATGCGGGAGGATGGAACAGGCATAGCATGTGGCTGGCAGGGGGGTGTTTGTAAGCCCCACTGCTCAAGAAATGCAAGGCATTTTATCTCTATTTATCACTTTCCAAGTTTCAAGCAAGTTTTCATCCAATTTTCCTCTTTAACTTTCTTATTAGTAATAACCTGCATGTAATATTACAGCATTTGTCCTTCTAGATTACTAATAGTCACTGTAAATGTATTTTGATGTGGATCTGCCAGCAGAGATTTCTGTGAAAGTGATTTTATTTCTATGTATCCATGTGTTTGACAGGCAGCCTCTAACACATCGAGAGGCAATTACAGTGGTTCTAAATTTAAAGTGGAGTTACTGCAGTTGAGTAAAGAAATAATTTTTAACCTTCTTTGTTCTGTAGCATCCAGATGAGAAGAGGCTAGAGGGCCTCTCCAAGCAGCTGGATTGGGATGTACGCAGCATTCAACGTTGGTTTCGACAAAGACGCAACCAGGAAAAGCCCAGCACTCTTACAAAGTTCTGTGAGAGCATGTAAGGATGCACGTTCTCTTCTTGAGTCTTGTTGAGCCTGTGTCCTCATGAGTTTTCCCCTTTGTTTTTCATGTGTATTTTTGTAGACAAGTAGAAAATGATTCAAATTGGTAGAATGTAACTTCTTGAATGAGAAAAACAATTTCCTTTCTCCTGAAGGAGTCAGATTGTACTTTTTGTGTACTTTCAATGGTGAACAGCTTTCAGAAGTCAGGTGGTTGTGATTCTTACTGTCAGGGTGCTATCCTGACCCTTTGAGACAAATTGCCTGGTGTTAGGGTGGGAAGCTATCTTTACAGCACAACCTTTATCTCTACAGCCTGACAGAGATCTGAGATGGAGGAGTAAAGATAAAAGCTAGTTGGGTTGCTAAACCCCTTTTTTGTTTTTTCTCATCCCAGGCTTGTCCCCTTTACTAGCCCATTTCCCTGGGTGCACTGAACTCTGAGAAACTAAAGGTTCCTACACTTTGTTTAGGAAGGTATTTTTCACCTGCCGGGGTTTACTTCTAAGGAATCTTTTCCAGCACCCAGCTGCTTTTCAAACTGGCTATCTATATAAAGGTCATTTTCTAATTGGACTCCATTGTATTTAGTATCTGAGTTACATTTCCATGCCAGCTGGATGTAACATATTAATACTTAATCTGCATTAAAAGAGCATGGGAAATTAATTCTACTTAATATTTACGTGTTTTTCTTATAAGGAAGACTGATGGACCTTGAATTCATAACAAAACACAAAGAACAACACTAGTTTATTTGAAAGACTCATTAATTCCAAGACTCAGCCCTCTAGCACTGCTGGATGTTGTTCCTTTGATGTGGAAGGTTATGCATTTAAGGCAAATTTTACGTGCTTCAAATCAGGAGACGTGGCAAAAATTGCTGAGGCCATAATGGTGGCTTTATTACACCCTGTTGGTCAAATAGTTGTGTTATTGCTGGCTTAAAATTCTAGTTATACTATTTGTTAGCTGGGAAAGAAGTGTTAGGTAGAAATATCAACAGAAATAGAGGAAGCCTGTTTAAGCTAGAAAGCAAATCTTAGTTAATCTTGTTTTCCAAGTTTTTTTATTCCTGATAATTCTTAAATGATTTAAGAAATTGCAAGTAAAAAAATCTCAAAAACACTGCAGACCAGCCAGAGTGAGAGGGGAGAGTATGTGTATAAAAAAACCCCAACAACTTGTGGAATATACTGTTGTATCATTCATTCATTCCTAAATATATTTCATATTTTTTCCTTTTGTAGGTTTCCTAAGTATTTTCCTTAAACCTTAGTTTCCTGTGGAGACACACAGGAAGATTCATAATATGGTCCTGAATAAATAATGTATTAAGGCGTTTTTTTCTAAAACCAAACCACAGATGAAATGTTCTTCGAGTAGCAACTGATACTTACTTTCAACTAAGAACTGAATAGGAGAGAAATTAGAAGAGTTACTGTTAAGCATATTGTCTCTTTAGCTCAAAGAGTCCTTTTTTTTATTTTAGAAGAACAATAAATTGTCTGAAGGTGTTTACCTTTTAATAAACAGAGGAACTTAACTGTCAGAGTGCTTAAGTCCTTTCCTTGGCATTTACAGCTAAAACCCACCCTACATAATATTTAATAAAGCTGGGCAGGGTGAGATTATGGATAAGCCTGGTCATCCTGTTGCCAGCATCTAGTGGTCTTAGAGTTACTAATTTTTGAGATCAGTGAACACCAACCATTTTTCTACAAGGTTTGTAGCTGTTAAGGAGCTGAACTTGCTCCTTTGTTGTATACGTTACGGGGAAAAAGCGTGCAGGTGAGAGCTATGAATGCAAACTGGAAGGTAAGGTTAAGCTGTAATGAATGTCATTAACTTACACTGACAGAATTAAGTGCTAGCTTCATTTAGAGGGTGCCATTGGGCACATATACTTAATAGCAATGATAATACTTGTCCTAAAGAAGCAAGGTGGCCTAAATAATAGTAAGTGGATTTTTCAGGTTCTCTCTGCTTGTGGTTTGCAGAGGGTGCAGTGGGAGGTGCCTCTCTGTCTCTATACATACATGCTGCTGTGAGAATGTGCTGTTATCCAACTGACTATGTGTGCATTGCCTTGATAACATTTCCAGTGGTGCAGTGTGTGCCACCAGCTGTCCCGTCACACATGCTGGATGGAGTTGTTGGCAGGTGGTCAGAATAGCACTGAGAAGCCAGCAATACCCTTTTTTCCCCTTGGTATGGGTGTTAAATGGTTGTCTAGTTAAATTATCCATCAGGCCACTAAGCAAGGTGCTTCAGTTCAGCAAAGAAATCCTTCTGTATGAACTCGGTAGCCTTTTCACAGCTATTGAGTTAATGGGATGGCTTTTGGATGAAGAGTCCAAGTCTGATGGCTGCTTTGGAGCTCCAGGCTGCATAAAGCACATGTTCCTGTGACAGCCGTGGGAAGGGGAGCACTCCAAGTCTTCAGTAACTAGGGCACCAGCGGAGAGTTTTGTAACCCTGACAGAGAATGAAATGTGCCCTTATGTAATAAGCAGGCACAGAGCAAGCAAAATGACAGTGATCCCCACCTACACCTTCAATTGTTGAGCTGCTGTTGTCCTTCCAGAGAAGACTTCAGTTTTGCTGGCAACTGCATTGATTGTGACTTGGGAAAAGTGACAGAACCCACAGCGAATGTGGAGCTGCTTAAAAAGAGCTCTGACTCTTTTTACATGGAGATGATAGCTGAAGGAGCTCTCCAGGAGCCATGGGCAGTGGTATCTGTGCTCTGGCTGATACCACCAGCAGCAGATAAAACCAAGGGCCCCCTTGAGAAGTTGATGGCTGTGATTCAAAGAAACTGACTCAATAGCTTGATTAACTATTAAGTAGGTATTCTTTATTTGCAGTGCTGGATGCACGGGGGATCGCTCCACCTATCGTGCATGCCATCGGGTCTAATGGTGCAGGTTAAGTACATGTTCTACATACATATTTATTAGATTTCCAAGAAATGTTATACATATTCATTAGTTTTCCGGGAAACTATTAGCATATATAAGTGTCCTTTACGCAGGCGCATTGAAGGTCTCTGGTAGTCTTCAGGGGTCCTCTAGTGGTCTTCCATAGTCTTCCTCACTTGCCTCCTACTTGACCCTCCTTAGGTGATTCTGTGCAGTATGGCCCTTTACATATTTTGGTACATCTTATCTTATAGAATGCTTGTTAGTGCTTTTATTATCTAAGTTTTCATTAGTGAGTAAAAACCATATGGCTAGTTTAAGCTAAATTATCTACAAGGATGAGAACAAAGGTGGGAGTTCTTATCTTTTCCAGCCTTATCTATTCAAGCAAGGCCTCTGCTTGTGCTTAACAAGGTCTAACATTTAATTAAGTTCTGTGATCGCTCGTGGCTCCTTTCTGCTCATCACTCCCAAGTACCAGTCTCTCACAGGCTTAATCCTTGACAAACACCAGTCCTTGGTATGTAAAGTTACAGAGAGACAATCATTAAGCAATAAGCAGTTTATTCTCTATATCAGCTGCTGGCATGTAACCTTTTAGGCATCCAAGCCCTGGTGGTACCCACTGGCTAGAGCATCTCTCCAGGGCTGCAAGGCAGCTGAGCTGCTCATCCCTGGCTGTTGTGGGAGATGGTGGTCCTGGGCAGCGGGGACCCCAGGCTGGGTGTGACATGCCCAGTGCCTGGCATGCAGCCATAGGGCTGTGCCCCCCCCAAGGGACAGGAGGCACCCTGGGAGGGGGAGACCCTCGTGGCCATCTAGCACCGGCTGCTCCTTCGTGCCCTGTTAACCTCTCAGGGCAATGTTCCCTTGGGCTGGCATTACTGTCTGGAGACCTCGCTCATGGGAGACAGCATGCGTGACAAGCATGGCTTTGTTCACCCTGCACTGCAATGCAGGACAACAGTCCTGTTCTCCTGGTACCCCTAGCTGTGTCATGGTGTGCTGAGCCCCCCTGCCCCAGAGGTGCTAGCCCAGCAGCTCACAGGGTGCACTGGGGACATGGGGCTGCCCCATACAGCCAGGACAGGGCAGCCTTGTGGTTATAGCATACACCTATGCTTTAGGTGCTCTAGAGCCTTCCTCAAAACATCCTGACTGATTCTGGCCCTTTGTCCTCTTGCCCAGAATATACGTGGATTTGATAAGCCTCGCGTTTTCCTACAATTCTGCACATTAGTAGCACATAGCTCATTACCACCTACTGGTCACAATGTCCTCTTTATAGCTACAGATATCTCTGGCATAAGTAGCTGTTAATTACCTTTATTCTCCATGGTGAATATGTGAAGGCAGTGACACATACATTATTAGCATGCAACTGGAGAAGAAGTTTGA
Organism: Chelictinia riocourii; assembly: GCA_026930925.1. Classification (NCBI taxonomy): domain Eukaryota; kingdom Metazoa; phylum Chordata; class Aves; order Accipitriformes; family Accipitridae; genus Chelictinia; species Chelictinia riocourii. Next base: position 35,719,325 of record JANZLP010000001.1, on the reverse strand, counting down.
AACCAGTGTGCTGCTGATTTTCCCCTTCACTCCTTAGGTGGGGGTTTTTTAGTTCATAGCAGTCACAAGGTGTGTATTATGTATCTAAAAAGGGGACAATTATCAGTATTTTGCAATTATTTAAAAAAAACCAAAACAAACCAAAAAAACCCCAACAAACAACCTAGTGTTCATTAGCTGAGAAATGAAGCTTTATGTTTCAAGAATGGTACAGTTCATCTAAGATACTGCTGACCTAGATTTGTGTTTCTGTACTGAATTGCTTCAAGTGAGTAATGCACAGTCTATTTATAGGATCATTATTAAATTGGCACTTGCATGATCTAAATCCCCTTGCACTAGATTCACTAGGGAGACTCGGGCACTCTTGTCACCCAGTGGGTAGCAAGCTTGGGTTAATGTTCACAAGAGTGGTGGTCTGGAGTAGTTTTCCAAAAGGAATAACTGATTTTGAGATGCAGATAGAGCTTGGCTGTAGAATGGAAACTCATCTGACCTATTTTGGACTTCTACTTTTGGGCGAGATGAAATATACCCCTAAGTGCGTCTTTTCCACAATTCATTTTCCATGGCTGGCTTATTGAGGACTGTAGGTTTTCAACATCTGTAGTTAGTTTATATAAACTCCACCCCAGGGTCCAAATAGAAGCTGGGAAGATCATCACCAAGTATTGTGGCAGCGTTGCAGGGTGGCGTCTCTGATTTGCTGCAGTTGGCAGTAGACAGTTGTGCCAGGGCATGTTCCAGTGATCATTTCAGTATATGCAGTTTTCTGCCCTCTTTTAAATAATGTAATTGCTACAGCAGTCAGCACTGCAAACACCAAGACTACCCTTCTGAAAGGGCTCTGAAGCCTCCCTTCCTTGGAAATGATGGGAGCTAGGTGCTTAACTTTTCTGAAAAATTCAGCGAGTAAAAGATATTTTTAAAAATCTAGCTAAGAGTGTTATTTTCAGATGTAAGCTAGGCATCTTGAAAGTTTGCCAACTTTGAATTCAAAGGCAGAACCAAACAAAATCAAAGAGACAGCTGACATACATAGATTTGTCAAACTAATTTCGTGGGGCAGTAGCTGTAAGAAATGGAGTTAGGATGGAGTGGTCTAGTCCTGGCTTGGTTTTCCTTCCATTCTTCCTTCCACTCTACTTTTGCTTGTAAGCTGGAACATTGTTTGAGGCAAGGGCTGTGTTTTATGGTTTGTGCTTCATATTCATACAGAATAATCTGCATTTGCCAGGTTATGCCAAGGAGGACGGCCAGTCAGTAATGACCCTGAGAGACCTTGTGTTCTTTGTATTCTTCCTTCTCCTCCTCCCAACTTGCTTTCACTCCAACAAAGTCTTTTCTGCCAGAAATCAAGTAGGGCCAATGGTATAAGTCCTTTTAAGAGTCCAAGAAAGTGGCAGATACAGAGTGGCTGTCTGCTTGGTTATATGTTCCCATCTTTCAGCAGTTTAGGAATTCACTGAGCTGGAGGCTGCATCTGAGCCAACATTATTGCTTTAAATGTTGCAATAATTTTTTATTGCTTCAATCATTTATACATTAAAAGCCCTTTAGGGTCCTCAGTGCTAAGTTAAAGGATAGTAGCAATGCTTGCCCTTTTGTGAGGATGCAGCTGCCACAAGAAAGTGTACCTGAGTCCCCAGCAGAAAAGAAACACTTCAAGGCAATATTCATCTGAAGGCTTTTAGAGATGGAAAAAAGAAACAATGCTGTGCTGCTTCACAAATACTGTGCCTGTTACAGGATATAACAAAATGTTTAAGCAGCATATAAAACAATAACAGGATACAACACATCATTATAGGAAAATATTTGGAATATAACGTGAAATTGCAGCAAATCCCATCCCTCCCACCACTCACTCTGTTCCAGCCATCATCATAAAGATATTTACTCTACATAAAGGCAGTCAGTTCTTGAATTTTCATAAGTGCATTAGCAGCCTGCACAGTAACGTAGACCACATTTCCTCCCTAACACAATAGACTGGAAAAAAGTCTACAGAAAGCCCATACTGCCTATATCAGGCCATGTCAAACTGCTGAGGAAAACAATTTACAAGATTTACTAACTCAAAAAAAGATGCATTAAATGTGTTTCTACAGATTAATTTAAATAAGCTTTGTATTAGCTACACTCTTCCTTTCTTGAAAATACCCATGCCACTGTGACTCCAGATTACTGACAGCTGACTTTACTCACATATATTAATAACACATTTTTTTAGCTTTTCCCCCCTCCTACCGGGAAAGTGGAGGACAATTTCAAGATAAACTTAGTGGTCTACTTCAAATCCTTCCTCATAGTGCAAAAGTCTTGGCAGTTAAGTTGTTTTCCTGTGTGGTACTAGAAGTGGGAGATTTGGAATGACCAAATTATACAGTCTTCCTCTCTGCATTTCAAATGTTTGACTGTTGACTTGTAATTATCTCTTTAATCAGTATCTCCAAAGCTATCACCGTTTTTACTCAACACACAATGGGAAAACAGATGCAGTAAAAATTACTTACATGAGTAAATCACAGAAGTGAGAGAGTTCTTGATCTTTACGTTCCAAAATCATCAGATTTAGTACCATAAAAGTACAGAAAAATGGTGACAAACCAAAATGAAAACTTACATAGTAAGAATGACTTTTTAGTCGGAAAATTACATATTTCAAAGAAGACATATCTTAGGTCTACAAAACCAGCAGTGTCATGGAAAAATAGTGACTGTGGAATGATTGTCCATTGGCTTTTCCAATGCAAGAAATAAGGGCATTACATGGAACAAGCAAATGGAAAGTTCAAGCACTGTTGTGTTTCTTCAAACACATATTTTTTCAAGCTGTGGAATCCCTTACCCCAGGATCTTGTGGATATTAAAAGACTATATGGACTAAAAGAAAAATTGAATAAATCCACAGAAGAAAAAATCCTTCAAGGGATGATTTAATACAAAACACTGACTTTGGCTGAAGACATGCCTAAGCCAAAGCTTCTAGGAAATGTATTTCTGAGGAAGTGTCAATTTTATGTTCTAATACCTTGCCTACACATCTGTTATTATTAGAGGCACTATGACAAGTAGCACGTTGGATGAGGTAGACTTTTGTCTGACCATGTTTTTACAGTTATAGTATTTTTCTGTGTTAATATGATTAAAGAAGTATGTAGCTGTCAAAATACCTAACTGAGTCAAAGGAATTAATACATATATAAGTCCAACATGAGACTGAAATATTTCTATACTAGGAACTAGAAGCTAAGCAAGCTAACTTAGAATATCAAAGTTGGCATAATATATCTGTGTCAAAGGAAATTGAATGAGACCATAGAGATGTCATCAATACAGTGAATGAACTGCAGAGCTATTCAGGTCAACTTAAAGTAGACACATACCTTTAGACAACTGAATAGTTCACCAGATCACATTGGCTAAACTGGGGTGTCCATAGCAAGGGCTGAACGTCATCCCTAATTTACAAAATCCACCACAGAGAAAACTGAAGGTCTTCTCCATTTAAAATACTTCCTATTTATTAGACAGACATGTACCTTGATAGGTGTTGAAAGGTATGCTTTTTAAGTAAGATGCCCTCTCTAGAGATTCATATAAAATGAATCTTTTTAAGCCTATTAGAGAAGAGAACGGTGTATCTCTTCAGGCACTGCTACATTTTGTTAAGATGTGGATAGAAACTGGAGAAATGAAAATCTGAAAATATACTTAGGATACAGACAGTCACGAAAAGATTTCTTAGAACTGTAAAAACAAACTTGTCTAGAAAAAATCAAGCACTGATGACCTTTTAGTTAAAAAAGCAGTGAAATATTTCTCTAGGAGGGATCTGGAAAGTGAAAGCCCTGATCAGGTAAACACTGGACACCAATGGAAATAAAACAAATAATTCTCTTTGCCTTGACTCACTTTTTAAAAAATAGAATTACCAGAGGACAATTTGTTGCAGCAATTTCTTGAGAATGATACCAAAACTGAACACCAGGAAGGAATTGAACGCCTCTGTCAAATATGCTTTTGCACAAACAGATTCCACTCAGCCATATCAAAAGCCTTTTACTTAGAGACAAGTTATCAAACCTCAGTTATTTATTTTTTTTTAAAGGGAAACAAGCTTTCTTACACTGAGTAGTAAGTCACAGTGGCATTGGACAGCTAAGGGGTAACCTAATTGGTTCTATTTGATTTAGGTAAAAGGCATGTGAAACCCAAATTTTCAGCCATATGAGAGAATATTGGGATCTTTAGGGCTTTACTTTTGAAAGTACTCATATTTGAGGAAATCAGTACTTGTAGTGAAGCTGTTCAGTAAAAATGCAAAAAAAAGCTAGAGCAAAAAGCCAGAACAAAAAGTTATCAGCCATACCAATCACCAGTAGTTCAGCTCTAAAGCAGGATTTTTTTTTTTTTTTCCAGTTTGGATCAGCAAACTAAATACTGTCCTTTAACCAGAAAGGTTTCCTATGCTAGTTCAAGCATTCCTTCACAAAGGCAGAACTTAAAATTATTTCCTTACAAAATTATAGAGCCATAGATATACATATTTTTTCATACATAATTCAAATAAAGCAGTGTTTTTCTATCATCTCAATCTTTTCTTAACAGCATGTTGATGAAGATGGGCTTTTTGCCTCTACCCAGTGTAGCTAACACTGCTGGATCAGTAATCTGTTAAAAGAAAGAAATTATTCCTAGAAAAAATACTGATTTATTTTGTCAATCAATCAGAGCAAAATTTGAACTTGACAGCAAGTGCTGCAAAGTTATTTTAGAGTCAAGACTCAGGTTCTTTTACCCTTAAGTTCTAATGGACTCTTGACTTTTGGTTTTCCAGAAGCATGAGATAATAGCTCCCCTAAGACTTTGGCTGTCTCTCAGAATAAAGGAGCAGAACTGTTCCTAATGATATTTGTCTGTGCAAACAGTCTGTATTGATTTTTTTCAATAAAATATAGAATGAGACTTTCAAGTAAAGCTACACTCATCCTTCAGAGTTCCTTGCTGTTCCAGCTGGGAATTTTATTTAAACTAACCCATGTGAGGTTTCTGACAGTGTCAGGATTAACTACATAGTCAACTAAGTGTTGTAAAACAATAATAATAAAAAAAAATGTGTGTAGAAAAAAATAATTTTGTGAGAAAAAGAAAAACAATTTCTTCATAAAGCTTTCTAGTTATCTACCTGTGCAAGCTCTTCCTTGTTCTTTGAAAGGATACATTTGTTTGTAACTTTTATGCTAAAGTCACCAGCACAAATCCCATGGTCCCACATTCTTAAGAATTCCTCTTGCAACTTCCAACCTGTTTGATTTTTCTTCCCTTATCACAACATATGGTTCTGTTATATACTACCTTCTGCCTGAACACACGTGCAGCCTAACATCTTCTCTTGGACATTTCTTATTGAAAAATCTTGTTGCTATTTGTCTGAATATTTTGCACAGTAACCGTGTTTACTATTAATAATTCTTATATTATCTTTACTTGCTAAGCCCTTATCAGTCCTTTAGTCTCTTCTATTTGAGTTAACACTTTGACTTGGTTCTAGTTAGCAACCTTTTATTCCACATTTCTTGTAGCTAAACTCATTTCCTGTGTGTCACTACATCAAATACTTTTTGAAAGAGCAGATAGATTAGATATATTTCCTTTGCCTAGAAAAACTATAAACGTATCAAAGATATCTATTAAATTAGTCTCATATGATTTATTCTTAAAATTATTCCTGTTTATTCATCTGAATGGGATTAATAGGTATTAGATTTTTACAAAGTCAGAATATATAAGCATGTTTTCTCTTTCTCCAGAAGACATCCTCATTTTTGCACCCTAATTTATCTCAGCCAAATTTGAAAGAAGTAGCGAGGCTTCAGAAGTATGAAGTTCTAGAAAGTTTTATGGCAACTGGAGGATGGGATGGATATAGAGGGGCTGATAACTATTTCAGTATTTCCATTGCCGGCAATGGATGTTATATCTTAGGAAAATCTGACTCCTGGTGGAAGAGGATTAAAAAACTTAAATGTATATGAGTATTCTCATTCAATTTCTCCAAAATATTCTCATTTCTAATTTCTAAAACTAACGACGATGACCGTTTCCTTCATTTTTGGATGAGACAAAACTATTCAGTCCCAAGATTCCAGTTTAAGTCATGTCTTAAAATATATTTGTGTTCTTTCTCTATTTCTTTATGGAATGAATCTCCTAATTAATTTCTCGACACTCTAAAAAAGGGTTAATACGTTCACTTTAAAAGAGGAAACAGAAGACAGCAAAGCACTCCTCTTCAGTTGGGTTTTATCTCTATTTCCTTTGGGGGGGGAAAGAAATCAATCTTTTCATAATCAGAGTAAGTGAGAGAAGATAAAGGTAGAGAAACAGCTGAGGAGAACAAAACCCAATTCCTATTGACACTTGACATCCACGTTAGATTTGCTGTTTTGAGATTTTTATGGCTTTCGGTGTTCTTGGTATTT
>JANZLP010000001.1:34949455-34963333 GCA_026930925.1 Chelictinia riocourii | reverse complement strand
TCCACTTGTTGCCTGTGATCCCCTTCTTCCCCACTTTGTCTTTAACTTTCCATCTTTTGCAGTTGTCACCTTTATCTTTCCTCTCCTCCATCTGTCCTTACAAACGAGACCCAGCAAATTAAAAAAAAAAGCTTTTTTTATTAGAAGTTTTCGAGGAAAGAAATCTATATCTGTTCTGTACTTAGCCCAGAATTTCTGCTTATATTTTCAGGGTTTTTTTGCACTATGAAGTGTAACACAGCACTAAAGAAAGCAATCTTATCCACTGCAGCATCCAGGGAACAGAAAGCATCAGATGGATAATGCATCTGCACCAATATGTTACTGATTCAGAAGAAGCTACTAGGTTTAGAAAGTGTTTATATTCATGACTTCCTTAAAAACCTGGTTTTCGGAGACATTTGCTATTCAAATCCTACATTTTATGAATATAGCTAAAACATGGCTCATAGTGGGGCTCTCAGGATAAATAAATGTAATGAGAAAAATGTATGGAGAAGTAACCAGAAAGTCATTTACAGATAAACAGAACTCGGTCCATGTTTGGGGGGTGGGGGGCTGCATTAGGATAACTAGAGGAAAACTTGCAGTTTGGCATCTGACAGTAATTTAGGAAATAATGGCAAACAGTAAGGAACAATGCAGCCAAAGGTCATTTTAAATTTGAAAATGGGACAGAGCAGACAGTGGATGCTACTGAAAAGAGAAAAATGCATTTCTAAGGAAAGCAGAATTTTTGTGATTATTTTCTAAGTGAATAAAATGTATATTAAGATTAGGTAAAGACAAGCCAAAGCTATTGTGGGAAAACTTCAAGGTCTGTGATGAAATATGTAGCTGAAATAAAAGCAGACAGAATTTTATGCTATTTTGCAACAGTACCGCTTTATTATTCCATTTGGTTTTTTTACTATCATGACTGGGGCTTTAAGAGAAGGATTTTCAAAAAATGGGGTGAATTAATTTCTATTTTGTGAGAAAAAAAAATGAAAGTGTTGTACTCTCTTGAAAGAAGAGATTTTGCAATCCATAAGCTAAAACCTATTATGTCCTGAATACATACTCAAATTTAATAATAACATTGTGCAAAATGCTGGTTCATAAGATCACTGACCAAACGGAAGAAAAGTTTCTGGAATCTCAATACAGCACCAGGAATAAATAAGTAGCTGTATTCAAATGTGGTTTCTATTCCTTGGTGTGAATAAATATTAGAGACTTGGAATTAATTAACCTGATAGCACAAGTCCTCATTCATTTGTGGGGAAAACAATAAATCTGTTAATGTTTATGTGAAATAATATACTAAATTTACTTATTTTAAAGCAAAAAAAAAATCAAATCAGATGCTGCAGACACTAAATTCAGAAAAACATTTCCCTATCGATCCCATTAGGAGTAGTAATTTTAAATACAATTTACATCTGTAAGAAACAAATATTATGACTTCAGCATTAAAGAAAAAGCTGTATACAAGAGCATACAAAGCCAGTCAGAACTTTATATGGTCCTCTTGATCTTATTTCTTGGTATATATATGTTGACTATTCAGACAGTACAAATCTGAGTATGAAGAAGCCTTATTAAAATCAGTTTTTAGCACCAGAACCTCAGTTTGTTTGTTTTGTTTGTTTGTTTTTTTTAATTAAGTCTCAGCAGGAAATAATTCCATCCTGGTCTTCTAATTTTCACTGGCTTTCAGTTCGCATTTGCTAGAAACATTGCCTAGCAAGAGACCTCTGGGGTAGTTGAGACCAGGCCTTGCTACAGCAGTAAATCATGTCAGAAAACACATTTCTCAAACTAGTCAAGTGCTATCTACAAAGTTGATGTGTGGCTTGGGTCTTCTGCTTCTGCTGGAATGCAGCTCCAGAACTGGCTAAGCCAGATGGTTTAGTGCTTGGTGTGTGTTCACTTCCCTGGTTGCCTGTTTTTCATTTGTACCAGCAGACCTTAGCCTAAAATATGGCCATTCCTCCTGCACCAAGGTCTGTGCATCCCCTCACTTCTAATATGTGTCCCTGCCCTTCTTTCTGCATGTAGTCTATTTCACCGCTCTTCCCATATGTCATCCTGCTCATCTTGCTGGTGCGAGGTGCCACCCTGGAAGGTGCTCTGGATGGCATCGAATACTACATTGGGAGACAGTCCAACATCACCAAGCTGATGGAGGCAGAGGTGAGAGGTAGTGGCACCCCCCTGGAATTGTGACATGCTTCTATGGTTCTGTGGGCTTGTCACTTAGAGAACTTTTTTTATCCAGTCAGGAGCTTCTTCATGTCCTGCTCTGGATTTTGTATCTGCAGGTTGGTTCTGTTTTTTCAGCAAACGCCAGCTTTATCAGAAGTCCAAGCCCCTATTCTAGCTACTCTCAACCTAAAAAAATAGCCACCCTCTGCCTCCTCCCTGCCACACCAGACAGTGACAACAACTGTGGTATTGCCTCTGAGCAGCTCTCGCAGACATGCTGGAGTTTCATCCTAGCAAGGCCTACTCAGAAAGTTCTTGCTCTGGGATCAAGCATTGCTCTCATTGCTTGAGTCCCACTTGCTTTGGTTACAGATAATTTCAAGGGGCTTTATCAGAAGGTTGAAGGGACTGCTGAGTTTGAAATTCAGGCTGTGCCTTGCCCAGGAAATAAGCTTGAAAAGTCGGGTGGACTGGGAAGGGCACCTTTCGCAAAGGAAGCCTGGATAATTTTATTTTTTTTTGGGCTTATGCCAACATTAGTTCAGTTTTACCAAAAGCAGACATTAAGTGTAATATTTATTTGTGGTGATTTACATAAGCGTTTGGCATTGAGGGGCTGCAGCAGAGGCAGGACTGGTTTGTCTGGGTCAGTGTGAGGAGCACAAGTGGGAGAGCGCATGGAAGTTCTCACTCCTGCAACCCTGTCCCGGTTTTCCTTATTCATTGGCACTGTGACAAGATTCATATCCCAACAACCTATGTGCGTGAATGAATAGAAGGTCTTCTTCAGGGTTAGCCCAATGATTTAAGTATTTGGCAACATACTCGGGATGTGGCCTTTGGAGATCATAGAAGGTATTGTTTGTGCTTGAGACTGCAAGGTCACCAGCATGCTGTATCCCACCTACTCTAAAACATAAATGAAATAGAATTAAGTATTCAGGTTAAATGTAGAAAAACCCTGGAGCTTCCACAGAGGGCAGACTTAAATGTTTAAGTCTGGTGTTTAAAGCTGTGTTTAACCCATATGGAAAACTTGTGCATGTAGGAGTATACAGGTCTGTGAGGACTGATAACTAGTATAGCTATTCCTGTATCTCAGTATTAAAACTTCGGCATCAGCTGTAATACAGTAAGTTCCAAATGCAAATCTTGGTCTCAGATGTCTAGATGTACTTTGCATATAGATATATCTTGTTATTAATTTGCAAACCAGACTATTTCATTATATGTGCCAGATGCAAGCAGCAAATATCCCAGGACCCACAGGAAATCCTCCAAAGTATTCAGGGTGTTGTGATGAAGCTGCAGCTTTTACAACCAAGGGAATTAACACATTGCTGAGCTTTGCACCAGGCCACTGATTTCTGGAATAATGCACAATTGGACCATAGAGCAAAACTGTGCAAAACCATGAAAGGAAAACAAAAGCATCAGAAGCCTAACAACTTACATTTTGACTCCAAGTTTGGAGAACCATTTAATTTAAACCTTTTCCACACCTGTTTCCCCAGCTGAGCCTGAGAAATACACTGACAAGGACAGACTTGTTGTTCACTTGTCACTTAATGATTCTCTTTCCTGAGAAAAATGACATTGTCTTCAAAAACAGATGCATTTAGAATTTTTTCAGTCCATTAGTCAATAGTTTAGGGAAGAAAGAAACCTAATTTTAAAAGATTGAACAATTCTTTGTGGAAACATCTTTTCCCCACACTTGTTTTAATACAAAGACGACTCACATATTTTTCAGCTCTGGTGGAGAAGTCATGTACCATTGATCAGGCCAATAAACCTGCCAAGATCCTTAGAGGCCTCTGCACTGTGGGGTCAAATTTCCCCTTTTAGTGACTGGCTGAAGACGTATGCAATCAGTATAGGAGCAAATGAACCCTGGGTAACACATGGGGAGGCACTACCCTGGGGACAGTTTGTCCCAGCAATGCACGCTACAGTAGTCCGTGACAGGGCCAGGTGCCTCCTCAAATTTATGAACTGTGTCTTGACAATCCCTCTACAGAGACATGAAACTCTTCCAAACACTCCTGGGTGAGACACAACCTACCTGGAGGATGAGATTTATTCCCAGCAGCTTTTATGTAACCAAAGGGACCATCAGGGAAATGCATCTCCTAAAAGATGTGTAGCCTGCCAAGTGCAACGTGGAGAGGGCAGGAGAGTGAAAATTGTCATAGAGGGCTTTGCACAGTGGCCCAAGGGCTTCAGTGAAACAGTGTTGTCTTGGTGCTTTTGTTCAAACCACTGCCTACATCTGCCTGCACTCTTAGGGACTGGTGCATGCATGCTACTGTAGCACTTAGACTTGGGCTGGTGATTCCTTCTCTCCTTGTGTGTACAGTGCCTTGCACAAGGGAGTCTCAGGCAGTTACTGGCATGCCTGTGTAGTATGGTAAAGAGATAACAAGAAGGAGGGAAATGACAGACTCATCCTGGAAAGATATATAATGATTACAGGGGGACAAGGAGCTGCAGAAAAAGAAATTACATCCTACATAAATAGGATGTTACTTCTTCGACAATAACACAAAGCTGTTCTGCATTTTCTGGACTATGTATGTCATGAAAGTGCATACGCAAAGCCATTGCAAAGCACTGCTCTGATTACTCAGGCAAGTTACTACTCTAGAAGAAAAGGAATAAAGGAAGAAATGAGAGGAACGTGTCTTTTCCTTGGCTAACAAATTACAAATGGAGAGGAATCTTGGTAGATATCTCCCTGAGAAACTCAGTGCCAGAGAAGAAGGGCAGTTAGGCAGGCTAAATCGCAGCACTGATACCTGAGCAATGGGTATAAGGTGCTCATGATGGATGCCAAGGGCTGCACCTTTCCTGGTGCTGTTCCTTGTACCTTCCAGCAAAGGGGCAGGGCTGTCTCCATCCTCACATTAGCTAATGAAGCACACGTGGTAACACAAACAGCCAGGCCACGTGGCTCACCAGGCTCCTACAGCACTGCTGGGAGGTTTGACTTTGGACCATAACTGCACAGTCAGTGTTTACAAAACAAGTTTCCAGGGAAGCAAAATAACACACCGAGGAAATAATAAGCAGCAATGTAATCAGATGTGAGAGGGAGATCATTTCATTACCTGAACCAGGCCTCATTATTCACCATTTCCCTGGCAAGAGCTGATAGATGCAGGCTAATGAATCTTAGCACTCCGGACGAGCGGGAGGAGTGCCGGCTCGGTGCTCCTGCATGCTAAGCAGGACCAGAGAATCAGTAAAATATGAACTCATCCATTGCACCACTGAAGCGAGATGAGAGAGCGTTTTGCCCACTGCTGGCTTGGTCTTACAGAGTAGCCCTGGCTGTGGGAAAGCCGTGCCTGCTATCTGGCCCAGAGGAGTGAACTGAACTCTAAGTATCCCAGGAATAATAGGGGATCTGCCACATGGTCTGCATACACTGGTGATAGGTGCAAGGGCCAGAGTTGGCTCTTTCGGGAAAGCCTTCCAGGACCAACAGTATCAGCTAGAGACTTCCCAGACTGTCCTGGCAGTTGAAGATCATCCTGGGCCTCGTCATAACACAAGGAAGACATGAGCAGAGGAAGAGGCAACAGCATCAACACAGAGAAACACAATAGCAGGACCTTTGCCCACTTCTGTGGCACCTTCGTTTCACGAACACAGTTGCCATTGGCTACTGTGGCCATTCCTCCCCTTAAAAAAACAGGAAAACAGCTAATACACTGTATTAACAGTAATTCACTGTATGCAATTACTAAAAAAATCCCCAGCAAAGCAAAACCAAGCAATGCTCAAGAAACCATTACAAAAGGGGAGCAAACCTCTTTACCGTAAATGAGTTCTCAGAGCTGCAAAGACTCCTGCTGTTTTTTCTCTACTTTCTGCATACCTCACAGGCAACGTGGCTCCCACATTTCACATGAAGAACCAGAACATTTGGCAAGGCTCCTCTGGAAGGAGCTTAGACACTAGTAGCCAACATAAGATGAAAACCTATTCACAGAGGAACAGGCATGTCCTGACATTACAGGGAAATGCTGCCCTCATCTGTCTTCCAGTGACAGGTTTTATTTTCCTGCCTACCATGCCTAAACCATTCATCACTTCCAGAATGAAAAGGTGACTCTATTGTTGCAACCAACTCCAAAGTCTGGGCATGGGCCTCTGTTTGCACTGGAGCCATTAAGCAATGCTGTTGTCACCAACTGCAGTCAATATGACCATGTTGCTGCAATGGAGTTGAAACGTAGAAATATCTTCGTTCTCTGTATTGAAGGCAGTGTCTTGGCTCAAAAGAAAACGTCTTATACATTCTTTATAAAAGTAAAACCGACCAAAGGAAAAAACAATCCCCAGTGTCAGGTGAGTGGGAGTACTGAGAGGCAGCACTGGGGTTCAGCAGGAGCAGAGCAACCCCTGCTCCTGCAGCAATTTGCATACTAGTGCACCGGGCAGCAACCTGGGGATCTGGATGACTGCAGCCCAGCCTGTTATGAAAGCCGCCGAGAACAAGGCTGGTTTGCCTCTTTCATCCACATCGGTAACACTCCAGCGCACGCACACATGCACACAGAGTGGAGGCACATGTCAAGCACCATCGGTGACCCTCAGGAAGGTGAAAGGAAGGAGGAATTCAACGTGCATTCACATTTCATAGAAGTATAAGCTTTGAAGTTGGAAAATGACACCTAGTAGATGAAGTGTAACACTAGCCAGTTCTGTATGGCTTTGGGGTGCAGAAGGAGCATCTGTTAAACCTCTGTGGGACAATGCTGCTGGACAGCCAAGGTCCTCAGAAAGTACTCTGGCTGATGAAAGTGCAGATCGCAGTACGTGTCCATTAGCATCTGCAGAACTCCAGAGGAGAACGGCTCTCAGAGCAGATGGAGATGCTTCTCTATCGAGGCCTGTGTCTTTCAGTTCTTTTAATGAAGTTAGCCCTGCTGAAACTCTGAGAGAGGGGCTGGAAAGTCCGATTCTGCTGGGTCACAGTTTACTGACATTTCTCCTTATACAAACTTGCACATGAAGCCAGATTGCTTGGGTTATGACGCTGAGTTCTTAAAAGTGTAGGTTTGTATTTAAAAGAGTGCTGATAATATATAAGCGAGTGTCATCAGACACTATCAATTGCACACATGCAGTATATATTCATGGTCCATGTTTGTCTAACCCAAAGCTACTTAGGCAGACTAACAGAACAGCAAAGCAAGGTAGACCAAACCTACATTCCCTTTCTCATGTCTTTGTTAGAATTGAAGGTCTGCAAGAGGTGGTGTGCCACATGTGGAATGTTAACCTGCATAATCACTCCCATACTTCCCATTTCTGTGGCATTTCTGCCATATTTTTGTCCACAGCGTCTAAAAAGACTGCACTATTACTTTAATTTACATTTATAACAACCATAGAGGTTTGTCACTGGCTGCTGAAACGCGGGCAGGTCTGGGAAAAGAGCAGCATAACATGCTAGTCGCTCCCATGAGACAGCTGATTTTTTTGGCTGCGTCTCTATATTACCCCATAAAAAGCTGCTTTAACTATTGCAAATTGTTATTTAAGTGATTTACTGAGTTTGGGGATGCTACCCCAAGATCGCAAGCGTGGCATCTTTGCTGAGATAACATGCTAAGTATTTTAAAGAAAAGCCATGAAAAGCAGCGCAGATCTGCAGAGATGTGGGTGTTACATGCTGTGCGCATGAAATATGTAAGGATAATTGCTGCCCAAATTTTATGCAAAGGTGATGGTGTTAATGAGCACTGCAGTTCCTAGGAAAGTGGGCAGCTTCTAGAGGGTCGCTTGGGGCAGCAGATTTCCCAGATACAGGAACTGAAATGAAGATCCACAAACTCATGGTGTTTGTGAGTTCCAGAGAAGCATGACTTTCATACTAATAATGTTTATCTTACTCTAAGCTCAAGAAATGTGCCAAGGCTTTGGCTGCACCTTCCTCCTCTGCTGCTGCAGGTTGTCGTCCATGCCAAGTCCTGCGTGTTGCCATGAAGAACCTGGATCGCAGGTTCATGCAGTGTCCTCCCAACATTAACGCTGGGTCTGGTTGCTTGGGGCCATGTGTGGTCAAACTCTGACCATCTCCAGGGGTGGATGGAGATTTGCAGCTTCACTGGGCCCTTTCCCCATGATGTGATCAGCCTTGTTGTTAAAGAATTAAGATTTTTTTTTTTTTAATGTCTGATCATAATTTCCCTTGTTGCAACTTGTGTCTGTAGCCTCCCATCCTTGTTCTGCGCACCTATGAGGAGAATCTGGCTCTGCCATGTCTCTACCTGCTCAGGAAATAGCTGAAGGCAGGACTAGGACCCCATCGTTTGCTTTATCTTCTTTGGGCTGTGTAAGCACGGGTCTCTCAACCTCTGCCCACGCACTCGAGCTCACTGACCATCTTGATGGTCTTCTACTGGACTTGCTCAAGTTTGTCAATGTCCTTGTGCTGAGGAGCCAAAACTAGGCACAGCACTCTAGCTGTGGTCTGGTGAGGCTCAAATAGAGGAGAAAATCACTTCCCTAGACCCGCTGCCTTTGCTTTCTTACTAATGGAGTCCAGTATGCAGCTATCCTTCACCACCGAAGACAATCCTCGCTTTGAACCTGTCCACCAAGAGACCTGGGTCCCCTTCTGCAGAGCTACTTTTTATCCAGTCCATGCCCACCCAGTTTGTGCTTGTGCTTGAGACTAATCTGTCCAAGGGCAGGACTCACTGAGTTCCATGAGGCTCCTCTCTGCCCATTTTTCCAGCCTATCAAAGCAGTAACCTTACCCTCCAGCTTGTCAACTGTGCTTCTCAGTTTCACGTCATCTGCAAACTTGTTGGAGGATGAGATTTTCCCTGTCTCTTCCACATCATCCCTGAAGTTAAGACCAAAGCAATTAGATATATTATTTGGCACCATCTTTGGTGCAAATGTAGTTTTAACCAAGGAGGGAAATAGAGGTTTTCTCTAAATGTGCCTGCCACTGTTTAAAAAAAAAATCATACTTCTTCTAACCTGACTTTGGTAACAGCCATGTTTTGTGCCTGCTATATGGTAAATTACTTTAACAACATGTAAACATTTTGTCTTAGGGTCTAAAGGAATTTAAAAATTTCTTCTGGAAAGGAATGAAGCATGCAAATTATTTTATACACATAATTCCATTTTGAATATTACTATACAGACCTGCGCTGCCTGTGAGTTTGCATACAGGTTATTTTCTTCTCTATCACAAACAGAAAGCACAATTATTTCTTTAATTACATTGAAAAGCTGCTGCTTCAGTCCTTATTAATTTATCAGTTTCCCCAGCCAGGCTCACATTTCTTTCTGACTAAATTTCTCATGTCAGATAGTTGTCACTGATGCTGGAGAAGGTGAAGAGGTAAATAAGACAGCAGGTTTTTAAAATTATTTCAAGCAGGCTTGCAGATATCAGACATGCTTAGAAAGAAATGGCTCAAACCTTAAAATTAAGTGTATGTTTGAGATGCTAGTTGATCCATCTCCAAAAATCAAGAGCTTTTGCAGTCAGCAATGGTGGTGTCTTCAATTGCTTTTGTCAAGATCACTTTCTTATTTTCTCCTTTGGTTTGCTCATAGATCTCAAGACTTTACATCTCCTAATTAAGTGTACAGATAGCTGAAGGGGTCTACCTACTGACAGCTACTAAATGGGCAAATAATATTCTTTCTTAGAGAAACCATAAACCAGTCAGCTTCCCTAATGAGGAATTATATAAGAAGGCCAAGTTAGTCTCGTCTTAAACTTCATCTTTCCTTTCTCTAATTCCAGTTCAGGGGCAAGATCTAGGTTCTTACTACTTGAAATGAAATCCTAAAATGGTATTGTCATTTTCCTAATCACCAGAACTTGCCATCTATGTAATTTTAAGGGTGGGAAGAAGCCCTTTGCATAGGCTACAGTGATCCATATATCACTAAGGAGTGTTTGGGGCAACGACTCCCCCGACCAGGAGATCTCCTGAAGGTGGAGGTACGGTCAGCCAGTGTACCTGACCTTAACACACTCTGACTAAAATACAGAGATAGACAAGTGCAACTGATGAGAAACATCTCCAGTGATGCATGTCACCCCAGTGGTGTGCCTGTTGCCTATTATGAAGTTTGTATTTTATTATACCAGCCAGCCCAGTCTTAACTTTTATTAAAGCATGAAAAATTTAACTTTTATTAAACTAGTTATACATAGTCCTGTTGTAGATGTATCAGATATGATGAGGTGTTACACCTACTGAATGCCTGTCTGGCAATTATCCAGGGAACATCAGACAAAAATATGTTAAAAGCATGACATGGCTTTTTAGCGCGCAAGAAATAGGGCATCACTTCATGAGCCATGTTGAACTAATTGTGTAAAATGTCCATTAAAAGAGCGTGCAGTAGAGGGAGGATCAGGTTTTGTGAGAACTTGTTAAAATGTGTTCAGAATGATGCAGTTTATGGGGCAATGTTTGAAGCAAATAATACATCCAGCAAAGTAAGTAGAGAAGTAGTCCCCAGAGTTTTCCTTCCATTCCTTCATTTAGTGATCTTATCTTTCTGTCTGGTTTTTGTTTGTGATTCTATCTGTATTTCTTCTCAAATTAGGACAATAGTTGATTTCTTTATCATAAGGTGCCTTTTTTAGTACAGAGTTACTTAGGGCTCTCCACTGCATGTGTGTCTGCTTTGTTTTCCAGGAAGCCATTTTATGGATTGTTTCACTATAATTCCAGTATGATTGGACTAGAATCATTAGCCGATCCCTCAGATACCTGGGAAATTATAGAGACTATTGGGAAAGGCACTTACGGTAAAGTCTATAAGGTTGCCAATAAGGAAGATGGGAGTCTGGCAGCAGTAAAGATTCTGGATCCTATCAGTGTAAGTACAAAATATTAAACTGTAATTTCATTGTTAATTTAAAAGAATTCTCAAACAGAGTTGACATATAAATCAAATGTGTAAGATATTGAAAGCATGCTGAAGGGAACAGTTTTGCAGAATGTATTGACAGAAGAAGTTTGGTACCAGCACCTGAAAGCTGCAACTTACGATTTCATCATCTTGTATGTTATTTGAAGACAGCATTTGCCTAGTTTCTTTTTTAGGTCTATGTAATTCTTCTGGTACAAATTTAGATACCTGTGCTTGGAGCATGCAATTGATAAGGTGGCACAGAGGCATTTCTCTTAGGGGCCTGCTATAGCAGGGAAAATACAAGATGCTGTTAATCTTCTTATTTTATTCTGTATACTCCCTAAAAGAATTACTTTTCCCATCACGGAAGTACTGTGAACTTTAGGATATTTTATTGCTATCTTTTATAAGTGGATAATACTGCGAGGCAATAGTTAAGATAAAAATAGAAGAGCACAGCCCAAATTCTCAGAGGTAGTTCTGTGCCAGCTGCAGTTTTAGTGGGTACTGAATGCGTAGCTCCGCTTGAGAACCAAGGCCCTAGTTTTCAATGGAAGATTTAATTGGCAGCTGCTCAGGTTGCACCAAGCTGGAGGCTTTCATTTCAACTCTGTAATTTAAGCCGTCTTGCAGCGTTTAGTGTAACATAGTCACGTACTTTCCAGAGCTCAGGTATCAGACATGCAATATGCCTTCCTTTGAACTCCTGGCATAAGATATATACAGCTTTCCTCTCTCTGGTGGAATCAAAACTGAGATTTGCTCCCCAAAGACACACTGTTCATCACATCGGCCTGCAGTTGAGACAGGATCACTGATAGCAGAAAGGTCAAGTACACAGTGGCTTGACCAGTGCTGTTTGTTTGGGTCTCCCTGAATTCTCTCAGGGGAGGTATTACTGACAGGAAACACTTCAGTATCATTATTTACAGGAGATCAATGTGTTTACACTGCACTGCACGTTTTCTTATTACTTTGCATATTACCTACTTTTATTTTATAGTGCTGGCTATGCCAGCTGAGTAACAAAGGTGCAAATGACTGGAGTGACAAGATTTACCATTTGTGGAGGAAAATATCTCTAACTGTTAATAGAAAAGCACAGTTAAAACTGTCATTGTTTATAGCTCACTCTGGAGTTGACCCAGAATGTCTTGTATTTTTAGTAAGTATCTGCCAGAACATAAGTAGTGTCACTGCATCCAGGTGTCTATTGGTAAGTCATAAATGGCTAGTTAAGACCAGGGTGTCCCATTGCTACTGCGAGATACAGACTGACATTTTGTGGCTTTCCATCCTAAGTGTCATCTTGGTTGACCTGGGCGACCATTTTCAAGATTAACCACTTGATGGCAATTCTGACTGACTAATTCTGGAGCTAATTCATATTTTCTTTTATTAGACTGGCTGTGTGGTATCATAGTGGATCTGTAAATAACCTCAATACATCTCAATTCAGGAGCTATTTTCTCACCTGTTAATGAGAGATTATCTTGGTCATGCCCTTTTCTCAGCCATGAGAAACTGTAAAAGTGAACAAGTTAAGGGACAAAAAAAACCCTGCAAAAGTCTGAAAATATTTCAGGAGCTGCAGGTCTGCCCCATGCCACATTGCAGAGATCCTAACAAATTGTCATGGCTTCTGGTTTGCCTGAAACATGGCCTCAGTGAGCTGGTGCCCACATGGAGCCTGCCACACAGGCATGTGTGGCCTCAAGGACACGCTACTTAGCACCTACTGGCCTTGTGCTGTCTGAAGGCCTGTACGGCCATACCCTGTCAGCATGTGATATCCTCACCTTTAAACAGGTGAACATGATCTGTGTCAGGACTGAAAATCAGTAACTTTCAGGCGAATCCATGGAAGGGTCTGCTGCACAGCTTCCCAAATGTCTCCACCTATACCTTCCCCATTTGAATGGCCATCGCTGTCTCCCCATGGGCAACCACCACCTCACCACAGTTCCCCATCTCTCTGTTTCACTCCTCGACCTCATCCTTTCAGGTTTTCCCTGGTTTGGCTTAAGCTGATGCCACCCACTCTTATCGTCAACATCTGCTGCCGTCTTGCCTGCGGGCTGCTGACTGCCATCCTGTTGTGTTTCTTCCACAACTGACGGTCCCAGCCTCTCTGGTAGGGGTCCAGGAAGCAGCAAGCAAACAAACAGGCCAACATCAAAGCAGGCCTCGACAGTCTGCCCCCCCCCCAGCTTCCCCTTCCCATCTGCTGACAATGAAAGGAGATTCCTCCAGGGAATGCAAGGGCTTCTAAGCTTTACTCCCCCATGGCTGGCTAGCTGCACTCTCTGAGCCCTTGTTTTGTCTTCCTTCCTTCCCTCTCAAGGAAAACAGAAGAAGAAGGAAGGATGGAGACGTTCTGTTGGAAAACCACGGCTGAGACTTTGCTGTATGCTGCAGCCATGGCCTAAGTCCCACAGCCAAAAGTAAGTCCTGAATGCTGGGTGCCAGGCCCAGCAAAGGACCTAAAACCCTAAAGCTGGAGACAAGTCAACCCTAGGCCTCTCAATCAGAAATCACTTGAAATTCCTACTCCAGTGCTAGTTGCAGTGATACAGGGCACCACAAACACAGCCTTGTGGAATGTCACTGCCTGGCAGCCTACAGCCCTGCATGCCTGACAGCTCCGAGAGGCCCCTGACCCACCTCCTGCTCTGGCCTGACTGAGAGCTGGGAAACATGTTTTGCTCTAGGCTAGGGAATTCAACACACTCAGGAAAATTTCCAGACGCTGTGGCAAACCAACACAGAGTAGCC
>JANZLP010000001.1:34559608-34571547 GCA_026930925.1 Chelictinia riocourii | reverse complement strand
AGGCCAAATTTTTTAACATACATTCATAAAATAAAATATTTAAATTTGTGTTTAAACAGGTAAAGCATTAAAAAGAGTAGCAAAAGCCTAATACTGCTAGAATGCTTCAACTTGAGTAATCATCTTTTCACAGCATGTGTGCATTGGCATTTGTGCAAGAGCATGTGTGTTTTCTAAAAAATCTGAAGGAAAAGGCAAAAACTTTACTATGTGCAACTTCCAATTATGGGAAAAGTTGCAGAGCAAATGGGAACAACACTGGCTTTTCCGTTTAGAGTTAGGTTTCAGCTCCTGCCTCTGATTTTGCTACAAGCAGAATGAGGAGAGAAAGAGCAAATGAATTCACAAGTAGTAACCTGGCCAATAAAGGCTTCCTATTCCACCTACCCTGACATACCTACCACGAACTCAGGCTCAAGGAGCTACGGTGCCATGAAGAAGCTGCATCTTTAGAGAGCAAATTCTAGAAACAGCTCTTCTGTAAGCAATGAAATGCGTATTGTCATTCCTGTTCTGTAGGCAGCTCTAAAACTTCAGTTTTTTGGACAAGCATGCAAGTGCATGCAGAAAACAAATCACAGCTGCTGAGCTGTCATTAACCTTTAGGATGGAAGAGTAAATACTCTTTTGTCCTAAGGACATTACCTGCTGGTAATCCCTGCTCTAAGATTTCCAAGGACTAAGCACCCACACTTAATCATCATAGCTCTGTCAAACGTCTTCAACCACCTGCAGTCAAAGATTAAACACCTGCTTCTTCAGGGAAACTATGTTTCTAAATCATAGTGATCATCTCCACATATTATTTTTTTTTTGTATATTAAAAAAAAAAACAAACCACATATTCTCTTATCTTACTTGTTAGGTTACCATTCTAACATTTGGGAATATCAACATTTACAGTACTGTGCAAAGATGTCATCCGTGTTCATATTTTTAATCCTAGCTCTCTCTCCAAATTGGCTTTATAAGACAGCATTTATGAAATCTGAACAATGACCCAGAGTCTAAACAGCAAAATCAAACCAGGCATTACCAGTAAGTTCCTGCTCCCTGTGAAGTTAAATCCATTCCATCCACACCGTAGCTATCATCATCCATTATTTTGGACAGGCCAAAATCAGTAATTTTTATTTCTCCACATGCTGTTCCATCTACAAGAAGGATATTACCTATCCAGGGGAAAAAAAAAATTACCTCAAAAAAGCTAACAGAATGCTTTATTTTCAAAACCAGGTTCAATTTTCAGGAACATCTAACTTCATGAGGGCTAAGTGACAACTTTACATCACCTTTATATCCTCAAGTCTAGATTATGACACATCTGAGTGCAGTCCCAGGAACTTTCTAGGTTATCATCATTATCTGAAATGGCTTCCTCAGCTGGGAGCTGGCTGGACAGCAAGGAAACACCAAAATCTAGTGAGGAAACACTAAAGCATAGCAGTATACCAGTTACAATGAAGTTTCATATTTTTCTGCCCAAAACAAATCCTCACTACAAGTTTCAGGGCTTGCATACGCCACAAAATTGTGCCAAGAAATCACTGCAGTACTACGAATCTCACTCCATGTGTTAAAGCTGTACAATAATTTCTTGATATAAAAGTTATTTGATAAAAGTTCCTCTGAGAACAAAAACTAATGAGTCTAAGAATACATTCTGTACAATTCCATATGAGAGAAATGTATATGAACAATTTATTACACAGCAGCAAGCAAACAGGCTGGCACTAAGGGTTACATTACAAAACCCTGTGCTTGGAAGTGTAGCAGATTAAAGTACATGAAGAATACAAGCATCATTCACACAAGGTGGTAAAACAAAGGCCATGGAATCAAGACAGAATACATCGTTTATTACAATGCTTATTACTCATTGTAAAGAAAACTGTGAAGTCCTGTTTTGAAGTCCTTATGCTGGGATGCTGAAAGTGATTAATTACCTATTTCAATCCTTTACAGGCTAAGAAATACGTAAGGGAAAACTTATTTACATGTCAGCATTCCACAACGATCAGACAGGGCTCAGTCAACTAAAGATCTTACCTGTTTATATTGCTAAATACCAATGTACGTATCTATGTGCTGTATGATTTTTTTCTACAAATTCAAACCAAAATAATATGAAGTAGAAAAGTTATGACAAACATTTTCCCAAATAAAAGACAGATAATTTTGGTAATAGAACTAGGAAGGAAAACACACACTGTTTTTGGTATTTTCAGGCATGAATTACAAACAAAACAGAGGATATTTAAAAAAAAAAAAAAAGACATTTTCAATCGTAACATTCCTCATTTACCTGGTTTAAGATCATAGTGTATAATAGGGGGCTTGATCTCATTGAGATACCGTAATGCATTTACTATTTGCATTACAATGGACCTAGCTTCCTTCTCTGACATCAATTTATGTTGCTTGAGATAGAAATCCAAGTCATTGCCTTCACAGTATTCTAACACCGTGCAAAACCTAGGGTAGAATTCAGAGAGACAAAATTAAATAACGTATCATACTGCACAATCAGCAACGGAGATATGACAACCTAGTTTGATACTGGCAAGTTTAAGAATGGCTGCCTGAATATTAAACTACACGAATGAAATTGTTAATAGAACACATGGCATAACTACTAGCTTATGAAAACTGACATTAATCAGAACATTCATATTCACCAAAAGAGAAAATGCATCCATATTGACAAGAGGTTAAGTTAAAAAAACCCCCTTATTTATGTAGGTATGTTTCTCAATAGAAAAATATATTCACTGTGCCTTAAGATGTGACACAATTTCATGCAAAGAGGTGCAGCCCAGTGACCACGGGTTAAGCTTAGGCTAATAATGCTACTGATGTCATTTGTCTTGGAAAACTTGTCTAAGCTACAGCAACCTTTTGGAGCTACCCTGCAGCAGCCCTTGCTCTGCCCAAAACCATTACAGCACTGCATATGTCCCTTTCACCCTCAGGACATCCTGTACAGCTTGCTAATCAGGTGTTGCAAAACATTGGTTTCATCCCTTTGTAGAAGGCCTGCAATATTTAGCTGAGACAAAATTCTGCAACTAGTCTGTTTTGTTCCAAGTTCCCTTAAGGAAACCCTAAATGCTTTTGTTGAAAGTAAGAACATATTATGTTTGTGCAAATCATCTTCATTTCTGTTTATTTAATATACAACACTAAAATCCTTGCCAAGTTCTAGAAAATGTATAATTTTATGTACTTACGTATCTGTATCCAGGGAGAAGTAGTCATATAGTTTAACTATCCGGGGGTGATCCAGTTCTTTGTGTATTCTATACTCTCTGCAGGCATGTCTAAAACAAGATGGATACATCAACCTTCTATAATCAATAAAATGCTATTCAATTTAACATATGAAGCATAAGTCATTAATATTTACTTGTGGTAGTTTTCTTTCTTTTCATCTCTCCAGCTTTTGTTAAGCTGGTGAATCTTCACAGCAGCATATCTTTGTTCATAAAGATCAAAAGCCTAAAAAAGAAACCCAGAAATATGGGAAAGTTATAACCAGAGATGATAAAAGTAACACCCAATAAAGAGAGGGGAAAAAAATGGCATGTAATTCACAAGTCTATGGTAATGCTACCTCCCTCCCCGGGTTAATCCAAGTTTGCTCAACCACTGTTTAAAGAGTATACCACATTACAATCCTTCCGCTTATTTAGATCCCCTCCCTCCTGCCGAAAATCAAACGTACAAACATACATGGTTCAAAGATTAGATTTAGCAGACCCAACACACTCTACCTTGTATACTTCACTGAAGCCACCTCGGCCAAGTAAATGGAGTAACAAATACCGTTCATTCAACGTGGGGTGATCTTTAAATCTCGAAAAAAGAAAAAAAAAATTCTATTTGAGGTATACAAATAAGAGTCTAAAATGTAAACCTCTTAGTATTACTTCTCAAATGGAGCTTTCTTTTTACTAGCAATGTATAGTAAGTTGAACAACATTACACCATGTGTAACCTTATGGCACAACTATACAACACGGCCAACTTCAGTACCTTTTGACTATTTAGTGTACAAATGCTATCACAACACCATTGTCAAACCATCAATTCTAGCAAATTTTTGTCTATTTTGTCTCTATTTTTGTGAGGATAAGAAAAGCACCATTAAATTTAAACATTAAAATTAAAATTAAAATTTAAATTTAAACCCTTGTGATACAAGGGTTCTCTCGTTGTTGTGCCAAATTTTAGAGAAGTTTCAAACTTCAGCTTTCTGGAACAGACAAGGAGGATATTCTTCCAATTTCACATGAAACATGACCAGGCCTGTTGTACATATCTGCCTCTTTTTAAGAAAACGGATTTTATATAACAGTAAGAAGTTAACAAATAACAAACAGCAATATGGGGAAAACACACCAAAGGACTCAGTAACTGCTTGTACTCTAATCAAAAGCAAGAAGAAAACACACCTTCCAAACACCAAATGATGCTGCAGGACAAAGAAAAGGACTGTACTCTCTCCTGAAATGTGCAGAAGACAAAATACATCCTTCCATCCAACCAGGGGGAAGGGAGATGAATAGTGCACACGTTTCTAGTGCAATGATGAGACAACTATACTTATGAACCCAGGGCCAGCTGACAATTACACGTCACATAAAGCTTTAAGGAAGTGTTTAGGGCTAGTCTGCCAATACGTCATCCCATCCTTCCATGTTCTCTACTGTTTTGGAGGTATGGTCATAGTCAAGTATTTGAGGGAAGATGCATATTCTTGCTTACTGGGCCCCTTATAAACATAAAACTTTCATTTTCCTCACTGTGAAAATATGTATTTCAATGCTAAAGACATTTTAAAAACATCATAAACAGTAAGTAATGCACTTAGTGTAGAAGAAATAACAAATTTAGAGGTAGCATCATTAGGTGATTGATGTCATGTGACTAGTAGCTCAATTCTTTAAAAGCACAGTCAACAAATTTAGATTTGTATTTTCTTGGTTCTTCGATTACATGTATGCTTCTAGTAGGGCCAGTCTTGTGAACCTTACCACCGTCCCTCTCCACTGCTGCTTTTGCTACTCTGTGTGGCTCTCTGTGGCTCAGAACCTACACCTTGCAGGTAGCCCCAGCACCATGTGGGCTGTAAACCCGCACAAGGAAGCCCTAACCCACAGTCTCAACTTGTCCTGTTATCCCAGTGCAGTTGTAAATAACACATGCAGACATACAAGTTTACCCACCTCTGAACTGGGCAATATTTCCTACTCTTCTTTGTCAAGGCTGGAATGCCAAACAGGTGAGTTTGCTGCCTACTTTATATTTGGGATGCTTGGGGAGGGCATACATGGGTAGAGTATTGTAGAGGGGAATGTTGCTAGAACAAGAAAGAGGTCTCAACTTTGCTGGAAGCTGAAAACCCAACAGGATTTGAGTCAGGACTCAACAGCTGCTTCACTTCAGAACCGTCTTACTTATCAAATGGCCAAGGTGCCAAGATGCATTAGGAAAGACCGCAGGGGCTACAGACCTAAATTACTTCTCCATTGCTTCTGTCTTCTATATTACGAGTGTAAGCTGCAGCTTGGCCACTTGGTAAATACTCAAGCCTAAACTCCCACAAAAACACAAACACACAGTTTAAAGCTTTTTGTTCTGTACCATAAAATGTGTCAAAATTGACTGCACAACATGAGCAGCAAAGCTGCAGTATTCTGCTTGTCCATGTCCTGTAACTCTTGTTTTCCACTGGGACTGTAATTTGGACATTCTTTGCCCTACATATACAATATTTACACAGTCAAAGCCTGTCATTTTTCTGTGCTGTTTATTACTTCTTGTTGAAGGATGCCTTTTTAAAAAAAAAACACAACAAAAAACCCCCAAACAGTGAAGATTAAAAAATGTTATCATTTAACCCACAAAGAAATGCTTATTCATTTGTTGTAGGACATTTATTTTTGAAAGTAAATATTCTGCTATTGAATTGTAAGCATCAACACTGATTATTTTTCATATCCAAAACACAACACCAGTTTAGCTATCAATTAGCACTACAGCACATGGTAAAAAAAAAATTTCTGTATTCCTGCAGGACAGGTATGGGGACCTACCTGTTGCTGCTGTTGCATCAAACCTCCCAGCTGTTTTCTTGCATTATTGTCTGCTAAGTGAATTGCATGAGGTTCCTCACAAGATTTTTTTCTTTTTAGCCTAGTAATATGGTCTAGCAAGTTTTAGCTCTCCTGCACTATAAGCTGTGTATACATTTCTTGCGTATTCAATAAAACCATTAGTAAGTTTACCAAATTATAAGTAATTCTATTTTTGAAGTTTAAATAAGTTGGGTGTTTAAAATATATACATAAACAGAGAGAACCAAAGAAAAATTTATGAACAAGCCTCTCCTCTGTAGGTAAAAGGTGATTTCAGAGCATTATTTTAAAAATAGACATGCAAAATTAAGACAGTAAGTCTCTTACTGTGAATTATCTTCATTATTTATTCTTTTCAGTTCTCTTATGTGAAGATTCCTAACTCTTTCCAAACGTTCAAGTTCTGCTTGTATTTCAGCTTCCTCCTGCAAATGAAAAGAACGGAATATAAAAGCTCATTTACTCCCCATTTGAAAAGGGTATTTTTACCCCTGCATCAGTACTAGTGGTGATGGAGGAACATTGCATTACAAAACCCTGCTGAACTAGAAGAAAGCACTGCTTTTCTCTTAAAGCCAGAAAAATGCAGAAAGATAAGGCAAAAGCCTGTTTCAAGGAACTTTTCTGTCCATGAACCCACAGGTAGTGGGGCGTTCACAGTTTTGTTCTGCACTGTAGGGATGCTATTTGAAATGAGAAGCAGCTGGGTTTTGTACCTCAGCCAAGGAGAGAAATTATCTAGGAAGCAGTCTGAAATTGATGTACAAAGAAAAAACTGAGATACGTGCAGTTACAGATTTGGTACAAACCAACGAATTAAGAAGACATTTAAAATATTTTGAGGCTGAAGCGCAAATCAAAGAAAGAATAAAAGAGTAAGTCATTACAGCAGAAATGTTCTTAAGGTGTTGATACAAGACACCAAAACCAAGCTAGTTTAAAAAGATTTTTTTATTTGCATCTTATTAAAATTAAAAATGCAGAATGTGTATTGCCTAAGATTTTGAGTGCAATTTCAAAAGAAGCATGTCAGGTATGAGCACATTCCTTAACTAATTTCAGCACTTAAAAATTATCTCACCTTTATGCTACATATTAAAGAACACTGAAATAGTTGTTTATTCAGATTCTCTAAAAAAGTAAAAACTTCATGATGCCTAATTTATGGAAACCTACGTATCTGCACTCAAAGTGAAAAACGTATACTCATTGAAAGAAACTGTAGAAAGGGTTATATCAATTTCAGAGTTAGTACCTCTAGAACTCGAAAGTTTGAATAAACAGGAGACAAAATTAGCCCATACCAGAAAGCTCATAATTATGGAATTATTCTAGCTGAAAAGGAAAAAGAAGGCCTGGCATCTGATACGGTTTTTTTTTAGTAGCAGTGCCAGTGGATGCAGTGCCCCACATCATCTCTTGTTATTTTGGCACAGCCTCTTGTACAGCCACATGGTGAACCAAACTGGAAAACTAATCAATCTTTTCTTCTTTTTTTTTTTTTTCCATTAAAAAAAAAAAGTGCAAGCCTCGCAAAGATACGTATTTGGTTTTTGAAAGAAGCTATATCAGTTCTCCAGTCCAATTTATACTGTGACTGCACAACCTGGTGGTGCTGGTAAAAGCAACAGGGCAACAAGTCACAAGGGGATGGAGGCAGAAGTCAGCAAAGGGGAGAGAAAATGCTGTAAAGCTGGTATTTCCAAACACTGTATATCATAAAACCACATCCTGAAAAAACAACTGTATTTATATAATCTAAACCACACATTAAATAACCACATTTGCAATGAGTTGAGCAGTCCGGACCGGATGATTTCAGTGGATATCCTGAATCCATCCCCATAAGCTAAGGAAAAAAACTCTTATCCCAAAACAAGACACTAGATGAATCTCCATACAGAAAACAAAAATAAAATTCCTAATAATTTAAAAGCTGGACTAAGTAACATTAATCTGCTAGCAGATCTGGGTGGACCATTTGTTCTTCCTAACATATAATGTCAAGTGCTGGGGTTTTTTTTCCTGTTTATACAATGTTAAACTCTTTTTAAAAAATATTTAATCTTTGCAGTTCTCTGTTAAATACCCTGAAGTGATATGCGGTTCCTCATAACCCAATAGTCCTTTATAAAGAATTCTAGCCCTTCTCCCCCCGCAAAAGGCCACACACTTATACACAAACAATTGTCTATGTTCTTCCCAAAGGCTGACAAAAAAAATAAAATAAAATCCATCAGTTATGCCTCTTCTGGGCTTTTTTGTTCATATATTATGCAATTCAGTGGTTCTCAAAATGTGGTTCATAGGCCAACGTTAGTCCAAAGAGAACTGGCTGGTTGCATTGTTTCCAGCTGTTATTTAGGACACTCAGGCTGTGAATACCTTTAAGCAAGAATGAACCAGCTTAGCTGCCTCAGGTCACTACTATATAAAAGGAAGTGAGAAAACAAGAGCCTCTCTCCAGGACCAAAGCTGCTAGCTGGAAAGAATTTCCTGGGGAGCAGAAGGAAAAGAAAACTGGTGGTGGCAGCATGTACAGGGCACCAAAAATAAGAGCACCAAGAAAGCAGTTGGAGAGTGAAAAGGAAGAGGAGCAGACAGCAAAACAGCATATGCAGAAGGAAAGAAGAAAAAAATGTAAGCAGCAAAGAAGCATTAGGGAAGAAATATAGCCATCTAAAAAGAAGATAACAAAATTGTTTTTCTTAGTTAACGACAAAATTTGTATCACACGTAAGAATTAAAATGCAAGCATGTATTTTTATCATTATTTTCAGATATATTCAAACATGATTTGCTAAGAAATAACATTTGTTTCCCCTCTGGCATTTAGTCAAGGAAGTTACTTCTTATACAGAGTACCCCAGTATTGATACTCAAGGTGAAAACAAAATTCGGGTATTAAACAACTTTGTAACAGCATATGTCACTTAAAATTTCCATTACACTTCAAAAAAGTTAAAGCATGGAATAAACCCTATGGAATTCCATAACAGAATTTCACGTGAAGCTGGTGCTATTTCTAAAGCATTAACAATGAAGAACTATGTGGGCAGTCTACTTCACTAGTGCCAACAAGTTTATATGCAGATTTCCTACCACAGCTTCAAGTACTTTCTTGTCATACTCTTTGAAAACGGCATCAGTATTCTCAAGGGGCCCAGTTCTGTTTATTATAGTAGGATTTATAACAGGTGACGTGCATTTGAAGAGAACAGGCCTGAAACAGACTTTTGCAACTTTTCAAGGGGAAAAACACTGTGACCTGTTTTGACTGAACAACTCAAGAGCTACTGCTCAGCAGATAAAGGTACTTTCACACTTGTTGACGTATTTGTCTGCTTCAACTGTCATTCCTTTTCACTTGTTATTTCTCAAAAGTTTGTTAATATCATAATTATCTAATCACATAGCTGTATTAGAAAGATGGGCTTCAAGACAAAAGTACTGCTGTTTTTTTCAAAAGTCGAAAACTGCAGTAAAATATCTGACTGCAAAAATAATTTAAGGTACAGAGAAAAGATTTTCCATAAAAGTAGGAAAATCATATTCTCTCTTGCAATAGGTAGTATGCTAACCGGTAACTGGAGTGGATACTAGAGATGATCAAAACATGATAGGCTATGAAATTCATTACTGCAGTAGATTAATGGGAAAGCACCAGGCTTGTCAAGTCACACATTTTTAACCTTAAGCTCAAACACTGGTCATTCTTATTGTCAGTAGCAGCCAGATTTCATCTGGCACCATTTTCATTACTATTTTTTCCTTGAAACAAAATTGGTTGTAGATCACAGTGTCACCTGAGCCTTCCCACTTGTATACAAATGTCAACTAAGGTGTAAAAGCGTGAGTGAGAAGGGTAGAAAACCCCCTGTTTCTCTCAGATTGCCTCCACGCGTGTTATTAGGTCTTACGATGACCGAGGGCTGTACCCGGTACTACGTACTCCCCGGCAAGTGAACGTTTGTTCTAAGAGACCTGACACATCTTGTCTGAAGTGCTGAACCCTTCCATTCACCGTTACGTTCCAGTTGTTGTCTGTACTACTGACCGTCCACCCTCAACCACTCGTAAAGGGGGGTGGGGATAGGTGCTGCTGCTTTATGGTTTGGTTAACGGCTCGGTATGGATGCCAACTACCTGTTTCAGTCCTGTGCTTTAAACAATATTTCTTAGTTTTAACAGGAAGGTTCCGTGCATGCTCTTTATAAAACTGCAGCAGCAAGGTTATAAAACAGTTCAGTCATACAGAGTACTGGGTTAACTGTCACACTGGCGTAACTGAAAAAGCAGTCCTGCTTATATTTTTCCCTCTACTGCTTTTCTGTTTTCCTGGGAAGCCTGCACAATCCATCACTGCAAATTTTTAAGGACAGGGTAACAACATCATACATCACGGCAGTGACACAGGAATTTTGGTAGGGCTTAGGAGTGGGAAATTAATTACAGGACCTCCAAAGGTATATTACTGCTGAAGTTGTCCTGTATTGCTCAATTGCTGGCCTGTCCTTAGCCAAAGCTATAGCCTTCTACGTGTCTTTTTTTTGGGGGGGGGGGCGGACACGACGACGACTGCTACCTCTGTTATTTCAGTATTGTCGCCTTGTGATGATTTTAATGCCAGTAAATACTCTGTCTGCTGTGTAAACTTCAAATGCCTGTGTTTTAAACGATTTATTCTCCCTTACAGCAACACTGCCTTCCATCTAAATATACCAAGCCCAGACCTCCGAACCACAGACCTCACCAGACGGAACTTTGCTCGGTTGTGTAGCTTTAGCTCCTACCCACACGAGAGGAAGTAAAACTCAAGAACCTCCTGAGGTAAGGGATGGCTTAAGACTTTTATCCCATGTTGGATATCCCTACACTCCAGCAGAAATCATGGCAGGTATTTCCTGGACTGAAGGAGTCTCCGGCGAGACAGTTGCCAATGCTAGTTCAGAATTCAGTTTGGAAGCAGACTTCCAGTATTCCCTGTTTACCGTCATCTACAGCATTGTCTTCGTGCTGGGACTGGTAGAAAATGTCTTGGCTCTGTACCTCCTGTCCTGCAGAGTAAAGCACACTTCTTACTCCTATGTATACCTCATTAATTTAGCTCTGGCAGACACCTTGTTTGTTTGCGTGTTGCCTTTTAAAATCCATTACCACCTGAATCGGAACAATTGGATCTTTGGTGACATGGCTTGTAGGATAACCGGGACTTTGTACTATATCAACATCTATCTCAGCATTGCCTTTTTCACCTGCATCTGTGTCGATCGGTACATTGCCGTGTTGCACCCCTTCACATACATCCAGATCAAAGTCATCCATTACCTGATGGTGGTCACAATCCTTTGGGTGGTCGCTCTAAGCATCATGGTTCCACTTATCCTTGGAGGTCCCCTCCACAACAGTGGTGCGAGGAACGCGACAGCCTGTTTTGAGAACTTTGCTACGAGTAGCTGGACTTACCGCATGGCACCTTACAACATCCTGGCCTTAGTTTTTGGGTTTGTGATCCCGTTTTCCGTCATTCTAATCAGCTATCCTCTCATCGCCAAGAGGATCTCCCAGATCAAACACAGCATTCGCAAGAGGAAGGCCCTGAGCACTGTCTACATCATCCTGGTCATTTGTATTTTGTGCTTTCTTCCCTATCACCTCACTCACTTGCTCCACTTTTTAATGAGAATCCAGGTCATCCAGAACGAGTCCTTTACCAACTTGATCTACAAAATGCGAAGAGTCACCTTAGCCCTAGTGAGCTTCAACTGTTGCCTTAACCCACTCTTGTACTACTTCACC
>JANZLP010000001.1:34482041-34498094 GCA_026930925.1 Chelictinia riocourii | reverse complement strand
CATCTGTCAAATTATCTAAGATCTTCACTTCCCACAAGTATACAGCATAGCTGCAAGTTTCTTAGCAATTCGGTATTAACTCAAAGTAAATTACTTGCTAAGTAAGTCAGTTCCAGGACACATATTTAGTAACAGTTGCATGTTTTTTTGGCAGAGAGGAGTGATATGATACTTCAACCAAGACTTACTTGTTTTTAAAGGACTTGATCCTTGAGAAGACTTCTCACGCTTTACCTAAGCAAATTACACCAGGAAATTGTTAGTACTTAGGCATGAAGTAAAACAGTGCTAGTTCACTCGTGACTGCAATATTAATATTTAGCACCTGGCATAGAAACTTCTTGGAAGGTTAAAAACAAAACATACTCGTAATCCCACAATCCATACGATAGCGTAAGTGAACACGCACCTCATTTCCTGGTGAGTATATCCTGCTGCAGCATGCTGCTTTTAAAATCTGCCAAGTGAGAAGCAGTAAGTTTAAGAAATTCAGTCTCTTTGTTTGCACTCATTTGCATCCATTTAATACAAAACCCTGCTACCCTTACAAAAACATACATAAACAAGCATTCTTTCTGCCGCTTTTGCTTACAAACTGTTGCCTTTAACTTGTTGAAAAATAAGTCATTCCATTGATATGGTTGGGACTCCTTTAAAGCATCAGTCACTTTGACTAGGGGAACAGGATATGAAGAGGAAGATCCCATTCATTACTTCTATTGGACATGCAATTGTCATATGTTACAAAAACACCAAGATGTCTTATAAATTGTCATAAATTAACACTGTGAGAAATAATCACATCTTTGCAATATCTTGTCATGTGTTAGTGTATTGGGTCAACCTACCGCAGTTAGAAGGCACCTCGCTGGGGGACCAGGAGTGAGTGGGCATGTACTGCAGGATTCCCCACCAAAGCACTCATTAAACGCAGCACCTGCTGCTTGGCAGAAATGGGTACCTGCTGCAAAATACAGGTTGAGGTCTACTTTTTGTAATACAGCAGAGCTATATGTCTTGGTTTTGTGACCCGTTGATGTAGATTGAAAGCAGAGTATGAATCACATAGATCATCTCCAGATGAGACAATCTATATAACTTCAAAAATAAATGGAGCTAGTATATTTCCAGTCTAGTTCATAGAAAACCTTCTTTCCTAATGTGTTAGAGCCGACACTGATTTTAAGGTATCCCTTTATCTGCAAAGCCACAATTGCCTCAGTGTTACCAGTTTAATAGTATCACGGCAGGAGAGAACATCTTCATTAATACCTTTTAGAAATTTCCAAACATATTCTAAAAGACTTCCCTTATTACATAGCATCATAAGCGTACAGAATGCTTTTCCTTGAATGCCCTGCCTTCATTTCACAACAAAACTTTATGGTTCAGTGCCAGATGGGTAACTTCTTTCTCACAGTGGTGAGCGGTCAGCTCAGTGTCACCCACCCAAAATGTTAAAAAACTAAATCCAGCTCAAATAGTGCTGAATAAGTATTACTCATTCTTTTTAATAAATACAATATTAGATCTTTTTCTTTGCCTTCTAGTTTTCAGGAGCAGAATAGTCTGCTATCAAAGTTTCCTATGTAAACACTGCACATAATCAACATTAGGCATAACTTGAGGTAGTAGATATGGGGAAAACCCATTTCAGTGGGATTACACAGGATAATAATGAAGAAGGTGCCACATACCTACATACAAGGGAAAGCTTGACTCCAGGAGAAGCCCAAGAAAGCTCATTTAGTTTTGCTAACTGCTAAGGAAGACAACCTCAAAATTCAGATCAGAACAGAGAGGAGTGAAACTCCTATGTGCTATTTTTCTCATGAGGATGTGTCAAATGGAAGTTAGCAAGGTTTATCACAGTAGTAAACCTCAAATCAAGGACATGTGAAGAACAGAAAAGCATTATGAAATTTCATTATTCCAAAGATAAAAAAGCCAAGCAACAAAAATCCTGAAAAACATTGAAATTGAGAGCTTTCAACTTTGCCACTGGAGTTATTTGTGCAAGAAACTTTTATCACAGTAAGTTCACAATCTACCCCTATATCTTTAGAAGAGTAAGAGGAGTTAACTGGCAGATAGCAAAGAAAAGGTCTTAAAGAAAAGAACTGATGGGCTGCATAGTGGAAATGAGGATTACAGGAGGAGTGAGTTTCTGGAGACATCTGCATTGCATCTATAAAGATAATTGTGCACTCAGGTCAAATGTCAATTTCAAAACTTTTACATACATCCTTTACAGAACAAAGAGACATCATTTCAAACATTACATGTGGTAAAATCCAGACTTCATCCCAGATGTTCTTGAGGAAGAATGACTGTGGGACTAATTACAGAGAGATTATAGTTTCTTCACTGTTCTGAGACCTTTACCTTCACTGCTCACAGGCAGCAAATACATTTTGGTGTCCTCATGAAAAATATGTACTCTGTTATCAAATAATACATGTTCTTAATAACTGGGTATGTCTTATCTCTCTTTTCCCCACCAAAATCAATCTGATATTTGCTGACTTAAGTTTCATGCAGGCAGCAGATGCTGCAATACCTGGGAGTAGTGACTGATCAGGTCAGGTAACCAATTATATGAATAATGTGTGTTTACATATAGGTTCTAAATAAGACCATTTTTTAATTATGTCAATAATTAGTAGGAAGCCCTCAAATTCACAGGACAATCAGAAGAAGCAGAGATAGAAGAGGAACTTGATTTAGTGGGCTTGTACTTGCAGGAATGAAGGTCAAGAGTTTCTAGAACTATGATAAATGACAACATCCCTGGAAAAGTATTAAACTATATGCTTCCAAACTTAAATCAGTCTCTATCAGTTAGAGATCAGGAAAATGTCAGGAATCAGAGGATCATTATTGTCTTTACTTGAGATGCTTTTGGTATCCATTTCCTTCAGCTGCTTCTTTTGATTAAAAGTACTAAAATACGCCCCACAAGGGTATTACAGCTCTTTTTACCTTTTCATATATTTAATCAGAAATATTTAATATATAGCCTTCTTCCATCTTCTTGGACTTGGAGCGAGTTACCTTCTTTGACAGACAGTAGAGCAGTGCAGCCTTGTTTCTATCCTTTTCTCAAACAAGCCATTCTTTTCTGTAAGCAATATTCAAGGTCTTTGATTTAGCCCATCAATTATTTGCAATGCCAGTGAAACTGAGGTTTTGTTTGTTAAGGCAGCTTCAAATTCTGTTAGCTCCCTGTCATGCTAGCACTTTGGATAATAGACCTGTAGCGGTATTTTTTTAAAGCATAAGCTATTACAGCATGCCACACTGTATATGTGCTTGTATATTTGCCAATATATATGAATTTTATACATACATGTACACATGCATTCATCTACCCCATATATAGAAGGACTACACAGCCCCTATAACTATGCTAACACCAGCAGCCAATCTGATTTAACACCAGCAGCCAATCTGATTTAACTATCATATTAGGAAAAAAATCTTGTAACTGAATAGACTACTGGTACAGCAGCTTGAGTAGAAAACACCCAAATAATTTCATCATCAAAATTATGTATTTAAGACATTTCTAGGTTAGATGGAATGTAGTATGCTGGGAAAACATAACTTGGGAGAAGAAAATACTGTTTTCTGTCTCAGTGAATGCTGGAAGTTTGTAGCTCAAACACTCTGTCCTTCCTTCTCCTGACACAGCTGACCACACGTATGGACCCTCCCCGTATCAGACCAATGTGTTCCTGGCCAGTCTGGGCTGGAATGACAACTAGAATCTTCCAGTCTGTATCCTGTAGCTCAGAAGATTCAAAATGCAGTTTTGGCATGAGTACAAAGTAAAATGCAAAGTGATTGTCACAGCAAGTGCATTGCTGTGATAGAACACCATCTCAGATTATAACAGGTTCTGCACCTGATTCTCACATAGAATTTCTATTTATGAGCAAATAGGAATGTTGCAATTGTACTAACATTAATTTTCAAGTTTAGTTAAATTTTCCTAAAGCTGATTTATAGCAATACTATTTTTATAGGAAAAAGTTATTTAGATCTTGATTAAATCAATTTTGAGGCTCACTGAATTAGAGCTGTCTCCCTGAGCCATATACTGCACTGCATGCTTTATAATTTTTTTAATACAGCACTTGCTAGCAACTCTGAGTTGCAAGGTAACAAAAACATACATAAATAATATACTAGCAAAAATATCTTCCCTAAATATACTAGCATATCAAGATGCAGAGAAGCCAAAATGAAAAAAAAAAAAGCTATCACATTAAGCCTACATTTGAGAAATAGACACAAACACCATGTAAGCACAGATCTATTTTTATCATCCATGTAATTGTCATAAACTGCATTTATCATACCTTTGATATCATCACCATCAGTCAGATCCAGTGATCCACCTCTGCTATGATTATTTGTACTCCACATCTCTAAGAAGCCTGCAAACAGCTTCCCTTCAAACCAAACACAAAAATTAAACGGTGGGTTTTTTTTTACCATAGAAATGTTCCTCTCGACTCCACTCTCCCTGCTCTATCTACTAAGATTATTAGCTACATTCCAGTCAGAATGAAGGACAGATTTACAATCCCTTCTTGTGAATGTAATTTTAATTAAAAATAATTTGGTTTTAAATGATCCCTGGTGAAGAAATGAAAAACCCCATCCGGATGGATGCTACATTCACTTTCTTTTTACCCACCTGTCTGTTTTCATTTTATTCTATTGCTTTTCTTCCCATGTCCCTTGCAGTCTACTTGTCTGCTATTCCCTGCAATTTTTTCCTACACTTAGAGTACTCCTTTTATAACACTGCTCTCAGGTAAACAGGCCCCTGATATCTGTCAGACTTCCTCTCTATCTTTTTTTAACCTCATGCTTTTCCACACATCTTTCATACTTCTGTCCCACTCTTTATACCTTATATCTTCTTTCCTGAAGTATCTGTCTTGCCTGGAGCTTATTTTGTTGCCTTTGATTTTAAGCCATTAGAGACAGACAGTGTTTGCAGAGAGCCATGTCTGTATATGGTTTCTAATAGCAATGAGGCATGTCTTGATGCTTTTTTCAGGCAAAAGTCATACTAGTTTAGGGTTGTTGGCTTTTTTGTCATTGAATAAGGCCTTCAAATTTTGGCCAAGTAACATCAACAATAAGCCTGATAGATGGTGAAATATTAGATATTAAAATGACAGTATTATAATTTAGATTCCCTACCTCTGTTCCCTTCCAGCTCCAAATGAGCTGGTCTGTTGCCTTACACTGCAATGCCCCCTATGCTGGGGATAGGGGAGCTGCTTTGGTCCCTCTGATTGTGACACCTAGTCCAGTGGCCTGTCTGTGGTTCTGTCCAGACATGTCGTATTCCTCCAAGAAAAAAGTAACAGCCCCATAGTCAGCAGATCCGGGACAACCTTTCCTTCTTCTCCCCCCTCCCCCACCCCCACCCCCAAGGTCCTGGTACAGGAGACAAGCTGCACATTACTGAAGGGTGCTGAGAACAACTACTTGTGATTTCAGACTGTTGAGGAGATAAGAGAGGAAAGGCTGTTTTGCATATTATTTAGCTTATGAGTTAATACTTCCTGATTACGATAAAGGTGGAAGGTATACATACAAAACTAATCACAAAACAATAAAATCCATGATGCCAAAGAAAGCATGGAGTGGCAGAAAGAGAATGGGCTTCCAAAATCAGATTTTAGTTGGCTTAGGGAATTAATGGGTGGGTAGATCTTTTGGAATAAATTCAGAAGGCAATGGGAGCATAGGAGAGTTACTGAAAGAACTGTATTAAAAGCACAAGAGCAGACTACCCTGATGCAAAGAAAGCACTGGAAGAGAGCAGCAAGGCTTCATCAGGAGCTATTTGATTAACTAAAAAACAAGAAGGAATCACACAAAAAAGTGGAAACAAGAACAAATGACTAAAAATGAGTTTAAAAGAACAGCACGCTTACACGGGGAACAAATTGGGAAGGCTAAGAGGCAAAATGAGTTAAGCAAGGAAAGGACCTAAAAGCCAATAAAAGGTTACACACACACACACAAAGGGAGAAAAAGGAAGGTTCATATCCAATATCTAACAAGAAAGATAGCAAATAACATGACATGGAGAAGACTAAAATACTCAATGTTCTTTTTTTCCTAATGTGTCTACAAAAATCTTACCATCAGATTTGAAAGCAACTAATTTTAACAAAGGTCCAAGAAGCACAGACCAAAAAAGGGAAGGAATGGGTTAAGTGATATTAAGACATGCCAATTTTCTGATCCTGCTGACTTAAAAGTGTAGTTCAGAAAGCAGCGATTATAGTCTGCCTCCCTGTAGCCTTGTGTCTCCTGTTTATATTAGCCCAGAGCAAAAGCTCTGACTGAAATTTATGGATGGAATATTCATAATGTTCTTCTGTGAGTTTTCCAGTGCCTGATATCATGGTTTAATTTATACTGAATTCCTTGTTGCCATGGTGGACTCTCTATTTACCTGCTCCTTTTAACAAAAACTGTAGAAATGGGATACCTTTGAGACCATGACTACTCAGTCCGGTTCAGTTGGAAAGTGAGCAACGAGTTCAAAAGGCATGGTGTGGTCTGACTGGTGATAGTGTGATCATATAAATTGTGTTTCCATAGGAAAATGTGCTAAGAACTACCCTGGAGCACTTAAAAAGATAAAATAATCTCTGCATGATGATTCTGTTGTTTGGGTTTGTTTGGGGTTTTTTTGAGACTTTGTGGAGTACAAGGGTGGTCCTAGAAGACTAGAAAGGATGAAAATACTGCCTGTCTTAGGAATTAGAGTTCAATTGACCTAACTTCCATAAATACTTCATCCATCTCTGAGGGATACTATCATAGGTTATTAGGCAGTTAGTGTATAGGCATTAAGATAAAAATATGATAGAAAACAATTCAGCAGTAAGACGTTAAAATGTAATCTTAGGATCATTATTATGTTAAACCTCTCTAATTTCCTTCTTAGAAAGGGCAACAGGCCTGCTGAATAAGAAGGAAGTAGTAAATGTGGTATCCATGCTTTAACAAAGCTTTTAGTTGGGTCCTCTCTAATTTTGTCTACAATACAAAAAATAGTGTAGATGAAATTAAGTAACAGTTGACACACAAGTAGTTAAATATTTCTCCCAAACAGTATTTATCAACTGTTTCCTCACAAAGCAGGATGGCACTGCAGTAACATCCTTCAGGGATTTCTCATCCATCCTATTCTATTCCATTTTTCGTTGAACAGCTTGGATAATAGAACAGGGAGTAAACTTCTAAAATTTGCAAAAAATCTGGAAGGAGGTTGCAAACACATAGGAAAACAGATCAGAATTCAAAATATCTAGGTAACGTGAGAAACAGTATAACTGCAACAAGCTTATATTATATAGAAAGAAACTAAGTACTACCCATGACAAAAATAAAACAGAGTATATCGATATAATATGATGACATTTTAACAAGGCAACAGAATTGCAGAAAAGGATAGGAGGGTTCAAGTGCATTTCAAACTAAATATGAGTCAACAACATGATGATGTTGCAGAAGGGCATTTCTCATTTCAGGATGTATTAGGAAGTGTGCAGTATGTGAGATGCAGGACCTAATTATTTTGCAATCTTCAGTGCTGCTGAGGCCTCAGCCGCAGCATTCTCTGCAATTTTGGGCAATGCACTCCAGTAACAATTTCAACAATTTGGATGGACTTGAAATCAACAAGAATGATAATTTATTTTGAAAATATGACTTATAAGGAAAGGTTGAAGGAATGGGGCTTGGCTTCCTCAGAAAAAAACGATGGGGAAAATGCATATTTTAAAAGGGAGCACACAGAAAGACATGATCAACCGTTCTTGTACCCACCTGAATTGTAACGAGTAATGGTTTAATTTGCAACAAAGAGGAGCAGACTAGATTAAAAAAAAAAA
The DNA here is from genome assembly GCA_026930925.1 of Chelictinia riocourii. Taxonomy (NCBI): domain Eukaryota; kingdom Metazoa; phylum Chordata; class Aves; order Accipitriformes; family Accipitridae; genus Chelictinia; species Chelictinia riocourii. The sequence goes on along the minus strand of JANZLP010000001.1, from coordinate 34,490,157 downwards.
AGAAATTAAACAACAAAAAAAATCCTTTCAACTTAAAGTCTGGATTAGATGGAATAGGTTTATGGAGGTTGTGGAATCCCCTTCATTTGTGGTTTTTAACAGCAGCCTACACAAACATCTGTCAGGGATGACCTAGTTACCCATTTCCTGCTTCAGAACAGGGGTGGACTGGATGACCTTTTAAGGTCTTTTTCTGCCCCTCTCCTTTTTTTTTTCCTGTAATGATTTCAGTACTAGAGAACCTGTTTCCTTTAACTTGGCTGATATAGGTTACGCAGTACAACTGTTGTAGGCCGCCAAGGCCTTAGTAAAATAAAATAAACCTCCATATAAAATAAGAAGTAATTCAGAAAATGAAAAAATAAAGAACACTAACTTCAGCAATTTTTAAACAACAAAAAAAAGAAACAGATAAATAAACCCCACATTTTTATGATGGCAAATGCTTTTAACATTTTTTTATGCAAGCCAGCTTGCACATACATATGTTTGCACAAGCTTCATTCAATATTCACTATATTCTGCTAATAATTATCATAGAGTTGACTGTCATATGGAATGATATGATCAACCACATAGCAAAAATAATAGTGCTGTGTTAAATTTAACTAAAAAACACCCCTATTTTTGATTAATTACATTATTTCTTAAAATACAGTTCTCTTGTCCAAAACAGCCATTTTATAACCATTAAGATGTCAAATCAAGATTTTGTATTCTTTTAAAATAACGAGGGTAGTAAAAGGTATTTTGATTTTAATTCTTAATTTTAATCTGGGTTTATTTAAAGAGAAGAAATATCTATGATTCAACAAGAAACAGAAGTGATACATGAAACACAGAAAAAACTCACAGAAAAACTGTGAATGAAGCTCTGTCAGCACCTCAGGGTTATGATGGTATCATAAACCACACAAGAGCTTTTCTCCTGTGCTTAAGATGCTGTCATCAGAAACCTTCTGTGTTTATCCACGGTAGCCTTAGGTATCACTGTTACCGGTACTTAGATAATATCAAGCTATGCACATGGCACAGAGGCACGAAGTGTCAAACTATAGTTACAGCTGATCTGATGACACTTTCATCCTGAGAGCCAATGCAATCCCTTTTAAAGAAACAAAAACATAATTTGTGTTGAAGTCTTCGTGACTACTGTTAAACTTACAGATGATTTCTAAGAGTTACTTTTAAAAAAATACATATTTCTTTTTCCATGTTTCATAACTACCAAGAAGGCCTCTTCCAATTATCTAAGCATGAAAAAAATTCTGTTCCAGAGTAACATTTTAAAATATTTATTTAAAATTACTTTCCTAGAACTCTAAAATGAGTATGTTTTCAGACCAAGCTTGTAGTTTACAAAACACACATAGATAGCATAAGAGGGTTTTCATGTGTTCCAACCGACCAATCAAGAAAAGAATCCAATTCCTACCACTGGCCTGCAGTGGGATAAAAGGAAATAGGTTGGTAAACCACAGACATCTGGTTCAAAATATGGGATGAGTGGTCACAGGCCATAACATGTTCTATATTATCAAGATCCCCATAAAAAAATCTGATCAATCCTTCCAAAACAGTGTGAATTATTAGAACTACACTAAATGGTAATTTATCCAAGATCAATGTAATTCTTAGGTTTGGCTCCCCCATTTCTGTAGACAGGTATGTTTAATTCCGTGTGTTTCCCAGATGCTGCTAGGTGAAAAGGACCTGAGAAGGAATTTACTGAAGTAGCAAGACAAGAAAGCAAAATGCTCATTGCTTCAGTTGGTGCATGACATTCGTAAGGCAACTGAGGAGATTAGCTTTAATTTCCAGTCTTAACACACAATTGTGTGCCAGATTTTTACAATGCAAAAATGCGAGCGGGAGGATATTGCAGGAACACTGACACATACCAATGACTCTCTTTTCATTCTCTGGATTGGATTTTTTATTATCCTGCATGCCAAAATGTAGGCCTTTCTTCCCCTTTCCAACCTTGTTTAAAGCACAGAGAAGAGATACAAACTATATAATGTAAGAATTAGCATAACTGGGAAATATTGAGAAGAATCTACAATGGTTGTGCCTGTAAAAGTAAGTTCTTATGCATGCAAAAAACCAAATGTATACAACCAGCTGTGCAGTTTCTACCTACAAAGTGAAAATTTGTGCCTATAAATACATGGTTTTGTGGGTCCAATGTCTGTAGAACTGCTTCTTTTTAAACCAGCTGAAATTGAATTTTAGGCCTTCCCATCTTTCCACCCCTCTGGTATAATAGGGAATTTGTTTGTATCTCATCTCTTTTTCACCAAATTGTATTCCCAGACTGTTCCCAGCAGCTGTTCACCTAATTCATCAGCAAGAATCATAGAATATATTCAACACGATTATACTGCTGTCATTTGGCCCCTTCAAAGAAGCAGAGGAAAAGTGGAGAAGTAGGAGAGGTAAGAAAGCAATACATGAACATGTAGGAAAACACAAAATGCCTACAGTCCTGCAACTCAGTTAGACCTTAGTTATAGGCAAAACTCCACAAACAGCCCTTTGAAGTGTTAATTGAAATCTAGCTTTCCACATGGTCCCATTTTCTTCTCAAATAAGGGACACTAGCTGCTCTTGAGAAAAAAAAAAAAGCCTGTCATACAGTTTTTCCTTGCTTACTTCAAGAACAAAGGGTTAAGACAGGCATTGAAAAAGCATCCAAGGGATTAGATAAATAAAAATGCTTATGTATGTGTATAAGTGCGTATGATAAGAAAATTTATCTTTTTGTCAAGATGAGTTTTTTTGGAAAAAGCCATTTATATCTATTAAGTCACTACAGCTAGAACCATATTCCATTGAGTGTATACCTTAAGCAAATCTTAAGAAATTCTGACTTGCTTTCTTCTCTAATAAATTTGTCAGAAGCAAAACATACATGTGCAAAAAAAAAAAAGAAATTAAAGAGCTCTGGGTTTTTTCTTATATATTTGTTTGCTTGTTTCACATAAACTACAAAGAAGTTGCGGAGATGTAAGCCACAGGAAAATAGCATTATGCTACAGTGTGTCTGCCCACATGTAGGGAGGATACTACTAAAACTCCCTACTATCAACACAAATTTATAGCTGAGATTCCTAGACCTTGCTCCTTGACACACTCTTCCCATGGTAATTTTCATTCCTGGAGGTATGAAACTAAACAAACAAGATTCTTTGAAAAACGTTTGAATACTACAATCTAGATGAAGAAACAATGTTAGCCTAAGTACATTACCAAGGTGTAAATTATAAAAGGAAAAAAATAAACCAATTGGTTGAATGCCAGCCATTGCTAACCAATATACATGTCAAGACTTGTTCTTTTTGTGGGGGTACCTTAACATGTTTCTTTGTAATAATTCAGTAAGAATCTCAGCTTTTATTTTTTGAAGTTTCAGATCCCTATATCAGAACTGGTTTCAAGTAATTTGCTGTTGCAACAACTTAGCCTGTAAAGTCTAGTGCTTGGAGTATGCAGTTAATTTCTTGCAGAAAAATCCATATATAATGCCCTTCTTATCTATTCTCACTGCAGAAAGTAAGAACCTTTACAAGAGTCAGATTTTAATCCAGTTATGAACTAATGCCATATTTTCCACAATAACTATAGTTTTATGAAATCTTCTGCATGCTCTGTTTTTGGTGAGTGTTAAATCAGGTTAAATCTGAGTTTGGTACCCCTTTGTATACTGTTAGTTATAAAACATTGTCAATACCTGCTTCACCCACTAAATGGCCAGTTCTTTGTTCTAATTACAGTTAAATACCATCAAAATAGCGGCTTATTCTAGCAAAAGCCTCAGAGCAACAACAGTTTTTGATTTAGTCTCTTTTTAGGAGTTGTTGGTTAGCAAAAAGAGCTGGCACTAGATTCAAGGACGTTTCTGATAGCTTGTGAACTTTTGACATGAATGGAGTTGCCAGATTGTCTGCCAGAGATGACACTCCTGATGCAGTAAAGCCTGTTGAATACATAGGTATGATCTTTTCCTTCATAAATAATTTCCATTTTATAATAACAATATGACACTAAGCAATTAATTTCAGAGGATTTTTGTACTTGCCTAATGGTTCAACTCACACAACATTTGGTGGCTTCTTCCCCACCTTCATTTAGGCATGCAGTAAAAACTTGCTCAGAAATGGAGTGTCTATCACTTAGTATTCTTTGATTCTAGTCATGCAATTTTACTTATTCATGCAGTTTCCATAACACCCAAGTGCTAAGTTGCACATAATTTACACAGGTAAATTACACACAGCTGTGACTTTTTAAAACTTCTAGTTTGGGTCAGTACTTCTAAGTTGTAGCTTGAAAGTTTCAGTAATTCAGGTTCTAAATATTTTTCTCATGTTTTCTTTTACCTGTTGTATAGAACAAGAACAGTCTAACAGAAAATAATGGATGGTAAAATAATAATTAATGTAGGAAAATTTGAATTTAACAGCTAGAGTACTTTAACCAAGCCATATTCTTCAAGAGCACTGAGCAACGTCTGCAAGACTTGCAAAAATCACAGTGATTTGCTTATGAAGTATTAAACTTAATCTACATTTTGTATCAAGACATTGAGATGTTCCTAAATGCCACATCTAAAAGGTAGTGTAAGGAGAGAGTGAATATCACTTCAGTACACAGAGTCTTTTGACAACCATCAAGTGTATTCTAACTAGAGGTGAAATGCTCTTGCATATTTCCTGTCTTTAATTTGTGGGGGTTTTCTGTAAAACTCATAACTGGATATTTATTTGTTTTAGTAATACTTGTATCAAAAAATTAGTGCCAACTGTTCACTATAGGTAAGAACAGAATGGGGTCCATAGAGCTACGGGATACTTGAGAAATTCTCCAACAGTGTAATACAAAATAAAGGTCATGGTTTTGAATTAGACTGCCTGGAAAGAGTTGAGGGCATGTCAGCTAGTACTTCATTCTTTTTCTTTCTTCCTTCAGTTTCCACAGAGCAAGGGTAGGTTTCTCTAAGCAATAAATAATTTGAAACTGGTGCACACTGAATCATATAACTTGCAGTGTATTTCACTATGTTTACCTATTTGTGACATCTTGTACTAACAAAGAAAGGTTTGTTCTTATCAAGCACATTAAAGATAAATACATTTCATATACTTTACTCAGTCTTTAACAACATTGCAGAGAAAGCATACATTGGTGGTTTGGGTTTTTTTTCCTTTTTCCTTCATACTTTCACTTGAAAGGCAAAGTAATCAACCTGTCTGTCCACCATGAACACTGACTTTTACTACTCTGCCTTTTGGTTAGTATTTAACATGTTATGGCAGAGCCTGTTTCAAAATGGATAGAAAATCACAATTTCAATTAAAATAAGTTTTCATATTTTTTCCCCTCTGTCATATTTCAGCTAGATCTATCTTCACAACTGATGGACATAGAAACTTACCTTAACTGAGGAACTTTTACTTCAGTCATTCAATTTCAAACTTGGATCCTTGAAGCTTTTCCTCTGCCATCATACAAATACAAAGATACTGAACTGCTCAGTACTGAAATTCTTTAGGTAGTTCAATACCTAGTAGTTGGTATTCCCAAAACTACTTAAGGTCTGAGAGTATTTTTCTTGCTATGCATACCCTTGAAGATACCTTTATCTCTCAGAGATAAATAGGATGTATTATTCCAAGGACTGCTACAATGTGGCTATCTTCAGGGTAGGTTTTTCACCCTAACCTGTAATAACTTTTTTTTAATTTCAAGTGTTTTACATTAGATCCCAGACTTCCCTAGTTTACAGGTTACGGAGTAACAGTATACGTGTGTGTCTTAAATTTTGCTTTCATTCTGGCCCATTTAAATGTAGTCTTTGTCCATGGGAATAACAAAGCTGACTTCAATTGCTGAGACACAGAATCACCTCATTTACTTCCCTTACTCACCTTAGACTCCTTCTAGCCTAAATAACAAGCAAAGGGCGACTTGATTGCTTTAATTATATACAGGAAACAGTTGTGGAGTTGTAGATCCTGTATTTGTAATTCAAAAAAACAGGAATTTAGAATAGAATTTGTGATTATGTAAAAGTTATGATGCAAGTTGAGAGGTTTGTTTGGGGTTTTTTGCATAACTTTCTTGCACAACAGCATAGTCTGCAGCTAAGATTTAGAGAGGATTTTGAAAGCGAAAAGCATAAACCACACAAAAGCAGATGCTTAATTAAACAGGGAGATGGGAGACGTAGCATGTGTCACTTGAACATTGGCATGCAGATATTTACCTCCATTTGTTGCAGTGAACATTTATTAAAATGTACATCTAAAAAATAAAATTCAGGTAGTAAATCATGTGGTTTATAACTCAGTTACTATCCTAAGAAACATGTCACATTTTACCAATGTTAAAATTTCTTGACCACAAAGCACCCCCTTTAAAATGGTGTGACAATACAAAACACCTGCTATTAGAGAATTCTCCCACAGAATTCAGAGTAATGACATTGCTGAATGGCATCTCTCAGTTGTAACACATGTGGTCCAAGTATTTCAATACTAGAAGGATCTGTACTTGACAACAGTCCTTCACCTAGAAGCAAATTAGGGCAACTCTAAACTCACTCCCATAATGACAATTGATCCATTTGTAGTGGTGTAAATGTCATTACTCCACCTTAGAGGCACTGTGGTAATCTCCAAAGCAATACAAAAAGTGGTTACTAAATAATGGCAACATATTCTTGCATTTGTTTACACATTTATTTTTTTTTAAGTGAGAAAGCAGAGAACAGTAGTCAGTATCATGTTTTGAGCAAGAATATGGTAATAAGAGTCTACAGTAAAAGGCTAAAACTACTAACCTGCCTCCAAGCAGTTGTATTTACAGGACACTGAAAGATAAAGACACAGTGATTGCTTGCTGAACCATGTTTTTATGTTTTTGGCAGTTTTCCTTTTCCTTTTTCTTTTTTCCTAGAAATGCAGATAGTGATATTGTACATTAAAAACGTGACACAACAAATGCACAAATGCATATAGACAAAGAAAGAAAATTTCAGGAACCATTTTAAAAATTCACATAATTAGTTCCAAAGCTTTTCATGTCTTTCAAATGTCTTATATGTGTAATATATATAAGTAATATATATAAATATATTTTTTATATTTTTATATCTATTACATATATATCTGTAATAATGGCAAATTAAAAATACTATTTAATAATTTTAAGCTAAGAATACAATTGTTATTACTTTGTTGTTAAGAAGTTGAATACTATAGAACTAATTATTTTCTAGAAGTTACCAACTGCGTATCATGATACTTGTTTACCAAAGAAACAGCAAATGATTCCATTTCTTGCAAGAATAAATTAACCTCTGTTCAGTATACTGTAAATAAAAATATTAAAAAAAAGAACTGCTCCCCCTCACACCAAAGTTGAAGTTGCCTTTATTGACAATTATAACAGCAATTTGTTGATACCTAACATCAGTGAGGTCGATAGGTCTTCATAAATTATTATGGAAGATTTGTTAACAGTGTGAAAATTCAGTCTCATGGTTGCCTTGAGACTGCTATGACATGAAGAAAATATTAGTATCTTTGAATTGCATTACAACATGTAAACTACCTCTCACAAGCAAAAAAAAACCCAGAACTTTTGCTCATTTATTTTTAGAGATTAATACATTTTGGCTATGTAAATCTGCTTAGAAAAGGTCTAATCATTTAAGAAAATAATCTCCAGAACATTTTAGCTACTGCACTGTGTCCACCGAGGACAGAGTGTGTATTTTAGAAAACTCATTAGTGAAACCATCTGTTCCTCTTTCCTTATGAGCTCTGCAACTTTGTGTGACTTCTCTATTTCCAAAATATCTATTTGTTCTCATTGCAAAGAGGACTATCACTAACAGACTGAAGAAATCTTTCCAAGGATCATAGATGATGGATGTTTCCACATGGTGCATCCTTGCACAGAAGTGTCTTGTAAAATAGTTTAAAAGCTAGTTAGTCTGTCTGAAATCTGGCAGGACGGAGGTAGAGCCCCATGTTCGGAATTTGGAGGTGGCCTGTGCCGAGGTCCGAGCACCACGAGCTCTGCCTTCTCAGCCAAGCCCAGCATCCCC
>JANZLP010000001.1:34390073-34402519 GCA_026930925.1 Chelictinia riocourii | reverse complement strand
TGTGAGTCTGCCTCCAAACAAATGAGAGAAGACAAAGTTATGCAGAGATTATGCATCCAATGTGTAATTTATTAAAGGCAGCAGTGGTAGCCTCCAAGAGAGCAGGGAGCCAGGAGCACGGTCATTTCCTCAACTGCTGCAGATGTGCATTACTGCTGAAAGCTGTTACTCACCATCACTTAAAATGTGCTGTCCTAAGAGGCATCCTAGGTTGCCTGAATGCTGTGTGCACATTCTGGCTCTGGCTTCAGATAGACTTTCAATTGCTTATATTATGAAGAAAAGACAGGACAACTGAGGAAATACAGACAGCATCAAAGGTTGTTCAGACTCAGTAACCCCCATAGTTTATAATCTAATTTCAGGACTGTTATATTAAAGACCACTTCAGCAAAATCAGTGGAGCTAAATTTAACTCAGTCACATTGCTGAAAGGTGCAATCTGAAGAGCTTTTCTGAAAATGGATCTGGATGAGCTGACCTATTCTCTGACATACTGAGTGCACCATCAGATCATAAGCATGAAATACAGCCCCAGCAAAAGCCAAAGGGAGTTTTGTCTTCAGTGAAATAATATTTTCTCTTCAAGCCTTCAGGAGTGCTTTGTAAACTGAGATACCTGACCAACTGCTCAGTTGCTATAGCTCTCATCATCAAATATATAATGAAAGAGCAGTAGTTTTATACTATTAGGCTTTTCTTATCTTAGAGGTCTATGGTTCCGGTATTTGTTTTGGAACAAAACAAAAATTAAATCGCAGGCCATCTAACCTCCCTCTAGAGAAGCAGCCTCATTTCCTAGGCAGAGGGAAAAGCAGTCAGCAGAGAAGAGCAGTATTCCTGGAAATTTCCAAGGCCCTGCAGGAGCCACTGCTCATGCTTGCAATGTCCCTTTCATCCCAGGACTTACCTCTGCAGTCCAGTCAGGTAACTTTGAATTCAACTTTAGTAATTGAAAATATGGTTCTATCTTCCTCCTACATATTATACTTACAGAAAGAAAAGGGAGTGTAAAAAAGTCTGACTAAAGACAGAAAACTTGGTCATTATATTAGAGTTTCCATCTCAGTGTTTTTTCTAATGAAAACATTTATATGGCTCCCTCTCTCCTGGCTCTCTCCCCCGTCCCAAGAGGAGAAAGGGAAAGTTCAGTACCACTGCAGCTAGATCCAGGAACGGTGTTTGTGCCAGAAAAAATGAGGCACCATAGGCATCGTCAAAAGCCAGTTTGTCAGCCCAGACTTAGTGGAAATTATTTTGTACAGTATGTCTTTTAAATTCATTCTTAATCCTGCTGTCAAAGTAGCATACAATGATTATGATGCAGTGGTGTTTTGGGGGGTTTTATAGAGTGTATGAACTTTGATTGCATCAAGTTCAGCCATGGACTGACTTTTAAAAGTCTCCCGTTACACTTAAAACAGGAACAGTATCTTTTTTCCATCCCACACAATTAGTATGTTAGCTCTTAAGTGCAAGGGTTGTTCCTTGAGGCCAGCAGGGATACTAGAGCTTGAACTGTGTTTTTGCTGTTAGTGTAATTGGCTAATTCTGAGAAAACAACTAAATTAGACACACTTTAGTTGATAAATGGTATCAATTTAGGAAAGAAAAATACGATGCGCTCAGTGAAGTTTAAAAAGTGAATAATGAGAGAGCACGACAGAGGTGCTTATCTAGCCTGTGAATGTATTTAAACTAGGGCTAAATATTGCAAAAATAAGGGCACTGGGCCTTACTTTAAAAGTCCTGAAATTTGGGAGTGTCAGTTTACGCTAATGGCATTCAAACTAATAGGGAAATTTGACAGAGATAACAGCTTCTAACAACATTTTTTTATAAAGTCAGTGATAAAATTCTTGCTAGTTTCAACGTGAAGAGAACCAAGTGAAACATTAGTAAGGTCTCCAAGAATGGCAAATACTGCAGAGAACAGCAGAAATTATCCCACAGTTTCACCACTGACTTTTGTGGGGAGAGGATGGGGAACATTTTACTGTTCTTAAGTAATGAAGAACCTCTGGAGACTTACAGTATAAATGTAAGCAGGAGTATTTTTTCTTTGTAATAGAAAATAAACTCAAATTTTGTACAGAAAAACTTAGAATTTCATTTTTAATAGCCTTATTTACATTTGCTTCACTGCTGAATGATATATTACATTCATCCAGCCAGAAAACTTGTCCAGCACATCCAGACATTCATTCCAGTGGAACATGTTGTTTGCATCACATGTGTGCTCACTTGCCCGCTTGCTCGCTCTTCGGCAGGAGCCCAGCCAGTCAGCTGTTGGAAGATACAGGAAGAGTGGGTGGCTGTCTAGTTCTGACTGTGAAGGGAATGTTGTGATTTGAACATACGCTGCAAATTTCATTTTTTCAATGGGCGTGGGAGCTTTGTGGATTTACGTTACAAATTACTATTGAGCAATAAACAATATTTGGTAGTTGTTTTACATAATATTGCTCAATAGGAAGTATAATTTCAGGCTATAAATAAGCAATGAGAAACACCTGGTGACTTCACTAAGATTTATACTCCTTACTGTGATCAAACTACTGTTTGTTATATAAGCATAGACTTTTTGAAGAAAATAGGGGGAAGTTTTCTGCAGCTTTTTCCTACGCATTTTCTTTTTTTTTCCCTCTGAAACTCAGCTTTGCCTTGTGTCAGAGTAAGGATGTTGCTTGCCTCAAGCCTTGTGTAGGTAAGGATATATGTAAAGTAAATGGAAGTTTACCATAGCTCAAAAAAAAAAGAAAAAAAAGAAACATATACAAGGAATTATTTGATAATAGAGCATTATTTAGGGAGGAAATCCTATTATATAACAAGAGCAGCAAAGTTGGAGACTGAAGCAGTATTGTAGTAATATCAGATGAAATATCAACAGATAAGAATCTGATTCAAATTTGGCTGACAGAAGTCTGCCATTGACTTCAAAGTAATTTCAATGAGACTGGGGAATAGGATACCTCTTTGCACACATACAAGAAAAAAGAAGTCTTTAAATAATTAAAGGTAAAAAGGAATAGCTAATAAACATCTTGGTTAGAGTTGTGTGGAGGATTTGAAATAAAAACCAAATCAACTGTTTCTTGAGTTCATTAAAGTCTACACAAAGCATAGAAATGTTGTATTGTTGGTCTGTAGGAGGTAGAAGGGATAACTGTAATAATATGCATATTGGGAAGTAGAAGTGCCCTGATAAAAGTGTTGTATGTATCTTGTCAATCAAATGAAAAAGCTATAGGCATGTTAATATTAATACTTACTCTTTGTGGATTAGCACCTATAGGTAAATGATACCTGACAAAACACTGTCAGTGCACAGCGATTGTCCAGGTAATTTTCCAGACTTAAAGTGGGAAAAACACAGGCAATAGACGTCTGTGTGCATATTAGTACAGCAACATTTTTGAAAAGAATAAGATAGGAAAAAAACAGGAGGAAAAGTGCATTTTAAGAAAGGCTTGAAGGAATAGTAGTATGATAGAATGGGTTAAATAAGTAAATAAGGAATTCTGTCATAGTTTACATGTGGAAACGTTGAACCATGACTGTAGACACAGGTTGTGCTGCAAAGGAGTATTTGCGTGCTTGTTCATGTTTGGCCTGCAAATGATAATGTTTGGTTCTCTCCCAAAGGACTAATTAAAAAACCCATCAAGACATAATGTGGAATAAACAATTTTTGAGGATTTCCCATTACTCAAATAATAAAAGAATTTTTTTCTACAGAGATGTGACAATCTCTGTTGCAGACTGAGGACCAGCATGGTGGTTTTTAGGGTTGTGGAAGACAGAATAAAGAGTGAGTCAGAACAAGGATGGTGGGGTAGTCTTGGGTAGACCCATCCTCAGATCAGTCTTCTACTGCTTATGAGTCACATGGAAACTCTATACCATAAAGTTGTAGGTTGACACTATAAATCTTGGAAGATGCTTGCACAATTAATACTCCTCATCCTATATGATATATAAGTATCATATAACTTGTATTTTGAACAGGCTTAAAACACGAGGACATAGCCTCACACCAGCAGTATATTAATAAAGGAATACAACAGGAATGTTACTTAAGAGTTCTTACAGAGAGAAGAGAAGGAAAAATCCTGGTCTGCCACATTGCCATGTGGTGTTACAGACTCAATTAAATTTCATCTGTATGGATGAAATTACCTAAGTGGGTGAGAATCTAACAGCTCACTGTGGCTGAAATATTCCTACTTTTTTCTTCCACTTCTCCCTTTCAGCTTTCTCCTTGTGTCAGACTTCATCTTCCTCCTGGTTAGTTTGTGCCAGCTCTGGCCCTTGTCAGACCCATAAACTGAATTAACTCAACTAGCAGAAAACTAACCCCCACCCCCCCAAGCACAGTTTTTGCTGAAATTGAAAGTTGAATTGCCTGCACAAAGGGTCTCAGAAGTGCCATAGATGTGAGAAGGGAGATGGTGGACAATGTGCAAGAGCAAGGAGAAGGAGTGCAGTTCTATTTTAAAGTAAGCATAGTCTTTCATCTTGAAATCACATCTGAAGATAATGCTTGCTGAGTTATCTGACAAACATGACTACCTCTGCTTCAAACATAACAAAACATCTGTTCAAAGGAAAAATAGCTAATTGCTGTAGTTTCTAACATCCAATGGGCTGCAGAATTCTCAAGAATCAGAAGGGCAAATGACTGCTAAGCTGTGAGGGTCTCATCACAGGCAACTTGTGAAGAGGCAGCTCTCTTGATGAGCTTAGTTTGAGTCCTTCTGAAATCATAAATGGGCCCTTGTCCATTCTGGTGTTAAAATGGTTCCCAAAGAATCTAGTGGGTGTTCAGAACTTGCTGAAGGTAAGCAACAGGATTGGCCAAGAAGTAGCAGGGTCCGAAATAAGGGGAGTGAAGAGAAACATTCCTTTCTGGCAGCTGTGAGGTGCTGGGCAGTGCACCCCCAGTGCCATCACAGAACCACGCTGTGTGCCTTCTAAGGTGGAAGCAATCCATGACACCTCCCTACAGCACGTGAAGCATGTGCTTGCTAGTCAGAAATACTAGAGAGCTAATTCTAGAATTTTGCTTTGTACATCTGGCAAAGAACAGATGTTGCATGCCACATAAAAGATATTGCAAGATCACTCTGCCCTATGTGACATGCTTTAAAATTGGAGCTCAAAACAGGAGTGAGATCTGAGTGAAGAAGCTGTGTCTAGGGATGCCTAGACTCTCCAGTCTCTTAACAGTAGTAGAGATGCTGTAGTAGTAGAGAAAGTTCTTCACAAGGACTGCTTTACCATGTCACCACTAAAAATGCTGTAACTCTGTATGTGCTTTTAATCCAGGCTATTTTAATTTTGAGATTAAATTACATGTCAGGTCTGAGTCAGTTTTTAAGAGCTTGCACCACTGAAAGCAGAACCTTCCTCCTCTTCCCTTTGTTCCCGAGATTGTCTTGCTTCCTCCTGCTGGGCAGAAAAGCACCAGCTATGACAAAGCGGTGGAAGCACACCCAAGTGGAACAAAAGTGCTGATGGGGAAATAGGACTGTGTCTTTTCACAGTGATAAACAGTCAGATCTGCTCAAGTTGCAATGTATAACTTCACACATAGTCCTCACGGAAAGAGGATTAAACCAAGTTGTACTGTCATGCGTATGTCCTGGGCTGTGGCATGTAACATGCTAATGCACGCTATTGTTAACAAGTGTCCAAGCCATTAGTCTGTATTCCTTGCTTTTCTGTCATACTGTTTATGGGAAACAGCCCAGAAAATTCATGTCCCAGATAAAGATCTGAGACTGTGTGGACAAGTGACTAGGGAGTTTGATAGTGATTTTGGAACTTAAATCAACTAGATGACAGCATTTTATGCACCAAAGAAAAATGTTATACAAAAATTTTAGTCAGGACTTGACCCTCTGAGATCAAAGACTGAAAACTGAGACCAGGGCTGATGCACATCAAGTTTACTTCAAGACATACAGAGTCCAGTACTTTGCTGCACTTAGTATAAATTATTAACAATATTATGTGCCATATGGTAAGATGGAACAAGGAGGATTTTCTGGGAATATCCTCATGGGATGTTGAGGCTTGTTTGGGGCCTTCTGGCATACCTGCTTTACAAAATTTTGAAATCATAATCATTAGTACTAAGTTAATTAATAATAGTATGATTTAGCACACCAAGCTTATGATTACCTCCAACAGTTCCCCAAAAGTTACGTGATAGTCTTATATCTTGTTAATATTGAAATAACTGCCTGCATCATATAGATTGATTACTGTCAAACTGTCTTAAAAACAAGGCTTTTATCTTCCTGATTTTGTAGGGTTTACTATTGTTACTTTTTAAAAGTAGAAAGCTGAGAACTACCTAAGTGCTGTATATATTTAAACCTACAAGCATTATTAAAGATTAGAAAAAACTAGTCACCCAGCCCATGATAGAAAATCGGAATATATCAAAACTTTCCCCATCCAGCTGGTCCCTGGTGCAGAAGCAATTGCCTCTGAGTTTCTTGCCATATTCTCTCATTGATTTAGTCTTGAGGCCACATTGACACATTTGGAGTGAACCCAGCAGTTGATGTAGTACTGTTCCAACTCCACCCCGTGATCTTATGGGCTAGTTGGAGGGTATAGTTGCATCTGGTGACCAACCACAAACAATATGAGGATAACCTCCTCCCCCACAGAATCTGAAACTCCAGCTACAATTGTTGCATTGTTCCCCTGTGAGCCCAAGGGTTCACGATACTGATGTCCATCATTTTGCCACGACATTGTCATCCAGATCTTCACCATTCACGCCTGGCTCCGTCATCACCCTTACCCTAATTGTAGAAACCATGGCATGCATAAGAATGCGAAGTCTTAACCGTGTTTCTTTCACACTCTGTCTTCATCCTTGCCAGCAGTCACTTGGTCATAAGTTAGGTTATTTAGTAACTCAATTTTGGGAGATGAGTATTTTAAATATATGAAAGAGAAAATATAAGATCGCCTTCAAACAAAAATTAGTGGAAATAACGCAAGACATCCTGTGGGAAATCCTAAATGCAGTCTTCAGGGGCAAAATAACTGGCTGTACTTCAAAGACAAAAAAAAAATAACGGATGGAGAAATTTACATTTCTTGAGACCCCAAATGCATACTTTAAAGAAATAAGGGAGTCAATTAAACGAGGTGCTAGAAACTCTGCAACACAACAGAATGTAACTGAATAGATTAACAGCAAATGGAAAAGCATACCAACAGTCCCAATATATAAAACTATCATAAAGATGGGAATACAGAAAGTTGGCTGCTGCTATTACAGCTGCAGAAGCAGCAATCATCAGGAGCAATACTAGAAAGTCTCTGCTGAAAACGGAAAGAGGCAGTATATAACAGCCTCTGCTAAGCGTTAAAACAGCTTTTACAAGGGTTATGAAGAAATGTCAATTTGAAACTAGTGATCGGATTTTCCTCTCAAAGGAGAATGTGACAACAATTTCTGGGTCAACAGTCATTGGGACAATACTTCATCACATTCATTACAATTACAGCATTTCTGTAACTTGGACTTCTGTCAGGTTAGTACAGTTATGTCATGCCAGATGAAAACTAAAACGCATATTCACTGAGATTAGTTTCAACCTGGAAATCTGCTTTCTTTAGCCGTTGTCAACAGCCAGGGAAGAGAGATGATGCAGAAGGCTATTCTGGAAGGCAATTCAGCAGAACAATGTAACAGAACATGGGACCAGGATAGAGCTTGTCCACATTACTCCCCCTAGTCCCCAAATGCATGTGGAGCCCCTACTGCCCACAGTTTTTCTGCTTGGACCCAATGCCACTGCAACCATGCTACTTGTTATTATAACACAAGGTGACTTACACCAACTAAATTAGGCCCTGCTCTGAATCACCGTTTAGTCACTTCTCTCACTCTCCCAGTGATAGCTAACAAGACTGGCCTCTTTAAACTAACAATTGTCTCTGTAAATATCCTTTTAACTCCAAAAACTTTACACATACTTGAAGAAAGTGAAGTGTCCTGCATTTCACATTTGAAAGGAAAGGGTGAGGGAGAACTGGAAACTTTACTGCAGTATTTCTAACTGTCCCAATATCTAGTAACTTTACACAAAAATACGCAGAGTCCTCCACTCCACATACATCTCATGGGCTTAAAGCCTCTGGAGATCTAGTTACATTCTGAAGAGAACACAAAGGACAACAAATTTGTAAAGAAAAGATCACATACAATTTTGAAAAGAGAGGTTTTAATTCAGGCAAAATCTCATTTGAGGAGGATACAATTTCATGACAAAACTGCACGGGTGAGGCAACAAACAATTTAATATGATACCAACACTTATTTTCCAACAAAGTTGGTATCTTCTGTAGGAACTTTCCATGGGTGGAAGAGAATGGCATGTACTGTATCACAGCAGAATACATTTACCACCAAATATGCAGAAAGCAGTAATTCAAAAAGCAATCAGGAGGGAAAAAGCACAGTCTCACAGGAAGCAAGGTAATACCTACACTACAGAACTATGCTGGTTTTATAAAGACCTGTTTTGCAAATATTTATCCCTAACAGTGAAATTACGTATTTGATTTGGTCTAGAAACCTTGAACATTTGGCTTACTGTTTAGAAAGTTAAGCCTCAGCTCTCTTGAGATCTCAATAGGTTTTTGTTATATTATAAACAATCATTCAGCTGTCTAAATATATGGATTAAAAGTAAAACCAAATTGCTATTTAAATTACTACATCAAATATCTGTGAAATCCGAGAGGCTATTCTTTTGTGCAACAATGTCACATTAATTCACAGCCGATCAAAGCAACCTGTTACTTAAAGTAATTTGAGAAAGATAATAAATGTCAATAGATTTTTAATAAAAGTCGTAAGAGGCGAGACTTACCATTTAGCTCAACTAATCATAGTTTGACAGTACTAGTATTTTTTAAAAGTTAAATGCTCAAAAAGATGCTGCACCAAAAAAATAAAGACTATTTCATTTACAAAAGAACATTAAAAACATGTTGTGATGTTGACTCATTCTGAAGGTCTTATGAGGAAAAAATTACAAAGAAAATATGGAAAAAATAGTAGAAGAATTAGAAAGGGAAGATAACTATCAACGAAATTAATGCTATTTAAATTAAGTAAGCACAAGAGGTTCACTAAGACTACAAAAAGATTCCTCTCCTCAAATTTCACCTTATTTGGAGGTTTCAGAAAGAAAATGACAAAGTTTCTGCCAGGTATCAATTTTACAGGCATTTTATCTGAGACAAATATTAATCACTTTGCATGAATCACTTAATAAACACAGCACTGTATAAAATTCTGGCTAGTTAAAAGTATCACTAAACCAGCACTTACTGTGCAAAGGTTTTATCTGTAAGGTCCACATGGTTAATCTTCACAATGCATTCATTTTCATGGAAAAGCCCATCACGTCTAGATCTGCTATTTTCTTCAATACCACGGATGAAGAGTCCCAGCATCCTAAAAAGCAAAAAAAAGAAGAGTGAAAACTATCCTTATTCTGCTGGTATGAATTATAGCAACTAAAAATAGATATTAATATCTTTACTGTGTATGAGGTAAGATAGAGTAGACCATTATGAAGTGCTTAACCCAGAGAAAGGATTTCCAGCTCTCTAACTAAAAGGGAAAGGATTGCAAGAAACACCACGAAAAACTGCTAGACACTAAAGTGATGCTACTTGCTAGAACTTCAGAAAGCATTGTGTCCTCTGGGTCGTACCTGGAGAAACAGAGGAAAACACCTAGATCTCCCCATCCAGTTAAAAATTTGACTGTAGCTTATGCAATATTTCTCTGCCACTAAGTAAGATTACATTGCTCCAAAGAAAAGCACAAACAAATTAAAAGCAATTTTCTAACTCAACTATAATAAATGGAATGGGCATATTAGAATAAGATAAAAAATAACCACTATTTCTACATCTGAAAAATCTCTGGAACTTTTCAGTTGCCAAAGCCCCTTGTTTTGGTACATGACAGCAATACTATTTATTCTTGTGCAGGACAGCAGCGGAACATCAAAACCTAAGTTGTTTGTTACCAGGTTATGTGCAAATTGAAAACTGAGGTGCAGCACAGAAGCTTCTGATTATGTGTTAAGTGAACAAGTGTGGGTGGTGCAAAATTCCAGTGCAACTAACTCCTGCTAGAAGCGCTAGGCTATTTCTGACCCACCTTGAGCATCTGTGTATTGCAGGCTACAACTCAACATACATATATCCAATGGCAGCAGTATCATGTCAAAAAAACCTGACAACTGCATGTTTGTGAAGACCTTTTATAATCAAGTTTTATCCACCAAATTTCCATACCACATCAGCATCAAAGACAGATGACCTTTAGAGACCATATTCTATCGGTTATACTCCATAAAATATTAATGCGCAATTTCCAACATGCCAGCACTCCAATCACAAAACAGAAGTCTTGCATTTTTTTCTCAGATTCATGACTGCCCCTCATATTTAAGTCCATTCAACAGATTCACAGCACACCATTAACTATTTCAAATGACACTACAGTCACTGTGCATCTGATTTTAGATTTACTGTATAGTAAGATTTAAAAATTTATATTTATGTCATATCAATGTACTTTAAGTGAAAACTTGGTTCCTACTTAATACTACTACTTCAAAACATCTAACAGAAAAAAAATTATTCAACCTATCGCATGAAGATTCTCTTTCTACCTGTTACCCTTCACTAAAGGATTCTAAGGGTCAGTGGTGGTAAAGGGCCACAGCCCTAATGATGACAAACATTCAAATAATGGCAATCAAAAACCTAAACCCTAAGAACTAATGAAATACAATTACGCTAAGATGCAAGACAATAAAAGTAGGGAAACAAAAAAAAGTAAAAATTAAGTCGGTTGCTCATTAATCTTGTTGTGCTTAAATGCTGCATCCGTATAATGCAATAGGACTGCCCACTTGTCTGAAACTTGTGTGTGCTGTAGTACCTGAATGAGTGGCTTGAGTTACGTATGCTGTGGCAGCTTAAATTCATTGCTCCGTTAATTTTTTCCACAGCCTCAATTTTAGCATTACTTTAATGCAATTAAATTTTAATTTCATTTTTTAATAATATCTGAGTGCAAAATAAAGAGGTAAAATTATTTCCATTAGTTTTGTAGTTCCTGTATAAACTAAGGTTTTGTAAATTAATACAATGTTTTACCTACCTCTGGAAAAATTTTGCTCTGCAGCAGCACTACACTGAAGCCAGCATCACCTTATTAGAAGATAACTTCATAACTAAAATACCAGACTAAACTAGTCGTGGCCAGCATGCCCCCATAAATTGTATCTTGTCATCAACAGAAATAAGATGCTTTTCTGTACTTTCTCATATCATGAGTTAATATTTATACACTAGTCTCAGACTTGATTAAATAAGAGGGACAAGCGATTTAAGTCACTCTAGTGCTTTTACAAAGATATTGGTATGGCTCTGCCAAGGGTCATTAAAATTTCAAGACAACTGTCTAAACAAGTAGTCCATCTGTCAAAAACCCCTTTGCTCTGAGGGGTCCCCAAAAGCATCAGTATATAAGGACATATTAACAAGCATGCAATGTAGACCGAGGAACTCTACTTTTTCTTCATGGAGGTCTTTAAAAGCTGCAACCAACACAGTGATACTTCAGTAATGAACTGTATTACTGTCCCAATAATTACTGATTGTAACAGCTTGCAACTTCATCACATTTTTAACCTAATGATCTTGAAATATAGTGTACACACTACAACCTTTCTGTCATGGCTATCACAAAGAAGTATTGTCTGCATTTTGTGATGGGGTAAAAATGTCACCATATGGCTGCAGGGTGCTGTGCAGAAGAGTGGAGGTGGCTCGCTTGCAGCATGCTGCCCAAGCCACTGCACACCACCGCTCCTGGGCAGGGGCTACCCAGGGCAATCTGTGCTAGAGCTGCCCAGAAGGGCATGCCAGGACCTGGCTTCGGTCACGTATGTTTTGTGATATGTTCCTTCAGCTCTTTCTTCACTGGATTAATGCTGGCTCTGCCTGATGTGATACCTGCCTTGCTCACAAAGCATGCGTAAGCAAGAGAAAAATACAGTGCCTTGGAGGAAGAGATGGGGGAGAGAGACAGAGAGGACCCTTCTCTGAAAGTCCTTCACACAGTGGGGATATGGGCTCCCAGACACATTGATGGTACAAGCAATAAGTAGTAACAGGATATAATCTGGACACAGGTCTTCAGTTTGAAGATAATATGACTTTAAATAAAATTAGCCTTTATGTTGCATTCAAATCATACTCTGATTTCACAGACATTTTCATCAGTGTCCAACACTACACACAGCAGTTACAAAAAAGCGTTGGTGGCAGAAATACACTTTGGGTCTTTGTGTTTTTAAAGAGAAAGGAGTTCTAAT
>JANZLP010000001.1:33739245-33750917 GCA_026930925.1 Chelictinia riocourii | reverse complement strand
ATTGGAAGTACGTATATGGCAGCTGTGGGACTTGTACCTACTTCGGGAACTAAGGTAAGACGATTTTATATGACGGTATATTTGGGCTCTCCTCATAATCTATGGGTATTGTAGTATATGCCTGGATAACAACATTCTCTAAAAATAGGGGCCTAATTACTGGAATTAAAGGATTAAAAAAAAAGCCCCATAAAGCACCCACAGTTCAGAGTAAAGGTTTTCATGTTATGATTAAATTTTAATTTCTTCGTACTAAAGAATAATGTGTTTATGATTATTAAATAGGAAGTGTAAAATTTATTCCTTAACAATTCATTTCATTGCTTTTAATGGCTTGGATATTGTCAATAATATTTTATGTAAGTGCGCTGTGGCCACTTAGCAACTTTGACTGCACTTTGAAAGAGTGTTTTGTTGGTTTTGTGATATATATTAAAAATGGCTACTGCTCAACTGTTTATAAAGCTCAGCATCTGTTGTAAACATGAAATATATCCACATGAAACTTATGTAAAGATTTGCTATTTACTTCAGAGATTTGAAAATTGATCCAAAATGAAGTTTGAAAATCAGCTGCAAATTGACATTGCTAGTATGCACTAGTTCTGATTATAACTCCCGCTCCAAAAAAAGCAAGCAATGTTTGATAAAAACCAATGGTATTACAATGCATTTTAATAAGTATGTGCTCATGAACATCAGGGAAAATAACCTTATTCGCTTGTATAGAAATACTTGACTATACTTCATCAGCAAGCAACAAATAGCAAGCTGTAGTTTACTAGTCTTGTTACAGCGTTTCTTGCATCTGTTATAGATTCCCTTCACATGTGAATTTACTACAAATGACAGTACTCAAAAACCTTTTTCTACCATTGTGGTGTTGTTATTTCAAATGCTGTGACTAAACAGTGGAAGAGACTGAGATTTAATTCTTATATAGGTAAGTTTGCCTTTAATGTACTGTAATAAAAAGCAGCAGTTTTAATTAACTAAAGAATGTGTAGAACATCCAATAGGCACTTCAATCCATAGAGAAGGTTCAATGACCTACTCTGAGCGAAGCGTCATCTGCAATAAATTCCTTTACCATCCTTGACATCAGTTGAAGAAAATTAGATTTTATTGACCTTGGCCTAGAGCATATGGATAGACCTGTTGTGAATCAACAGTTTGTTACTTGCACAATACATGCTGGGCCAATCCCTCTATATGATTTTGCACCACGTTAAACAATCCTTTCTCCTAGACAAAGCAATGATTTTCACCCTTTGACATGGCTATAAATTTTACTTGACAATTTCTAAAGCAACTGTTTCTTTAACGACTGGGTATCATTACATATCTTTAAAACACATCACTTTCCTTAAAGGGAAAAATATTCCCATATCTTGTCAATATTAATAGTATGAATTTCAGTTATTTGCTTGTTTTTAAAAGTGCAGAGTGGCAGCTGTTTCACCAAAACCCCTCCAATGGAAGTGTCCAATAAACAGATAGCCCTTATCATTATAACAGTATGAAACTTGACCCCATTTTAGTCCTGCAGTAGTGAATTTAACAGCTGAGGCCCTGAGAATAAAAACATCAATTCATTACTCCGCTTAGGGTCTGATACAGTGCACTGCTTTCAGATATGTACTTTGAAATCACAGGGGATGCTCAGGACTTAGGGCCATCTACTTAAAATATATTTTATACAGCACACTGTCTCTAGTCCTCATAGGTCTGAACCTAAGGTTCCCCAACCACACCAGCCTCCCAGACAACCACTATGGAACAATGTTTAAGAGAGTAAGAAGTCTCTCAAGCAGAGGGCTTCAGCCCATTTAGCACCTTCTGGAGAAATGATAAAAATATGCAATCTTGTATCACAGAGAGATGCATATACTGCAGATGCAGACTGCTGTCATTTTGCTCTGTAGACAACAGACATAGGCTGAATCAGCATTATACTCAAACTATGTCCTTTTGCCCCAGCTCAGGAAACTCAAGCACGCATTATACACTTCAGGCATTTTTTGTAAAGATGAGCTACAACATGTTTGAAGTCTGACAAAAGAACATGCTGATTTTTTTTTTTTTCTTTCTGTCTGTAAACATTATAACCAAGAGCTAAGTAGAGTAGGTTGTTTAACCGCAAGCCATCTCTTGCTCATGTGAAAATATTCCAGTCTGATAAATATTTTCACCCTGTGTTGCTTGTTCTTATGACTACAGTTGCAGTAATACTGCCTGAGTTCAGAGGTATTGTTCCCTGGAGTCTTATCCTTTTATGAAGAGAAACCTGTGGGTTCAATGGGACAGGTAACAGATGTCTGCAATCTGGTCTCTCTGTGGGGCCCGTGTCTTCTTTTTAAGCGTTTTCAGCTCAGTCACAACCAGGAAGGGAGGAGAGGTTGAAGGAAAGAAACTGAAACGTCTGCAATTCAAGTTAGGAATTTTGTGTGGATGATTAGTATATTCACTGCAAATACACAGTTATGATTCAACCCAAGAAACTCCATCACCTAAGCTTAAAAACTGGAAGAATAATGAAAATACCAAAATAGTTTTGTTCTATTCAAAATGAAACATTTTGACTTTTCAATTCAAAGCTAAAATGAGCTAACTTTAAAACAAAGACTAAGCACATGTGAGAGTAGAGTATTTTAGTCACTCCATGACAAACGATTTTGCTTTTAAACTGAGGTTGCTGTATGCAAAAAAAAAAGGAGAAAGTTCACACTGATCTTTTTTAATCTCAGTCACCAAACTGGAACTAGTACTTGGCTTGCTTTCAACAGCAAGTGATTTGGGGAATCTCCAATATTCAACTGGAATAACTTTGTTCTGGTTTCTTTGCTGCCAGGCTGGATTAGAAATCTTTTATGATAAAGCTTGTGAATACAGGAACAAAGTTTGCACAACAGGATATTTTCTTTTTTTGTTGAGGTCAGCCAAGATATGATACTATGATAACTACATTGTATAGTGCAGTACTCAAGCTGGGACACATTGAAGAACTTGCTAAAGATTCATTTACCTGCCATTTCTACCACCTTTATTTTCTGTGGCCTTTCCAGATTAAACCAGTGTCACATAACATATAGATCAAAACAAAAGTGTAACTTCCTTCACTCATATTCATTATCAGAACACTTAATTCTCCTGGAGATCACTTGCACAAAGTAAATCAGTACTTTCTAGTACTTAAAAAGTTCCTTAGAGATTAAGTGCATAGATATTAGCACATAACAAAAGCATAATTAAGCAAGTTGAGAAGAAATCTCTAAAGTACATGGTCAGGAACATGATACAAATTGATTTACTAGGAATAGGAACTTTTTCTGCTTTAGGACTTCTTCAAAAAAGATGAAAATAGACTGATGGTTGAAAATACAAAAGGTGATGTACTTAAGACTGTAAATGCAATTTATAAATCCTAATTTAGTTTACTGAGACTAAGAAATATCTTTTATTCTACAGGGTGCCAGAGAGTCAAATTAGCATGCCTACTTTAACTGAATGTTATTTTAGAATAGTTAATATCATCTTGAATTGTTTTTTCTTGAATGTATTCTTTGTTTCCCTGCGTATATTCCAGTCACATAACTCATACATCTGTTATTCCCAGCATTGAGTCCATGATGTTTACACAGATCTCCCTGCAGGGCATTTTGGCCTAACTGAATCGTTATTTCAACAGTATGTCCTAGTTTAATGATACTGTTACTTGAAATGCTGTCTTTTGCAAGTTTTCTCCCCCCCGGGGCTAACTCAGCCCTTCCACACTGAAATCAGAAAATATGACCCTAGTCTTAAGCAGGTGAGGCTGGGAAGTGAACTCTGCTTTCTCAAGCACAGGTTTCTCAGCGCTTCAGAACTGTAGAATGGGTAATGTGACAACTGAGATTCTGGGTTTTATGAACACATTTAAATCTTAATGCAATGTCAGTACTGGTTTCTGATAATGTGTGCTAATGATCATAAAGAGACGATTACTTAAAATGGCATATTAGGATTCATTCTTTTGACAGAGGTGGGGATGCTACTGTGTTCTCACTTCCATTCTTTTCTATTTGACCATCACCAGAAGAAAAATTCTTCCCCTGCAGATCCATTTTTAGGAATAAGTAATGAATATTTTAAAATCAGTTAGACATTTACACTGAGCCTTATTTGGAAAACAATATGGAGGCCATTCCATATTGCAGTTTACAAGTACAACATTTTCAAGTCATTAAGGAATGTATTAAGCATTTTTGAGTAAAATTTAAGCTTCTGAACACAGAAGATTTTTTTGACAAAGGGACTTGATTTTGATTTAATAAGAAACTGAAACAAACAGGTGCTTCATTGAAAGGAAATGTCACAAGGTAGCTGCTAAGTTATTTGAAGATTTAAGAAACAACAGATAATTTGGATTTTTAATTCATGAGTATTTACACATACTTAATCTTAGATTTTACAAAGACTTAAATGTCCAAGTATCTCTAGGCAGTTTAGAAATCCACACCTTAATTTATTTATTTCTATTTTTATTAGGTCAGTAATACTAAGTCTTTGTGTCCAAAATCTATGATAGGCCCTTTCTCTCTCAGTGCTCTATTTCTATACAGCAATCAAATCCCACATACTGTACTATAGTCTGCCAGGAAATCTGCTAACCTTTCATATAATATGTAGTAGGCTTTATAGCCAGTCCTGCAGAGCCATTTTCCATACAGGAGGATTTTCAGCTATTTTTTTCTGCTGCCTTGGTAAGATTTGCAATGCTTCTTCCTACAGTGCCAGATGTTGTACATAATACAGGAAATTATATACTGTTCTCTTGCTTATTGAGCAGAGAGAAGAATCTACTTTTAAAACCTAGCTGGGAGAAGTTGCTAGAAATGCTGAGTTTAAAGAGACAGATCAAGTATGGGAGATGAGAAGGCAAGACACAACTTGACTGAATGTGATGATGAATGTTAAATCTCAACTGAAACACAGTTGATGTACTGACATTAAAGGGAATGTACAGAATATATAATCATTGTGGATATATGCATGGGGTTTTGTATTGTAAGCTAATCAAATGAGTAGTTCTTTGTACATACATTGACTGACACTGATGGGAATCTCAGGAGAGCTCTAATGATCTATATTGAAAGAGATATCAGCCCATTTACGTACTGTAGTGTTTGTCTGTCTATTCCTGAAGGAATGCAATGTCAGAATAATATTATTTTGGTTAGCAGTTCTATGGGATGCATAATCTACATATCTTGAAGTGTATTACAAATATTAAGCACTTAATTCAGTAGCATTCCACTGGGCTGTGTTCACAGGGATGGTGATGCACTAATTATAGAGTTCAAGTTAAAGAGTCCCTCACGAATAACCCTGGTGCCCAACTGGTCACGCTGTGCTTGCAGGTTCTTTCTATTTGGCCTGTCAGGTACCAGGGAACAGCTGTTTGTGCCTAATAGCCTAGTGCCTCCTGCTGCCCATCAGGCTGTTTCAGTGTCTGCAAACTGAACCCTGCCACCTGTCTGCACAGGAAGAGTATGGCCTAGGCTGTGTGACAAGGGGCCACCACAAAACTGGTGTCTGGATGCTGTAGCTGCAGAGGTTTGACCATTCTGCTGCAAGGCATGAGAACCATAAAGGAACACATCAAACACAGTATTCATTCTCATTAGTAAGCAATGCCTAACATGTGACAATGAGAATTATAGTTCTAAGGGGATAGATACAACTTTTATCTTTCAGAAACTTCTAAAACATACTGATGAATTCAGAGATGATTTGGGTCAGGCTCTTTGTAGCATTTTCTACTAGACAGAGCCACTTTACTACAGTAAAGGGTTCTGTTCTTTGTACTGTTTAGGGTGATGGTGAGAGATCCAGATAAAATGCAGCTCTGTGCAAGTTAGAGAAAAGGCAATCAAGTTCTCTACTGGGACTGCTGCTCCAACAAAGAAAGTGTCAGTTGAGTCCAGAGTCTTGTCGCTTTTACCTTTCATCTTCTGGTAGCTTGAAACAGCTTTTCTGGCCACCATCATCTCCTGCTGCTATTAGTATACACTCTGGAAACCTCTCCTGAATTACATCTCTGTTGCTCTAATAACCTGATAGATAAGCATTATTTGAGTTGTATGTCTCTTTGAATTCCTGCCAGTGTGACTTTTTTCCAAGAGACACATTGGTGCATCAGACCCTTAGTTTCTGTCTTGAGACAGAGCAAATCAGCAGGCCTGTGGTGGCAGTGTTGGTCTTGCTTGGCATCTTAGTTAATTTTACATCTGCTTTTTTCTGCTCACTTCTTTAGTAAAATGACATCTTTTGACACTTGTAGCAATTTTCCTTTCTAAGAGGCCAGATTTGATCCATGCTATTGTTGACAAATTATTGCCTGTTAAGTACTTGGACACTAGCACTGTTTTCTCCTCTGGATTTTCCCACTTGTTTCTGTTTGCATGAAGGATTAGGTCTCGCTGAAGCTAGCACTACTGACACTTGCTGGCAGTGCAGTCATTCAGTAGTTCTGCAGGGCTGTTTACACTGGTCTTTCTAACCATGTTGGATTTGTAATACCTGTCAAGTTTGCTAAAGTTAGGTGATACTGGTGATGTGAAAACTTTGTGATTTTGCCATAAGAAAACACCACCAGGTGTTTTTCAAGACAGTGACAAGAGTATGTCATACCTATTTCATGGAGCTTTTGTTTACTGCTTTTGGAACCTACTGTGATTTCCTAAAGTTTGGAGGTGAAAACAATTTCTGATATTGTTACGTGATTCTTCTGTAGCATGAAGGCTGTGGCGGAGGCCTGTTAAGTCTGATCCTCATCCATCTTCCCTCTTGGTAAGGCAATGCAACATACCTGGGAATAGAAGAGGGCCAGGACACAGCTGGAACGTAGGCTGTCTGCATGTGGCTCTTCTCAACAACGAAATTTCCCACTGCAGAAACGGACAGGAAATCTGAAGGCTACAGGGTAGTCAGACTTCACATTTCCCAGTTTGAACAGGTTTTGTTCCAGTATCAGTTATAGTGAGTGAGTGGCATCTGTGGGAATATGGCAGAGATCTCATGAGATCTAGTCTTCAGTACTAGTTAGTGGACAATATGCCTTCCTATTGGAAGACGGATGATCATTAGTGCTATTGGAACAGATCAGTGTATACAGACCAGTTTTGCTGAAGCCAGTGAAACTGTTAATTTATGTCAGCTGAGGATCCATTCCAACACAGGTGTATATAATGGACATTAATTCCATAGGAGTTATGCAAATAATAATCTTATATAAAAGAGATTACAGTGGCAATTTAACTAAAAGACATCAAGATTTTCACAGAAATCTGTAGTTTATAAAACTGAAGAGACAGTATAATGCTAAAATTTTGTTCTGTGATGCTCCCTAAACAAACAGCTAGCAGTATGTAGGAGAATACTTGTAAATTGAAAACTAGCCAGTTAAATATGTTAGGCATATGTGCACAGCTTCCTTATTCTATAACACTGAATTCCCCTCAGTACTATCAAAGGAAAACAGATCAGATAAGCAGCAGTTGCCATGTGAAAAAAAAGTTATATGCAAAACATATTTTTGCCTTATTTCCAATGTGTTTTATTTTTATTACAATATGGTTTGCAAAACTTGTCTCTAATATGGGTTTAGAGTTACAAGTTAACAGAAGTATGTGCAGAGGATTTAGATTTGAAGGCAGCTTTTTCTCTCTGTTAATGAAACCTGTCTTAAAGGCTGTCCTATAATTACACTTGTGGCTTGGTGGATAATGCCTTGTTCTCATATCCAAGTCATTTGATTCCTCTGGTGCCTCGTAACATTCAAGAAGCATGGACTCTTGCAGTGTGCCTCATGCTGTAGCTTATTTTGCTGCATATTATTTATAAAGACTTTCTTTGAATGGTGAGTGCATACACAATATCAAAGTGACAATAACAAGCTTTGTCCATCTTGCTTCATGACAGAGAAAGAGCCCTACAAAAACAGACTGAAGTGTAGGTCATTGCAAATTAGGTAGCTCTTCAGGTAAGTGTTCTAACTCTAGTATTACCAGTGACCTCATCTTGTCTTCTAGAGGGACTGAAAGTCTTGTCCCAGTATAGCAGTACACTTGCTTCAAGAATTAATCATTCTTCTTGCCATCAGAAAAAGGGTGAAGTATAGCAGATTAGTCCTCAATAAAACCTGCCTGTCTTCTGTCAGGAGTGCATAAGAATGCCCATGTATATTTTTCACCACTGCAACAGCAGACGATAGCAGTGCATTCTAAGCCAGAGCTGCCTGTTTCAGATGCTTAGCACCTTCAATACTGCTGTCCACAAAAACCTGAAAAATTGAAACTTTAGGACAACAGTGTGTGGTCATAATGAAAACACTTGGAAGAATTGCTAATAATAAGAATTGAAGTTGCAAAATAAGCTTGGGATATAATCACAGCCAATGAAAATGATTGAAATTTTTTTCTGTGAGTGGAAGGACTGAGAAAGCTTATTTCAATTTCCTTTCCATTTTTGCTCTTTCCTGCCACCAGTACTTACCATAAGTTCTGTGATGTAACTACTTGATGGTAGACAATGTATGTGACATTTGGAGTTATACCTGCAAGGATTAGTCAGCCAGTGTGTGTGTGTACAGACTGGTCAGCTGAGTGCTACGCAGGGAAGGGGTTGACAAAGAGTACTGCCCTCTTTTCCTTTAGTAGTGACACTATATTTGGGACCCATCTTCTATCGCTAATTTTTATTTAGCTTCTAGGACCTTATTTGAGCCCTATCTCAAATTTGATTAAAATTTTTCCACTGGAATCAGAAAGTTACTGGGAAGAAGGGAGAAAAGGGAGGAATTTCCTGCCAGGCAAAGTGTTTACATTTCATTAGGAAAGCAGATGAGCAGAACAGAGTCTTTGTACCTACAGTTGGGTACAGGAGATCTGGCACATTGTGGCCACAATTATAACACAAACAACAATTAAAGTTTATTTGGGTATGCTTTTAATGAGAAGGTTGGGAAAATTATCAGGGACTTTTCAGTGTAAGAGAATTGGACAGAAAGTTGACAAGACGCTCTCTCCTCTCCGCTGCCACTGCACAGCCAGAGCCGGATTTATTTACTGCGTCCTCCTAGCAAGGCCTTTTAAAAAGAATTTTGTAATGTCCTTGTTGAGTCTCTTTGAATTTTCAAAATGTACTCATGTAATATAAGTCTTAAGCAATCCATTCATCTTCATTTGATAATCTACAGAAATTATTTAAAGTCATAGGGCAGTAATATTGTGCAGTTATTTTTCCTCCTCTACTGAAAACCAATTTAGTTTGCTCTCCATGTAAAAACAGCATGTTTATCTAGTACTGCTGTTTGCTCTGTGTAAATACTGTCCTGTGTAATACATTGTTTCTAGTGGGTTTGGAACAAGAACAGCCAAGGTTCATGAGAAGCACTTTGTGGGGCCTCCCCAGCACAGCCTGATGTATTTATTTTAATACAGTTTTGTCATCCTTAAACAAATAAAACATGGTTCCATAAAGAAGGAGCAGGAAATACAAAGTTATCTAAGAAGTGAACAACTGAAAGCAGTGGACTAGAAAGATGTTTTACTTTCAAAATTAATGATCTACTGTACATTCTGGCTGTATTAAACCTATCCATTTAGTGTGGTAGGTTGAGGTTTCAATATACTAATGAAATTATTTTTAGCCATGTGCGAGGGGGTACCCAGAAGAAATGGCTGTTTGCCCAGGTGGAATGGAAGAATAAAAGTTCAGAAAATTGATTCAGTTCCTAGTGAGCTTGCTGTCAAATAGATGACTTCTAAAACCAAGTATAAGTTTTAGAATATACTTTTAAAAGCCAGGTCTTTCACAGTGGCAAACTAAGTGCCACAAATGTTTCACTTAGAGCATCTTTTAGCCAGTTTGACAGAAGTTGTCTCTCCCCTGAAAGCCCAGCACTTCGGCATTTGCACTGACAGGTTTTGGATGCTTGGGCTTGGCAAATTGTTTCTGGAGGATTCTTAGTGCAGGAATCAGCTTTTCTCATTGTCTCTCAGATACGGAATTCCCTTGCCAAATTGCCTCACAGAACTGCTGTGTTGTTACATATGTAGTGTATGGCCAAGCTTAATGGTCTGTTAGAGAGTCTTCAGCAAACCCCTTTCTCGTTCTCTTACAGTTGGCTGTTCACAGTCTTCCGTCATCATCATTTGTCTAGTCTTTCCGTGTAAACTTAATAATAATAGCTGTGTCCCTTTAAATCTGGTTATGTCTATTTAAAACTCAGTTTGAGACAGTGTTGGCTCAGTTCCTTTATTAGGTAGCTGCATTCATTTTTTGGTGGTATAGTTTTGAGGAGAGGAGGTTTCCTAAGGCATTTTCATTTCAGCCTTTGGAGGTCTGTCCTACGATGGATGCCAAAGCTGTGAACTTCATGTTCTCAGTTACCTCTTGGTCTAATATAATCTTGCTTTATTTGAACAAAAATCCCTGGTGAAACATCCACTTCTTGTATTTAGTTAATTTGTGCTGTTTTGCACCTTTTGTGCTGTGTCACTTGCCTGTTTGCATCCTGCCTCCTAAGTGCACTGTGAGCCCTTCTGGATGGGAGGTGGTAGAGGCAGGATCTGAACTTTCATTTTGTGTGTAGAACTTAGCAAAGCTGGACCCCAGTCAAGCTGATTTCAGGGCTCTGTTGGAAAGAGGAGGAGACCGATACAATGTTATAATCTTCTTCCACCCTTCTTTCTTTTTCTGGAAAGATTATTATTCAGTTCAGTTCAGTACAGTACTTTACTCTTCATTATCTTGTGAATTGTCTCCATTTTTTTCATATTCCTCATTTCATTTTTCGCTTTCGGTCATGTGTAGGTTCAGCCTTAACATCTCTTTACTATTTTTTTCCACTCAATAGAATCTACAGTGTATCTTTATTACTGTGCCCAGCTGTAGATCTCAAATGCTGTTTTAATCTTGATGATAGATAACATGACAGATCATAGTGAAAATGAAGGCTGATAATGAGGAATGAAAATCAGGGTGACCATTTTTTGGTGATTATATATTGAACTGTGAAAGAAACTCTCATTCAAAAAATGAAATAATTAGAAAAGCAAGGCTTTTTAGTACAAAATTCCTGTCCACACTGAAGTGTCAGCCTAGTCAAACTAGGTACATACTTGATGTTCAGCTCAGTTGGAAAAAAATGCAATTTGAATACTTTTTAAATGCTAACCAAAAGGATTATTTTTACCCAGCTGAATTAATCTCAGAGAATGTTCTGTAGTTTATTCAAACAAGTCACTCCTCACATCTCAGAGGACTTCTGATTTTTCAGGTAGTTTGAGTTCTGCTTGGCTTATACTATTTTAATCCTTTAAAACTCACATTTTCTATCCTATTTTCTTTTAATTTTGCTTATAATTGACATCCTGATGCCACAAGATAAAAAATAACAAATGTAAACAAGGATTCACTATGGAAAATAGAGATTAAGCTTGTGATTGGAAAATTGACAGAGGCTTGATCTTGTATTATGTGCTATTCATCCTCATCTGCAGAATCTTTAAGCCTAAACTGTCTCAAGGACAGCCAGATTTAAGGAGTCTAGCTTCTGCCTATTGTGAAATTTCTTACCTGTTTCTAAGACGTCAACAGGTAGAACTGCTTCTTTGGTGGCAGCAAGA
>JANZLP010000001.1:33417952-33438738 GCA_026930925.1 Chelictinia riocourii | reverse complement strand
GTCAAAGACTGAGTGTCCACACAGAAAAAGTTTTAGTGTCCATGATGCCTCAGGATATCTTGGCTCATTTAACCTCATTAAACAGAGAATGTGTATATGAGCACCTTCTATAAATATTACAAGGAGTAAATACAGAGAAAAATAGAATTTTTATGCAATTATCTATTATGTTATATTAGAATGCAATACTTATATAGGATCAAATGGATAGAAATAAATTCAGAAATTTGTAACTGATTTCTGGACACGAAAATATTAAGTCTGAAGTAACCATCCAAATAAGTAACAGGAAGAAAACGATACTGTTTTTAGTGAATCTGAGTAGTTAATGGACAGGACTGTAAAAACTGTGAGAGAGTACATTTATTATGGTTGCTGTAGTTTTTGCACCATGAATAATAATGTAAGTTCACATATTTAAGTTGTATATTGTAAATGTCATTCATATATATATGTATGTATGAAATTGTAAATATTAGTATAAAGTATGTCTTATATTTCAGTACCTAAACTCCTGCTTGTGGACTTTCCCATAGTTATCCAAGAAATATTTCTTGCCCTGACTTGAGGTATAGCTTCTGTGGCCCCGATTGCCTTCCTTGGAAGCAGTAAAGGTTGACCACAGGTAGACAGTATGTACAGTGTTCTTCATAATACTGAAAACCTTGTAGATGGCAACTGGTGTGTCTTGTTTACATGCTCGCAACAAAATGCATCAAAGATTTGAAATTACGAAGGAATTCTCCATTGGCACTGATCTCTGTGTTTTGTTTTGGTAGCATTTTCTGTTGCCTGAAAAAAAATCCTTTCCTGGGATTTTTTTAATATTTTAATTTAATGAGTTCCATAGCAGAAAAGGGGGCCCATACCAGTGGTAGTGCTGTGAGTCTGCCATCTTCTCATCCTGTGCTGGATCATTGGTTTTGTGGGTTTGGATGTTTTTCCAAGGCATCATAAAGTATGTCATTGGGTGCTGGAGGATTTCTTATAGTTTGATGGGAAGGAAATGCAGAATGGTTGTGGACTGGGTTTAGTGATCAGACTTGTGCTGGCATGTTAACAAGTCTATTTTGTTAACGGCGTTCTTTGAATAGAATGAAATATTTTTTCTGTAGTGTTCTAAACTTCAAGTTTCATTCTGATTTTTTGGAGGAGGGTAAAAACTTTGCAAATAACCTTTAATTGTTTTTTCCCTCCTGAAAGAGTATGTTTCTTTCCTGGGCAAAACTACTCTGTAAAGATTCTGCCAGCTTGCTGTGTAACTGAAACATGCTTTAATTTTTGTTTTTATTTATTTTAAATGTGGTAACCATTTAGAAAAAAGAAAGGAAAGAAGGAAAAAAAAACCCCAAACATTTTAAGTCAGTGCATTTACTCTCCATTCTTCCTGGCTTATTAGTTTAGTCAGTGTATGTAATACGCTGTTGTCCTAGGACAATGTAGTTGTATGACAGAAGTCAATCTATAAAAAATATTATCAGCCCCTATGTTAACTTTTTTACAGCTTCCTGATACAATGTTGGGGTTTTGGAAGTTGAGAGTGTCTGTCACATCCATGTAAGGTGACATTTCTCTCTCTTGCACCATTCCTGTTAGCTTAGTGCAGTGTAGAAGTTGATGTCAACACAGATTTCTGATACCTGCTTTAACATCTGAATTTTTTAATTTCTTTCCATCACATCTACTTATGTCACTCGTCCCATCCAAAATGCTATTTCGCATCCTTTACATTTATAGCCCTTAAAAATTTGTGGAGTTATGGTTCTCCACCCCATTGCCTTTTTGCTCCCATTCACCAAGCTATTCATATTCCTCTCTCTATATATAACTTCTTCAGAAATTTTCTCATCCAAGCCCTTCATTAATTTTATGCTGTATTTGTGGCTGCCTTTTGGTTGGAATCTTCCCTTTTTAGATGTACAGCACAGAATGCAATCTGCATTGTCTCCCGAGGAAACAAAGCTTCTTCAAGCGTTTGTGATGTGTTTCCTCACTATATGTAACATTACCTTGCAGAGCTTCTCTATAGCTTGCTTTCTGCACCATAGCATATTGCAAACTTGCTTATCATTTGCTGTTCACCATTTCCAATGTGTCCTTTCAGCTCTTTTACTTACCAGTTTTTTTCTCACTTGTTCATGCTTTAGATTATTTTTCCTGGGCATATTTAAACAGTAGTAGCTTCTGAGTTGGTTCTGTGAGCTGAATAATTAAAGTACTAAATTTAACTTAACAGAACCTCATTATTATACTGCTTCTTTCCATTTGTGGATTGGTTTTGGATTTGGTTTGGGTTTTTTTTTCTGTACTTCTGCTTAGAAAAATTACCTTAAGCATCCTGAAGCAGGTACCCCGGTTGGATCTCAGAAAGCTGGTTTGGCATGTACTGAAGCACTACATTCATTGGAAGCAGCAATCTAGCTACAAAAGAGAGGTAGTGACAGTCATGAAATAGCTCTAGCTTCTCTTCTACTGCTGCCTATCTGTAATTTGAAGACCAGATCTGCAAACACTAACCAAATACATAATAGGTTTCTGATTTCTGAGCATTAGTCTGTCAAGGTCCTATAGTGCAAATGCAGACTTTGTCTGACTAAAAAGTAATAGAAAAGCAGTATACAACTTTTTCTGTATATCAGTGAAAGTTATGATATAGCTAATTTGCTTCAGTGGCAGAGGAAGCCTAGAACTGAAAGATACTCTGGGTCACAGAGATAATCTTCTTTTACAGTCTTAATAACTGCAGAAATGTATTCCTTATCAAAATTAATATGTTTTTGCAGATATCCATCTACATAAAGAAAAAAAAGGAAAATATGTGTGAAGGTTTACTAACCATGTAATAAAGGTAGAAGCTTGTGGAAATTTCAGTATGTGCCACAAAAATATCAGCTTGATAAGTTGTGGGTCAGTACAAGCAATGGTAGAAAATGGTTCAAATCTGGTTTTCATATATATTTTGAATTTTAGTTTGGCTATTTCTTCTGACAAAGCTGTTCTTTCCAAAGCTTCCCTTTACTGAAGTTTGCTGTGACCTGAAAATACAAGTCTTTCTTTACAATAAATTGTCTCCTACTCTTTTTCCATATCTCCAGCATGTAAGTACAGTATCCTGCAGTTTAACTAGTGAAAACTAAAAAAATGTATCAGAACAGAAAAACTAAACAAGTGACCTCGTATACATAGGAAGTAAAATATACTTCACAAATATCATTATTTTGTTATGTATGTTAAAAAGAAAAAAATAATTACAAATTCTAAAGGACAATCTGGGGGGAATATTGCAGTTTTTACCCCAGTAAGACTGTCAATATATAGCATACAACACTCAGTTCTGGCCTTTACTTTGCTTGAACAACTCCCACTGACGTCATTATGTTCAGACTGACTGCAGGACACTATTTTTCCCATGGCTTTTATTGCTGTTTTCAAATGGATAATGGTGTTTTCCTAAGCCCACAGTTTTGAATATCTCTAGTATTAGGCATGACCTTTTTTTATGCAAGCTTGTTCTCTGATCTCAACAAGTCTTCAGGGTAATCTAGCAATTTGCTAACAATAGCCTTATAAAGAAAAATAACACAAAGCTTTCATTCTACATGCAAATTATGCAAATATTGTATATATCAATAATGTGTTTTTCAATCACTGTTTTAAATGTCTGTGATCCTGAGGATATTCTAGCTGTTCCAGGATATGGGAAAAAAAATTTAATCTCTGGAGACGAAGATTATTTAATTGGAGTAATGACTGATTTACTAACATGAACACCACTAGAAATGCGTAGTAATTTGTTTTATTCACCAGGGACTGTTATTTTTCTGAAATACATCAGTAAGAAACCAAAGTAACAAAATATTTTACTTTGCAGAACTGTAACTTTTAAATTTTTAATCTAAATGAGTTATCCAGTGAGTCAATCATTAACTTTATTTTAAGCAACAGCTTGAATTGTCTTATTTTCTTCATTGATTAACAGATCAAGCCAGGTCTTCTTAGTAGTGGCATGAATAGTCCCTGGGATAGATATTACAAAACTATGATTAATAACAAAGTATAAACTAAAGCAGTAGTCAACATATCATCTTGACACATAGGGTTTCTTGACATGCTTTGTCAAGACACAGGACTTCTGCTGAAGGATGTCTGTGCAGCCCTGCACAGGCACTGCCTTAAAGCATACTGGCAGATGAACAGCTGGAAAACCATAACCCTTTGAGGCTTTCAGCACTCTGATGATCAGCTATGATAGTCAATTATTTTACTTTTTAATATCAGTATGTTGTTACTTTTTATGACCACCAACAAATTTGCAGTCACTCCTTGTTTTTTGAAGGCTGGAGTTGTACTTTCAAGACAGGGAGAGTGATATCTGCAGACATTGAAACATAAACATGTGCTCCCCCCCACATCTGTCTCAATTTTAAACCAGTAAGGATCAAGGCCTTTGGTTTTCCATTGCACCAAATGGGACAGAGCAATCTGCAAAGTGTATATCAGTATCTTCTTCCCTTCAGAACTGTCAACCATATTTTTTGTAATTTCTCTGTCCTTTACAGCACCACCAAATTAAAGAGAGGCATAGGTAGTATGCTTACTTCCTACCTCAGAACAGAATTTTGCAGTCTACCATGATGGGAAGTGCACTTCCTGACGAGCACTTTGAACATTTTTTACTTATACTTTTCAATCATTCAACTTTAGATAACCTGGCCTAGGCAGTGCATAACTGGAAAAAAGAGCAGATACTGGAGGCTGGAACACTGTCCAGCCTTGACACTGTAAATCTGCTATACTATCATTGCAGTATTGCTGCTGGGGACTGTCATACCACCATTCACAACAACTATTACTTCACCCACCTGAAGGCATCCAGTGCATTCTCAGCCTAACACGGCAGCAGGGGTTGTGCAGTTACGCTGCTACTAGCAATTAGAAGAGAAATCCACAACACTTCCTCAAATGAAACCTTCTGAAAAATTTCCACACTTTCCCTTTCAGGGATATGGGACACAAAGGAAATTCTTTATCTTCTAGGAAATTTAGTATCTATATGTTAAAGATCCATTTAGCATTAATGAAGAAATTCTTTTTCTCTCCACAATTAAGTGGGCTCTACAAGTAAGGCTTTGTAACCTTACTCTCTATTCTGCATCTCATCAGAGCTATTACAGAATGAGAAATGGAATCTTACACAGAGTACGCAGGATTCAATCTACCCCTGCCATCCCATGAAGCAAGGCTTCAACTTTAAAATGTGCTGGTGCTTAACTGGGCCTCAGAGCTTGCAAGAACTGCAAAGGATGCAATTTTGAAACTGAACCTTTGGCGCCTGACGCTATCTGGTACATGAAATTCATCAGCATTATAAGTGTTCTGCTCATGCATTATCAATAGCTATCTTTCTTATGTGGTATGAAATTAATGCTTCACTTGAAGCAACTTTCTTTTGGTCACTCTATCTTATTTCTTGGTGACAAATGAACAGGATGTGCTACAGAGGAATCTAGCACAGAGGAGATGAGGCAATGTAAACAGGCATGCTGTAAACCTCCCACTACTTCTTTGGCATTTCAGCACTGCTGTCACCAGCTGCTCAGCAGTATGATAAAAGTTAGTATTAGCCAAGCTTCAAGCAAAACAAACAGGAGCTGTTGTTTCTTTTCACACATGGGCATTATTTGGGAGTTGCAGGCCTCCAAGGCACAGCAGGAACAGAATACACTATTGGGTAGGCATTGGCTTTTTTTTTACGACTGCCTACCTAAAGTACATTGCACCAAGCAAGGCTGAATACTCTGACGTTTCAGCCTGTGGTTGTCTGATGTAGTCCAGTCCAAACAAGCCTGATAATGACAGCCGCACACAAGAGCTGTCACAGACTTGCATTAATAGTACACACTAGACAGCAATTTCTGAAGCTTCTTCAGAGAAAGACTTTCTGTGGCACCCATCTGGGGAATCTGGGTTTTTGACATATATCTTGGATCCTTTATGTTTCCTAAAAACATACTGACATTTAAGAAGTGTATTCTTTGGCAATGTTTAAATACATCATAATTTGCAAAGATAAGATAGCAAAGGGGCTTGCAAGTAACTTGGGAACATTTTTTTTTTAATTTGACTCACTCCTGCCATTTCTGTGATCTTTGATATTTTCTTGGAATATCACTAGAAAAACCTATGCCTAACAATACATTTAGTTGGACTGTTAAATAAATCACATTTCTTAAATATGCTCACATCACTTTTTCAATTGCGTTTTCCAGGTGTATCTTTGCAGTTTTCCAGTCTCAGTCCCCTAGACTTCTCCTTGTGGAGATACAAAGCCCTGCAGTGCTGCATCATACTGGTTACAGCTTGAGTAGGTTCAGGAAAGTAGTCAACTCCATAAGGTACACCTAAAAGCTGACAATATTACAAAGGTCAGTTGTAAGAAATACAGATCCAGGACTAACAACTGGAGGAAAAAAAATTCTAATCAGTCTACCACAGAGCAAGAAACAGAGAGAGTATTGTATTTAAGATATTTAACGCAGCATTTTCTGCATTAAGAGCAGAGTCAGCTTTATCAAGGTCTTCTTCAGACTCTTGTTGCTCTTTCTTGCAAGTAACTTGCAACAGTTACTCTTGCTTGACTAGTAAGAACCTGGAAAATGGCAGACCTCTATTTCCACACCCACTGCTGTTGTGCTGCATGGCAAACTATGATTAGAAGCAAATGTATTTACAGCCCAATGAAACAAACATATTTACAACCTAGTCCATCTCAGGAAATCCCTCAACTTCAAATTCAATTGCACAGGTGCAAATGACAGCCTATTTAACACGATTTAAATTTCAAGGTTTTACAAATTAAAGAGGCTTATTATATATGCCATACTTGTAGCTCTGAAGGATACCATTTCTAGATGAGATCCACAAGATTTGTGAGTACTCTATGCACTTAAATAAAAACATACTTTTGATATCTTAAAATTTAAGCCATATGATTCTAAGAAAAATTGAGGCAAAATGTCAGTCACAAGCATGACGAATTTGTTTATTTGCAAATGTACAGATTATTTGTTAAAGCAGTAAGGCAAGTATGTGAAATCTGTAATGTACTGCCTTCTCCAATATTTTTCTTCTAGTTCTGTTAAGACTCAATGAATAGGCAATCTGAAAACACAGACAAGTGCTATGAGGATGACTGTCACCAGCATCAGTAATGCTCAAAAATGCCTGCCGTTTCAATCAAAAGCAATGCGTGCAGTGAACAGAATGAACCAATGGGAATTGACTGTCCACCAGATGACAAATCACTTGATTTTATGCCCAGAGGCATAGCTGGAACTTCTTTGGATGCACATGCCTCATTGTGACTACGGTCATACTAAAAAAGGGTGAATTAAAGCAACACAAAGCTTCTTCCAGTTCCATGTGAAGGCTAACACAAATGTGTTCTAGCTCAAAGCAGAAGAGCAGATAATGAGACTTGTTACTAAACATCTGCTGGCAAACATGATACAAAGAAAAGACCTGAGGCAACACTCTCCGTGTTGATGGGATGTGCATCACCGATAGAGGAAGTGAAGATGCTACCCTGTTTTCTAGATTCCTCACCTTTTTTGGCAGCAAAGATGGAATGGGGGGGAAAGAGGGGGCAAGGGGCAGCACCACAGTAGCGGAGAAGCCATATGCCCAGCTCGCTGCCTTACCTTTCATGTAAAGAGAGAAGACGGTGCTCGGATATCTGGACAAACACATTAAAAAGTAATGGGTACAGAATCTTCTTTAAATAAGCTCAAAGAAACAGGTGTTTGACAGTGCAACAGGTCTTTTAAATTGTTCACCAGGTAATTTATTTGGGGTACAAAGCTGAGGCCCTCTCCCTGACCTCATCACTTTGATAGAGGGGTAGAGTTGCCATTGTACCCATTTCTGTCCACCATGGAGAAAGAGAAAAGATAATCTTTTTCGGAAGTGCAGCCTTAAAAAATAAACATCGATCCTCAGGTATTCAAACAGTAGAAATCCCCCATAAAATGTATTTAGTGCACACATTGCCTAAACCGTGTAGCCAGGCCAGCTTTTAACTTAGAGCCACTCACTTTTACAGCTGCTCTGAGTAGCCACCACGTCCCAAAGAAGAGCTGGGGAACAGGGACAGAGAATGAAAGCATCGATCCTGCAACTCCCCTCCCAGATGGATACAGCCTGAGCTATACCAGTATGAATGAATAGATCACCACATATACATAAGTATGTATGTGTAGACGTAAATATTACATTTAGATTTATATATGCGTTGGTCTATTTATATTATCATCATACAAGACATCAGTTGAGTTCCACTTTATGCGGATGTTAATAGATGTATGTATATTCTGTTCTTCATTATCATCTGCGATGACTTTTCTTTTACCAAGTTTTTCTGTGCACTGTCCTATTTTTGTCAACCTGTGCCTTGGTGTCTTTGTTTCTCTGATGAAGTTCTCTCTTTCAAACAGCAAGCTTAGACCTCAGTTCTTCCACCTAAATTATTACAGAAGAGAATTGGTAATTAAGTTTTAACAAGATTTAAATTATATTAAAAACAGACAGATAAAAGGAGACACTGCCTTGGGCTTTGTTGTAAATTTGTATAATTATTTTTAGTCCTCTGGAGGATCCACGATTATGTTTCTGTATTTATAAAAATACTGCCCTGGAGGGACCAAAATGAATTTTATACTGCACTGATTTGCATATTAATGCTCCCTTGTGTTGTCAAATGTATTTTTCAGCAAAAAAATGTCCGTAACATTATCAAAATTTCTAAAGAATTTGATAATATTTTTTTCCTGGATTAATTCATTTTTGATTTTTTAAAAAGGTATGCTGTAGAGACAAAATAAGAAAACCAGCACAGTAATAAACATACAAGAGAGACATGAACTAAACAAACTATGTACAGATTTTAACAGTTTTGGTATGTAAGTGTTAAGTAAAGACTCAGGGTCTTTTTCCAAAGCTCTTTGAAGACATTTGGGGTGAATATTTTCAAATTCAAATTCCTTCCTACAAAAACATAACCACTGTGAAAGATCCTTCCTTGGATCAAGTGTCCTTACATACTTTTCAGAATGAGAATAAAAATCAGGGATAAAATGTATTACTTGCTACAGCCCAGAATCATATCCAGAGGCTGGAACTGTAATGTCCAAAGTTTATATCATCAGTATGGAGAAGGCTCTGGTTTAATGCTGGAAGATGATGGGTGTAGAGCCATCTCTTCACTGCTGCTACATATAAGAAGTAGTAGTTAGGTTAAGATTTGTTGTTATTTATTAATCTACCTTGTAAATCCCAATAGATTCACAGCTGGTTTTATCCCTTATTTGTCTTGCATTTCATAATTTTTAAGAGGTGTTTTCAAACAAGTCCTCTTCCTACCGTGCTAAGAAAAGGTATGGACTTTTTTTTTTTTGGTGCTTGTTTAGACAACAGCAGAATAACAATATCGTACTCGTTCATGATCCAGTCCTGTTATGTGTGTAGCAAAAACACTTACTAGCAGTCTATCAAAAGACAAAGAACTCAATGGGAGATTTCTTTGTGCACGGATGGAAAAATTAAAAGTGATCCATTTTGTTATCAAGATAAATCCATTGGCCTGGCAGTTTAACTCCCTATGGAACTAATGTATTGTCAGCTGAAATAATGTGCTATTGTCTGCACAATAATTATCATTGTAATGTTCTTAAACAACTATTTGAATTAGAAATTTGTCATATTGTCCAAGTTTATGAAGAGAGATAAATACGAATTTTGCACACAGAGTGGAGATGAGATGCTTGTTGTCTGTCTAAAATTAAAAGAAGATGTGCCATGTCAGCATCTAATAGTAACAGATAAGGTTAATTTTACAAAAACACTTAAGGGTCAGTCAACTGCTGGTTCAGGGCAACACTTGCTAGGCCATAAATGAGCTGATGTTCAAAACTACAATTTCCATGAAGTCTCATTCAAGGAATTTTTAATGATCATTATTTAAATGTGACAAAATACTGTTACAGAAGGAATATATAACTGACAATCTCCACCAGTCCCTTGCAAGCATAACACCTGATATGTGAACTTTTGCCCTTGATACGTTAGCCACAATGTTTAAAGGAAAAAAACCAAACACACTTAAAAAAAGTAAAATAAAACATGAGCAGTGAAGTCTTGAGTAAAATGTTTCTGTGATGGTTCAAGGCTGATTGCCAATTGTGTGTATAATCTTAGAGACAAAAGGAAGTAGTCTAAACAAGCAAGCACAGAAAATTCTTGTGCTTCTTTTTTTTAAATCAAGAAACCTTTGTGGGTTACTAGGATTATTTGCACTTGGAATTTTGTACCTGCAGTCAACTGCAGGAAATAAATTACAGATATGAACCTAGAAAACTTTCTCTTGCTAAGTGCTAAGCATCAGCTTTGAGATGAAAGGCAGTGAGTTTGAAAACACCCAGCTCCCTGGAGTACCAAAGATGAAGAGAATAAATAAAGGTATTGGCAATGGATCAGATCTGACCATGCAATCACTGTTCTGCAGGGTAAGTCACAGCACATGGCAAAATATTTATGCAGGGCTTGTGGTGCCTGTGAAAGGATAGGCTGTGAAACTACCTGATCCAGTAAGAAATCTGCCAAGCATATCTCCTCAAAAATCTTGGACTAAAGTTGATCTGGCAGAGTGCATTATACTGGTATGGACTATATATATATCAAGTCGGAATATTTTTGACTCAGAATCACATGCTGTAAAACCATATTTAATGTTTTGTAGTCCCATGATTTATAATATCTGAACAGAGAGAAATGTATAATTACTGTTAGTAAAATATATTTGGCACTTGTTTGCAGCTTTTCTTTCCATAAATAAAGAATAAAGCTTGAGCACAGGATCTATTTACCTTCAAGGGTTTGCCAAAGATATAATGAAGTTCACACATAACATAACAGTACTTTTATTTTATTTTTATTTAACAAAAAAGAAATATTTGAAAGAGGCTCCTGTAGACATGTAGCTCAAGATTTTGAAAACCAGTTTTCCAGAATTTCTGTTTTCCCATGCTTGCCCTAGTGTTTAAAGTAAATTCAGACGCAATATTTTTACACATACACTATCCTGCTTTATCAAGGAGATAGTGTTTTGCAGGCCAATGTTCACAATTAGAGCCTGCTGCAATGATTTTCCTTTTAATTGATGGTAATCATTGGGGATCAGTTACTGAATATTTTGACTTGACACCATGTGTGTGCCAGGGCAAAGATAAAAAAAGGGGTGAAGGCATGGCCAAAGAAGCCTTCCTTTTCTTCAGTCAACCTGCAGAAAAAAGTCAGTTGTCATTGTAGTGCTCTGGGCCAGCCCACTTTGCTACTCTGGGACGCAGTACTCCCATCAAGGGTACAAGGCAAGAGTACTGTCATTGCCACAGATGGGCTCAGTGCACTAAAAGAGTGGCATCCGAGCAGCTCTAAAGGTATGCCAAACTGAAGAGGAATGCCAAATCTTAGAACTTGTTGAGACAATGTTATTCTGTTCTGTCCCTTGTTCTGGGTTGCTTCCATTGCAAACTGATTAGTTTTAGGAGAAATGAAGGTAACATTGCTGCTGTGGTCGAGCTATAGAAAAGCACCAGCACAAAGATGCATAGGAAATCAGATTACATACAACAATGTCTGTGTAGCCATATTGTTAATATAGAATAGAAAGCTGATTTATTAAAACCATCTTGATCCAGGAGCTTGTAGCCCTGTTTCATACTTTGAATGCCTCATTATACAGACACGGCACCTCTGGATTCTTCCTTTTCTGGGCAGTGTAATTTTGAATATTATCAGTTTCCATCATCCGGTCATGCATTAACAGAATACATCAGAGAAAACAGCTTGCTCAGTCTCTCAATCCTTGGCATCCAGCAACAGCTGACTGTGATGATATATTACATGAACACTTCAGTCTATCATTGTAATACATCAAAACAAGGCCCTGGTCTGAAGGTGTATTAGTCAAAGAAAGGCAAATCTGAGTGAACCTGTCCAGGAGAGGAGTTCTAGTTTAATTATGGAAGAGAAGTTTCAATGCAGTGCTCAGAGAAGGTTTGTTGGCCTAAAAATTTTGGTGCATTGTTAAAATACAATGTGCATTCATACAGATGATATTATAGAAGGTCACATTGTTACTCAGTTTGGAGACAAGCATATCAACAGCCAGAGTTCTGTGAAAATGCTGCAGTGTGCTGTGTATCAGAGAGGTGGCACATTTTATATCTAAGCCAAGCGGGATTTCAGTTCAACCCGTAAACATAGCACCAATTCTTATTTTTTCTTCTTTATGGAAAACACAGACAAGAACCTGATATTTGTGTGTAATAACTGAAAACATCCCACCAGTGGGTTCTCACTGCTGCCTCTTTTGGTGGCACTCTCAGCACGTTCTGCAGAAAAGCAGCAACAGAGAAGAAGGCCTGAGATATTGGCAGGGAAAGAGCTGAGCTGAAAGAAAGAAAAAATAGAAACTGAGACAATCATCAGCAAATGA
The DNA here is from genome assembly GCA_026930925.1 of Chelictinia riocourii. Lineage (NCBI taxonomy): Eukaryota > Metazoa > Chordata > Aves > Accipitriformes > Accipitridae > Chelictinia > Chelictinia riocourii. The sequence continues at coordinate 33,426,188 of JANZLP010000001.1, read as the reverse complement.
ATATAAAATATTATTAAAGACTTATCATAAGAGCTTAATTTACTCTAGCTATTTACACTACACTTCACCTTGCCAGATGAAAAGAACATACCACTGATCAGGACTGCAGACTATCTTGGGCTGTTAAACTGATGTGAAATCTATTCCTCCTCTTTGTTCACAATGAGTGCAGTAGAGAGAGTCTACGTGTCTCCAATTCCTCCATTGAACCAGGGCTTCCATTCTGTTCAAAAGACAGGAAATGTTCCCAAAATTTTCCCTCTGGATTGAATTCATACAGAGACTTAGAATATGAGCTGCATTTTTTGTCTGCAAACACAGTGATGACAGGCAGGGCACGACATGAAGTGCAAGCAGTTAGAACCAAGGCAGCAAAAAGTTCACTTGCCTGTAATGCCAGAAGTATTGTTTCAAAGACTCAGCTGGCTCAACATTTTTTGCATATCTGTAGTTCCAGATTCTTTTAATGGAGCTTAGTATAGCTCCTTCAGCGTATGCCACTGACTTCACATCCCACTGTTTTATCTATGTCCCTGCAATATTAGCCTCCATGATCCCTTCTTTCTCCTGCGCGTCATGCTACTATGCGCTCAGGTTTATATGCTTCCAGTAATGTCCTTAGAATTGAACACTGTCGTGATTAAAATTCCTGTATCTTTACTTCAGTCCCTTTCCATCCTTTTGCTCTATCTATATAATGTAAACTTTGGTTGTTTTCATGCAGATAATATATGCTAAAACCAGGGCATTGAATGATCTTACTTTAATCTGCATCTTTTTCCCTTTCTCTGTCATTCTTCATTTCAGCAGAATACACTAGACTAGAATATTTCAGTTGGGAGGAACATACAAAGATCATCTAGTCCATTTGCTCTCTAACTGTAGAGAAAACTTTCTGAGTGAGAGTTGCAACATCTGAATTTACATTACTAGCAGAAAAAACCCCAGCAATTAAGTTTATTGTGAACTGGGAAACTGAGGGACATACATTTTTCTCCTCCATGTTTCTGTTGAGTAGAAGCATCTACTATCTAATGTTCTTTAGCAGGTATTTGAGACAATAGATTGTTCTGAGATAGGGAAAATGGGCAGCAGTTGGTTTAGACAAAACAGTATATTACAAGCGTCATGAATCAGACACATCTGAGAATAAACATTTCACCAATGTGTTATATTCATCAGGACAATTTTAGCTGTCTGTTGTTATTTTCAAGAGGATCTAAGCAGTCCTTTATTTACCAAAAATAAGGCTCACATTTATATGCTTGACGAGCCCCTGAAAAAAACATTCAGCAAGAACACATTAAAAGTGTGATCAGTAGCTAATGAGAATGGACTGACATAGGGCTGTGAAAACCACTTTTTTAAGACTTGAAAATGTTTAAGTTTGTTATAAATTTAGTTCTGACTGTGGATGACTTCCTTTGCAATATCTTGCTGTACTTGTGGTGTGGGAGGGTGAGAGTGACTATTAAGGACGGCAAAGAAACAGGATGACACATGTAAACACTGGTTACAAAATAGCAGGAAGGAGAGGAATTGATTAATGGATGATATTCCATACAGCTACCTCAGTTGGGGGGTTGGAACAGGTGAGACAGCTGCTGAGATAAAGTGTGCCTCAGTGATGAAAGGATCTTCTGTAACTAGCTTGCTGGTTTAAAAACTGGCTTAAAATATCCATCCTGCAGAATTCACCTTTTCAGTGCAATGTGGAAGACCAACTCCATAGCGGCACGGCTGCCTGAGTTCTGTGCCCTCTTTATCACACAAAACAGGCACTACAGTGACTTCCCCAGTTTTCCTCACCAATGCGGTGACTCCATGTTTCCCAGTAGATAAGAACATGGATTTTTGTCACAGGAATGTAGAAATGGTTGTCCTCTGGCATGCCCCATCTGTTAAAAATAGCATTTTTTCATAGTCAATAACTACAATTATTATTTGCACTGTATGTTGAATGTAAACCATGTATGTCACAATTCCTCTCCATTCTAGAGTGAAATATTAGTTTTATTATACTACAATTATGATATTATGATATACTGAAATTAAATATACTTTTTTTTTTTAATTGAGTTTGTATTCTTGTAACACTTCAGTAATACGAATTTTCCATCTCTGTTTATGTGAAACATAACTGTGGTGCCCTGTCAAGGTGATGACTGTTAGTAAAAAAATATTGACAATAGCTAGCATTTAAATGCAGACTGAAGTGTCAGGCTTTCAAAATCATAATATGGGCTTACAGACAGTTAAATCCTACGTGAATTCCCATGTTCATTTCAGGTTTTTTTTTCTCTGAAGTAGAAACACACATTACAGAATGAGATCTTTGGAATTTCAGAAGTGGGGAGAAAAGAGGATGTTCAGTGTATACAAAGTCATTGCGGTACATTTCTGTCACACTTTAACTCTTCTTTTAAACCACAAAGGCTGTAAGACAAATACATGTAAAGGGAGATACAGATGTGCTGCGTGTATATTGTAGAGTGGAGACAGATGCTGGTGCTTGCAGCGTCCGTGCTGAGCTAGCAGGTCGCAAACCTGTTCTGGATAAGAAGCTTTGTCATCATGCTGGCAATGGTTTAGCACTGCCCTATTACAAAAGGGGGCACATTTGCTCAGGTTTAAGGATATTCTAGTATAGTTTGACAAATTTTGGATGGATTTTGGTTGTGTCCACCAGCTCACATCCATCTGCAGTTCTTCTGCAGGCAGTATGTAGACATACTGGAGGCATGTTCAGTTTAAACGTATGTATGTACTAGAACACTGCACCACAGCCCCTTGCATTGTGAGGACAGGCTGTGTTCTTGGAGGAAGTTAGCTTGAGCTTAATTTTGGGGAGGACAGCCTAGGTACAGCTGTGTAGCAAGAGAGGCATTAGGAAACTGCAACAGCTAGCTCAGGTTTCAAAAAAATGAAAATGTGCACTAGCACAGTTCTCCAGCCATGCTGTTTGCTTGACCTTTCTTGCCTAGTTGAGCAGTAAGAGAAGCTGGTAAACGAGCTTAGTGGTTGTGGGTGGCTTTTGCAGCTATTCTGTGTTGCGCTGTTACAGTCTGGAAGGCAGAAAGGATCCACCAGTGTCTGTATGCAGTCTCAATGACTGAAATGTTCAAAAGCATTCTTTCTGTAGCTGATGGCTTTTATGTTCTAGAGAATTGTAACATAGTGTGGCTACTGAATTAGTAATACAGAGTATGCCTGTAACTAAATATATGTTGAGTGGATTACAATGGTATCAAGATAGCATACTTAAAGATGCCAGGATAAAGTCAAACAGTTTTCTCTTCCAGAGACGATAAATCTTTTTTTGTGTAGTTCTGTTTTGCTTCCCTAAAAAAAAACAAAAAAAAAAAAAACCCACAAAACCCAACAGTTTCTCACCAGTGCAGTCTGCTCTGATGCAGAGATATTGGACAAATTATGAACTGTTAACAAGTAGCTAACTTTTCAGATTGTAAGACCATCTGCAAATAAGTTCTTTACTTGTAATTTGTATTTTATTGCTATTTAAAAATAGTAACTTACACAATGGAGACTTAAGGAGCCAGCAGCAAAGGACACGCATCATTTCCAGTTACCAAAACTTAATTCTACCTATTCATGCCTGTGTGAGAAAAACAGTAGCATTTTGCTTTTGGAAACTTGGTAATGTGTTAATCTGAGTCAGTTGAGGTTGACTTTTGAACAGACCCTATTTTTTCTCTCTGTTTCCTTCCAGTCAGATGGCTTCTGGTTAATAATCATATTAGTTTGTCATGTATATCTAGACTTTTCATGTTGCTTCACTCAATTCATTCTGAAATAGCAAGCTGACCAATTAGAATAAAAGCAGAATGTCATGGCTGTATGGATTTAAAGGAAAGAATAATATTTTTTATAAGATTAAACATTCCTACTGTGCAGAGTTTTGGCTTACATAGATGTATTTTAAGACCAAATAACCATAAATCATTTCCATTTTTACTTAATTGCCTAAATTCAAAGTTTGATTTTCCTTAGAAGAATGTATGAAACTGTTAACTATTTGTATGTAATTGAGACAGAGTTCTGTTCTACAGATGAGTGTGTCATTATACATTATGTTGCACTTAGAACAAATGCCAGCCTGAGCTGTGGTCTTCAGTTTTCCTTGCAGTATCTCCTTGGCTTGGCTCTCTAGTTGATGGATTCCCTAAAGTAGTTGCTAATGATTCAGGCAATGCTGTGGTACTTGCTCCTGGCAAAGCAACAAGATCACCATCAAAAGGGAGAGCAAATTGGAGAAAAAGAGTGACTAGATAGGCAGACAAGCAAGAAGGAGCAGAGCTGTCTTGTCTTGGATTCTTAGCCAGTGAATTGCAGGAGCATGGCTCTAAACTTACCAAAGGAGAGAGCGTTCACAGCATTGGCTTATAGTGCAAATACAGTAGCTAATAATTAAGTGCTATTGACAACTCACAATTTTGCGAATTTCAGAGAGCAGGACTGTTGGCTGCATCTTCTGATGTCCTAATGTAGATCCCACTAATTCCAGCATCCGGTCCATTATTTATATTTAAGCTAAAGGATATTTTTGAAGGAGATCTTGATTGACATACTAAAGCGATGAAGAATCCACCATATTTCTAGATAAAAGAGTTGCTGACTAGTTTTTCATCACTATTGGAAGGATAAGAGGGAAGTGTGCCTTGTGTTTTACAGTTTTAACAAGTCCCTGGATACCATGCCTTTCTCTGCTAGTATAAAGTTCTCTTCTGTTGTTAAAAACCTTTGTCCAAAGGAAGAACCTTGAATAGTGCCAATTGGTCTTTGAAAAATTGAAATGCATCAAATTTCTGAACTCCGTCACTGCAGGAAAAGGTTTTTTTAACACACTGAAGTCTTGGAGATTTTTCCTGAACACTTTCTGGATTTTACAACCTTTCTGACAGGTGTCCTAAACCTAGGTATGATATTTCAAAATGATCTTTCGAATTACATATAGAAGAACAACCACATTCCCACTTTTTTCATCAAACCCCTGGTTGTATGGATTTTTAGAAAATTGTAACTTGAAGTCTTGTCTCCCTGTGGAATTTTAACGATAGAACTGTGATGGTGTAGTGTTGCTATAGCTATACGAATACAGTTTTCCCCATACAGATACAGGATTTAGATACCCCTTTCTAGTTCTGATTATTGTTTGTTTAAAGTTGTTTAAGAACTGCCTTGATTCCTAGAAGTGGTCTGAATCCAAAATTACTCTCCATATAGGCAATATAATTAATCATATATTGTACTGATATAAGTTTCTTCATGGACTTCCACAAATGGATCAGATCTATTTCTGTCTGTCTTTCCCTGCCTATCTTCCTTTGCCACCTTTCCAACCTAGAATAGCTGCCAAAAAAAGACATTTCTCTTTCCAGGAATAAGATCAGAGTAATTCAAATAACCTGTTTAAGCATTAGCATGGGTCATTAGATAGCACTGTAAAGAAAATCCACTCTAAATTGTATTATGAGTTTATGCTTTTATCAATACATAATGCCTCAGAAGTGAGCACTTTACTTTAGGTCATCAGTTTTGACAATCCCAAAGAAACTGTTGTTAAAAGAATGCTCCTCATCAATAATGCAGAGTTTCTAGGAATACCTATTTATTTTAGTCAGGGTTTTTTTTGTGTCAAGTGGATGGACCACCACAGGTGGTAGCAAGAACAACTAATGTACTGCAAAGGAGATACAAGTAATATCTATCTTGTTGAGTTCCTCTGGTGCAGATGCTGCTGTGTACCTTCATATTTTCTCTGGCATTGTTATTCCCATCAATGCTACCAGGGGATCACAAGCACAGGAACAAGAACACCTGTGAAGTCAACTGTTAGACTAACAGCAGGGTGCATCACATGTTATGTAGTCCAGTGTTATTTTTGATGTAATATTGACAAAGAGGGATCCTTTAGCAGAGCTCCTGTAGGTTGAAGCTAATGCAGATGTGCCTACAGGAGTATGGGCATTGCAAAAGATGGGAATGTAGGTAGGTGTCTGTGATGTGTGTGTTGGTGACTGAAGGTCATATGAGTGGGTGAAACTGAGAAGAAAAGCCATGCATCTACCTGTCTTCCCATTTCCTTGGTACCAAAATCCTGTCTTCTTTCAAGTACTCTTACAGCTGTGTAAGAAGTTGGACTGCAGTGCTGTGCTGTGACCACTCTTTGCAGTTGTATATGTTACATGACTGTTATCAGTTTCACACAACAGCCATTACTCTCATTGGTCACGGAGAGATGATAGATTGCTGTCTAAATATTTCACTGTATTAGTTCAAAGGCACTGCAAGAGTTGTTCTGTGTGATAATGCAAATCTGAATGACCCGTAAAACTTTTTTATTCTCCCCCTTTTGCTTTGCAAATAGCTTGACTTCCCTAACTAAAGTGGTGTTGCTGTCCTCATTTATATTTTAAAAAAGTTTAAAAGATTAGGGATATTGAAGTAACTGAATCTCCTACTGCTCAGTTAGTGCTGTCTTTTGTCAGAGTACTTCAGAATTAAGATAATGCTGTTCCTAAATTATGTTCTAGTTTACTGGAGTTACTAAAACTGGAGTTTTAGTGACATTTAAGCTGCATACCAGCTACTTGCAAGTTGCTAGCCGTGAATTTCTTGCTATACAATGACATGGATAAAACTGTATTATCTGGGGTTCATTCTGATTCCCAATAAAGCACTTAGGACCTGACATAATGTCATCTATTTCATATCTCGGATCTTGTCTGTGGCTCTCTAATCAATTAAATAGGAACAATCTAAAGGAGGTCCATGAGAACTTGCCACAATCCTTTAATGCTGTATAGATAGACTTGAGCTGCTCAGTATAACTGGGGAGCGGGCTGCGGGGGTCTCTTGGCTTTCAGTTGGGGAAGTGGCGGAGCGTTGGATTCTGGGTGGGGAGCAGTTGTACTGTGCATCACTCGTTTTGTATATTCGTTTATTTGTATTGTCATTGTTGTAACTTCTCTTTTGTGTTGCCCCAGTAAATTGTCCTTATCTCAACCCTTGAGGTTCCATTTTTTTCTTTTCTCTTTCTGATTCTCAGTTAAGGAACAAGGAGCTAGATATATGTCTGCTTTTCTAGGCTTCCTAGCATGAACAAAGGAAGAAATTAATTAAGAATTTTTAAATTCTGAAACAGAAATAACTGAAGAACTGAGAGAGAAGGTAGTGCAGTAGGAGAGATTGAGCAGAATCCTTAAGATTCTAAATTCAGTAAGACACTTTGGAAATCTGAGAGGTGAAGGAAATCAACTGTTAATTTATGTACTGTATTGTATGTATCATATATATTCTTCCTGAGCAAGACAGGATGGAAGAGTGGTTCATTAAGAGACTGGGACTTTCTTGTTTGACCTAGTCATTAGCATTGGTTTATGCTAATATCCTGGCAGAAACAGGCAAGAAGTTCCAAGAACTTCCAGACAGGAATCTCTTTTTTCTTCATAACATTCTTCTTTTCTGCTAGTTAACCTGGTTTTCTACTTATATATTGTGAATCAGAATTTGCCACGAGTAACATCTCAGAATACTATAGCCAATATGACTTCAGGAGGTTCATATGTGTGGTCCTGCCTTCATATCCATAGTGTAGACCTTATATTTATAAGGCAGGGAAGGGAATCAGAGAAAACTTATAGTTAACTTTTAAGGATTTTTTTTTCCTATATTTTGTAGAACCTAATGCCTTGTGTCATATGCAATTATTTCAAAATTGTAATATTCTGAAAGACTTGGAATTGCTCATTACTGGATTGAATTCTTTAAATAACAGGTATCTTAAATTACAGTTTTCTACCAAGTTGTTCAGTTCATAATCAGTATGCTATATAAACAGTAACCTATTCAGTGCATGGTTCAGCAAACATTTTAAATTCACCCAGTTATAGCTAAACTAACTCATCTCCACAGGAAATTCTTGACTGTTAGTTACATTTAAATGAAGATACACCTTCATGTAATTTCTGAACTTCAGACAATTCAAGGACAACAGCAAATAGCCCAGGTATTAGCTGAAGTAAAATTTACTTTTACCAAAAAATAAAAGAATAAAATAAGATGATCTTATAAGGTATTCATTGATTGATTTAATTTAATTTGGTACAGTATTTTCCTCTAAGTGCAATGTTTTTTTCAATGATTAATGTGTTTTAATTTCAGATTTTCTGTATGCTGCTGTTTTGAAGAGTAAAATGTGTATAAGAAAAATAAC
>JANZLP010000001.1:32947955-32958826 GCA_026930925.1 Chelictinia riocourii | reverse complement strand
GGAGCACATATAAAGAGAATGGGGTTTCTTTACTGTTTAATTAGTCACCAAACCCCTCTCCACCTAAGCTGCGCATTGAGTAGTCACCCATAGCGAGAAGGAGCCATGTGCTGCACGGTCGATGCTCTGCAAGGTGCAGCAGCCATCTCGCTCTCCTTGCTCAGGCCAGCAGATGCAGCCTGGCAGGAGACTTGTCTCTTCCCTTTGTTAACTTTTACTCATCCAGCAATCTAATAAAATCCAATTTACCTTTCACTTGTTCCTACAGGTTGATCCTACCAAAAAATAATTATTCTCATTCACTCACAGAATAGAAACTTTTTTTTTTTTTTTCCTGAATGCCATCAGAAGGATGTTTCCAGTACCCTCTGCTCCTGGCTCCACTGCACTTCAACAGGGACTGATGGATATTCCCAGTGAAAGCAGCACAGCCAGGGCACTTTTCAAGGAAACGGGGGGTCTGTGCATTCACACTGAGAAAAGCCTAAAACCAATGTCTGCTCTTTCTTGGTGTAAGTACAAAATTTATGCACAATATTCAACGATTAAACAAAAAAAATAGACATGTCCTCCTTCTGCCATAGCTTGAAAGAAAAAGGAAATAGAGCTACATGTTGAAGTCACTGTGGTCAGCGCGCTGAGATGTGTTTGGAACTTAGTCAAAGAACTAAAATCGGGTACAGAGGGATCTGTATGCCCTGCTGCTTCTCTTCCTCCCAAGAAAAATTCAAGTCTTAAAAGAAAAAAGAAAAAAGAAAAAAGAAATTTAAACCAGCAAATCAACCAGAGGCATTTTTAAGGAAACTGCAAATAATACACCGGAACTTGTCACAACTCTTTTACTGGTTTTGTGCCCAATATTTTATCTACAGTCTTCCTAATATACTTGTATGGCCTTTGAACACTGAGAGGTTTTATTCTAGGCTCAGGCAGAAGGAAAGACAGAGAGTAGTTGGGAGCCAGCTTTAGCTGCTGGATTCACACTGCAGCCAGCTAACTCTTAAGTTAAAGATAGCTTTGTACAACTTACGTGTCCACAGTGAAAGTGTCCATCCACAAAACGTACTTGCATGAGGTTATGAATAGAGGACTTTAACACAGTGATGATATAATCTAGATCAGCATTCACATCTAAGTTTTAATTATCAGCTGAAATTATTTCTGAAGATCCCTCACCTCACTGATTCAATTACATACTTCACCATCATTTGCCAAAGATTTTGTCAATATCTTCTTTTGTCAATATCAATCCCAGCCTGTGGGATTATTGTCTTTGGGAGTGTCATCAGGACAGCAGTAAAAACTCGTGCATAGTGAACTGCAGTCAGCTCTCCACAACTGGGAGATAAAAGAAATTTGGAAGACCAAACAAATAGGAAATGGAATACAATGGCACTGAGCAGTTGATACCTTTTAAAAATCATTATCATTAATAATTAAGTTTATAGGTGTAAGTGTAAAGATTCTATTTACCTTCGCTTGAATGGTAGAATGATTAAATGCTTATCTAAGCCAAAAATACCAAAGCAAATGAAACCCTAGAGGAAAAAATATAGAAAAAGCAACATTAAGCAAAACCTTTTGTTTCTAAAGAACAGAATTGTCACAACACATGTGAAAAGTATCCCTCATCTCTAGATATCATTCAAAATGCATTTTGCTTCTGCTTTGATTTTTAATTTGGCCTTAGAAAGACAGATTAATACATAACAGTCCATGACATGAACTCTTCAAGAAACAGTTCAGTAAACCTAATGCTGTGACGTGCCACCTGACACTTAGGGATAATTGGCTAAGCTTCTATAGCTGGTTATTTAAATCTGTCTTTGAAGAACTGACTTACTGTAATTTGAATGCTAGAATGCTCTCTAGTTAATTCATTTCTCTGTGCCACTTTTGTATCAAAACTACTATTATTACTTGATACTGTAGTGCATCTTGTAGGTGCACCTGTCCATGGATCTGTAAAACATTAGTATGTGTATTAGCACTGCCTTGCTTTCACCTTCACAGATAACAAAGCTACCTTGTGCCAGTTTGCACTGAAATAGGCCATGAGCAGCTGAAACAATTAAACATCTAACTGTCAGCTATCAGCCAATGGTGCTGTAACTGAAACTGAAGAGATAATAACTTAAAGCCTTATAGCAAAAGTATCCATGTAGCCATCTTGCACCTATTTAGTTATACTGGTGTAACTCCACAGAAGCATCACCGGTAAATCTTTCTAGTACAGATAAGGCTAAAATCCTAGTCTGTTTCCATAGGCATTTGGCATTCAGTTGTCATTTGTACCTTTGAATGTGTTCATGCACATAAAAGATGTGCATTATGATAAGAAAGCTATCAAAGCAAAAGAAAAAGCTTGAGAAAAAAAGGCAAAACAACATAAGGAGCTGGTGACTTCAGCATTGTTTGAGGACTTCAGTTTATAGTGCTTGTAACAGCATCTGCTGCAACACCCACTAACAAAGTAATTTTCAGAACAAACATTGATAAGTACCTGACCAAAATTAAAAACAGCACAGAAGAACTGCAATTCCACATATAGCCTTCCAGGCTCTTGGTTGAACAGCCACCACAAACAACTGGAAAGATTCTGTTAAGAAAAAAACCAAACAACAAAAACCACAAGTCTAATTTGATTGTTAAAAATCAAAAGCACTTTCTTACTCTTCACATGCTAACAGATTCTTGCACAATTTTCACTGTCTTTGTTTAAAAAATTATTCAGATAAAGACAAATAAGAGGGAATAAACACTGTAAACCATCATTCTAGTTACACTTAATAGCTGGAGGGAGGGAGGGGGAAGGGCTTGTTTGTTTTTAAATAAAACAATGCAAAACATACCAGTGTAGAGGTCCTACCCCTTTATATGTTTACTATAAGGAACTTGCCTTAAGCATACTTTGGTATTCAACCTAACACAGACAATATTAGCCTTTACAAATTTGCAGTATTTGTCTTTAGGCCTGGTTAGCTGAGACCAGTGCTTTCTACATATTTTCTGCATAGTTAAGATTGCATTAAACTGAAGCACATACCACTCCAGCTATTTTAGATGCCTGACAGAATGTAAAAACCTCCAAAGTTAACCCCTTTGGGTGTAAAGGCTAATTCTTTAATGTAACTGGTCTCATTTTGTAGTATCTATGCAATCATTCAGATACAACTAAAATAGAGGCTAATATTTGGGATACCTCTTAAATACAGAAGATGTAAAAAATGTATTAGCATGGAATATATGACACAGGAAATTTGAGAGAGGGAAAACTTCCATTCTCTAACTTAACAGAACCTGAAAAGCAACAGTAGTACCTATTATACTACATAGTTGCGCCACACTGTCCTCTGCAGTATTACATATTTGTGCCATAGTATTTTCCATTTCAAATGACTTGCCCCCTAATTGTCATCCACAAGAAGTTCAGCTTTGAGCATTACATTCAAACAGAAAGAGTTGTTTCTCATCTTTGAATTTTTAACTGTGACAAATTATATCCCTAATACAGGAGCAGCCACCTTCACAGCTGGGATCTAGTCAGTAATGATGCTTGGCAACACCAACTTAGCTACATTGCCTCCAAACCCCCACTAAAAGCAACAAAACTGCGTTTTCCCATTTCAAGTAAAGTCTTACATTATTCTTTATTACTAAAGCACCTCAGAAATCCAAGCTCCAAATAAAAGCACGGCCAGATGGAACAATTTTTGTACAGTCTCCTTCAGAAGTAGAATTTACTTTATATTTTTAATTTATTATTGTCTAGGGAAAAAGACTAGCTCTTGAGAAAAATGGGAAGAGGGGCAGTAGTGAAGAATTAATTACCAAATGATATAATACCATTTTTTTCCCCACTTTAGGGTTCTCCAGTGTGGCTTGCTCACTAACACCACCTATTTTAATTTCCCTTTAATTTACGATGTGGCACAGAAAAATTAATTTTATGATATCCCTCTTCCAGTAAGGGACCAAATTAAAGTCTCCAATTTATTTAATGAATTGTTACATGAGTAATTGGAAGATTTTTACTGGACTGCCTACATAGCTTTCCTAAGAATCATTCCACCTCAATGAGTTAAACAACGTGGGGAGAAAAATTATTTACAGCAAATAGGCCAACAATAAGAAGTAAGCACAGCAGCACATGTCTGGCCAGCTGTTTGTCTCCAGTCTGTAGAAGCTGTTCTTCCTGAGCCAATACACAGGTTTGAGCACTGCAATGACTCACACACTGATCAGCTGAAAAACAAACCAGAATTTTTCATTAGGCTTCTAACTTATGAACTCCATGAGCAAACTTGCTGAGTTAAATTACCTTGAAGTATCTGAACTGAAGTCACACACACAAAATTCAGTATTAGCTTTGACAATAACCTGTTCAGACATCCATTCTCAAATGAAAGAGTAGTTTACATATGCTCCTAAAATGAAGGAACTTTTTGCAACAGAACTCTTCTTTCAAAGGTTTAATGCAAACTTAGAAATAATGAAAAAATAGCCATTTCTCAGAATAGTTTTTAAACTTAGAATTAGTTTCTGAAATAAGTATTTCAAATACACTGTCAGCGCTAATGTTCTTACTCTGTATCTCAGCATAGTTGAGCTCTATTTATTTCAGTTTTGTGACTGTATTTTGAACATGGTATATCAGAACACTGTCACAATTCTATCAATCAAAAGAGCCAAACACACAGAGAATAGATGCTTGTCTTCTACCTAGTTCTAAAGAATTCTGAGTATCTTCCTCTAGATGGCAGTGAAAATCTTCCTGGCAAGGACATACCTAAGAATTTGCACCAGATACCTGTCATAGCAGTTCAGTGGAATAGTGGAAGGATTAGTTATTATTGCAGCCAAAGTTACATAAGTGTATCCATTACAATTTGCTTTTACCGATTTATAGTTTTGAAGTGTTCACTCAGTGGGTTGAAAAAAATTCCACTCAATCGTAAGGTATTTTCTACCTTATCTTTGAGGATAAGAAAATTAAACTGGCCTTCCTCTATCGTTGGAAGACATGCTTACGATGCTTGTCTGAATTAGTTAATAGATAAAATAGTTGGCAATAGGTGGAAAGCTGCATTTTGTTAGAGGAGACATAACTAAGTATGTTTCAGTGTGAAATATTTAGATTTGTTGAAAGTTATGTTGCATTCAAACAAAGCATAAAGCTATGAACTTCCTTGCTAAGGATGCAAAAACCCGAGAAAATAGGAAAAAGGGAAAGGCTGCACTGCAGCTAGCTTTGATTATTGAAAGTGATGTATGATGAGAATGGGCTGAGCATGCAGTTTTCCATAAGGTGCTGAAGTCACTTTGATCCATTTTTTCTATTTCAGTGACTCCTAAGATCCCCTTAGTCATTTTCTTCCATCTCTCTCCCCTAGACATGAATAGTACAGCAGCATGGACACTTGATCTAATCTGCAATAAGTGCTTGCTCCTCTACATCTCATTCAGGTTTCTCATTCAAAACCTGTGCATCATTACAACAAAGCCTTCAAAGGCCTTTTTAGAAGACACATGATGTGAATATGAGAAAGTAAAAAAGTGTGTTTAAGTTGAAAACTTGAGGCAAAGTAAGGTCATGGACTTCTCAGCATCCAAAGAAGGCAACGATGGAGAGAGCTAAAGTCTGAATGCTCAGAAGGACATGTTAAAGTAGCTTAGTGGTAAAAAAACCCAAACCAAAACAAATGTCCATCTTGAGCACTGAAAGATTACTAATAACTATCAGGCAGAAGAGAACACTTAACATATTGCCTAATGCTTGAATTTAATATAAGTTATCCAGGTAGAGTTGAGAGAACAACAGCCCAGTTTCTTTGTGAGAACAACACACACAAATGTTGTGGAAGAGTCTGTAGTATTAAAACAAGGAGACACCACTGCTTTACCTGTCTCAATTGGAGGAACCTTGCTTTCAACAGCATTTGACACTGCTTTGCTCTCTCTAGCACAGGACAATTCACCATTTGTTGTTTGACAAGAACAGCAACCTATTAAGAGTGTACAGTAACAGGATAGTTAGCTTCCTTCACTACCATAATTTATTTTCCAAGTAAAACAATATATTCTATACAGCTTTAACTACTATGCTCAAAAATAACTCAAAAGGAGAAAGCAGGCTTAATTTTTCCAATTTGCTGAGAGGGTGAATGGGTTACACTACTAATATATAGAAATATTTAACACAGCACTACCACCATGGAATCAACACAAGTACTTTTAGGTGGACATGGGTGTATTAACATAAAAATCTCCTCTTGCTTACTTATACATCCACTGGCCTTTTCTCCCGTGGGTGGCTGTTGTAAAAGAGCACTTGGAAGTGCAAACACTGCTGCAAGTTCTCAAGTAGTTCTGTCCAACAGCTTGTCGAGTTGTCAGAGGGGGAGACGGCTGCGGCAAAAATCCAAGCCCTTACCCCAGATGACATCCAGTAAGTTTTGCCCCAGGGTAATGCTAAAGTAAATTATATATTAAAAATGAGGTAGGGAAAGTAGCAAAGAGGTAGCTAATCCCACTAAGTCATGGGCTAGAGAGTGCTTTGGGCCATGGGCAGGGAGTGAATTGATCACAGCTGGCCGCAATGGGACGTCCGGTCACATTAACTTCAAAGGGGTTCTCGGCAGCTATGGGTTCTCTCAGGCATACTAATACCGTCCAGGAGCAGAGAGAGGAGGAAAGGACACTCAAAGAGGACAGACTGTGTTGCCCACTTGACAGTAAGTGAAAGGAGATTAAGGGGAAATTAGGAATTGTCATGGTTCTGCATAAATACATTCCTCCATGAAGGAGCGTGGAGACTCTGAGGCGCTCTCACAGCAAGGCAGGAAACACGAACATGAAAAGCTCTTCTAAAATACTTTTTTTAATCAGTCCCCACTGTGCACGTGTGCTGTGGTCCCAGTGCTTAGTGTCAGATACTGTGTGACTCCCACCTTGAAACCAGGGCAGACAGGGAAATGGCATTTGGAAAGTAAGCCAGGCTCTGCGTGGCCTGCTTTACATCCCTTCAGTCTGGAGCGCAGATGGAAGCATGAGCCAGATCTTTGGACCTTCCTGGCCCCGAGCAGCATGGCTGCTGATGGGCCTCAGGTCCCCTATTTGCAACTGATTTGAATCTTGTGCACTTCAAAGGTACTGCCTGCAAAAGATAATCCCTTGCTATGCGTCAGCCCGTGGCTCCTGGCAGCCTGACTCGATGACTACAGTTAAAACTTTTTAAATAAACAGAATGCAGAGAGACTGTAAAGCAGAAAAGTAGCAAAGAGAAAAAACAGTGTGGAAAAGAAAGGAAAACACTGGGAAACATAGCTTTGCTTTTCAGCTGCTTCTGAAAACTTCACAAATCTTGATAAAGGTAGCAGTTAGAAATGAAATTCAAAATTTAATTGAAAAATAACAACATGTTGTGCTGAAATATATTGCAGAAGAAAAGACAAAGGGTTGGGGTTTTTTGCTGCCTTAAGGCTAAGACTACTGCACATGCTAGGCGTGCTGTCTCTGGCCACTTAAATGCTGCTTATGAGAGCTGGGACTTAATTCTGTGGAAAGCAGCCTCACAGATAGGACAAAGTGAAGGTGAAAAATATCTGATCTCAGGAAGCCATTTAGCAAAATGACAATTGTCACAGTTTAATTTAGCTCTTCAGCATTTTTTTCCTAAATAGACTATCTGGAAGCTCTAATACATCAGTTTAGGCAGAGATGGGAAAGGCAGCTATGATAACAGAGATGCTGCTGCTTTTTGTATTTGTTCTTTTCTTCTAATGGGTGAAAAAGACTTCTATTCTGTTGCTGAATTAGGCCTGCTTTCAAAATTATTCCTTTTTAGTACCTTGTTCTTGATCAGCACAAGCTATTTTAGATACAAAATGATGCACACAAGTGGGGGAAGTTTGCTCCTTTCCCTTCAAGTGACACAAACGTGGGATGGAAAGACTAGATAGGACTATACTTTCAAATTGTTTCAATTTTATGAACAGCTACTACTAAATACTTTAGAAGAATTTTAGATCCCAAGTTAAAGGAATGAGAACAGAGTAAGAGAAACCAAGAAATTCAGTATATGTGCAGTTGGGAGGGCAGCCTCCCATTCTCTGTATTCAACCTCAGTGAGGACAGGTGGTAGGATTGCTGCAGGGTGAGATAAAGGCAAATTTTTTGTGAACTTAGGTTTCCTCAGGGAATGTTTATTAAGAGAAATTTGGCTCATACTGGGTCAATTATGCTTGGAAATATATAATTGTAAAAAGTTAATGAAGTTGCAGTCTAACTGAACTACATTAAGATATAATCATCCTTCTTTCTGCTGTGTCCAAACCAATAGCTTTTTGATAATAAAAATCTTCCCTTTACTTTTCTAGGAAATATCATTCATATTTTAATTAGGTGTCTGGATACAAAAATAATTTTATTCTCTATGGAGAGATTACATTTCTATGCATTTTTTTCTATGATGACTTGTTTCGCTTATATCAGGTTTGTACCACACCACCAACAATCCAATTGTAGTAATGTCCTGCCTAGGATTTTTGTCACATGTGCTAACTTTAATCCTATTGCAGTCTAATAGAACATTCTTTCCTGCATGTGCAGTCAGTGACCTATTACAGTCAAAGACATTTTATAAGATGTTGATATACAGATGATGTTGAAATAAACTAACCTAACAACAAAACCCCCAAGATCTTATTGTCAAAGTTGTAGATAAACACAGATAAGTACTAGAAAAAGATTGAAACTTTTAAGTTACTCCACTTCTATCTGAGATATCCTTAGAGTTCTGGGATCTCAGTAATAAAGTAATGACAGATCACTTGGTGCCAAAGTCTGAGATCTGTTTTAAGAGTCTGTTAAGTAACTGAAGACATATATAATATTGTAACTGAAAACAGAACTGGAGGATGTCAGTGTAAAGCCTTTAAGCTGGATACTGTGTCACAATCCTCTAAATTACAAATAAGAAGAATTGTATAATGACACAACATTCCTTCTACAGATTAAGAATACGTGTATATATTCTAAAATTACCTTCTTTAATGGTCATATTCCAACATGTTCACTGTGTGAGAAAGAAGTCCTGCAGAAGTAACAGAAGGCACAGAGTGTAAATAAGGTTGCTTAAAAAAAAAGTTTTAAAAGTTTTAAGGTGGTATTTTATTTAAGGTGAATTTTACATATGTACATATGTTTACATATTTACATATGTAATTTTTAGGTTTATTAATAACTGCAGTGTGCTTTGTGTGGAAGAGACATTTCCTATTTCATATTTCTACATCCCTGATGGTATCAGGTGATTTATGTTTGGAACAGTATGACTGGCAGTCAGAGAAGTAAGTGTTGCTTTTAAGAAGTAAGTAATAAAAATAATTCTAAGCATTTGTGTTTTGGAATCAAGTAAAACTTTTCTTAGTAGAATAAAATTTGCTGAAAAATAAGAATCGATGAGTCAGTTTGGAATTTCCTGTTTTTTTGTTTAGTTGGTTATAGGCTCCATGGAACGAGAAACAGCTGATATGTACAGACACAGTGCATTTCTAATCTTGCATTTAGTGAAAATTGTGCCGGCTGTGCCAAGGCAGCGGAGCTCTCCCGTTGGGGCTGCACTGGGGTTGCTCGCCCCACACCATGCTGCAGGGACAGGGCACCCCCGGGGAAGGGTCCCCTTCCCAGCTGCTATGCTCTGCCCACACTCGGAGCTGCAAGTCCCTCGGGGTCTGGGGGCTACCCTGAGCACGGTGGGATGGAGAGGACTGTCCAGCAGTGCCTGGGGCTGCAGGAGTCCAGGCGTTACTGGTAACAACTGGGGAGAGCTCGGGGCAAAGCAGCCAGAAGCACTTCCAGTGGCAGGGATCTGCCGTGGGACCCCTGGGCTGGCGGGGAGGAGGGTCCCGTCCCCACCGTGCCGTGGGGCAGACCCCGCTTTGGTGGCTGCCAGTGGCAGAGGAGGTGTCAGTGCCGTGAACAGCTCAGAGCAGCTGCAGCCATGTGGCACAGTCCAATGCAGCCACAAACTGTGGTGAATCTGGCAGGACGGGAGCTGCCGTTGCACCCACTGGCAGCACCCCCTAACCTGACCCCCCAAAAGAAGAAACAGAGCCTCAGAGAGAGGTGTAAGAGGGAGTCAAAGATTTCTGTCCCACCTCCGAGCACACCCGGCTGATAAAGCACTGGCTGATAACGGGGAAAGTTTTTGACTAAAAAGCAAAAACCACGCAGCACCCCAAAAACTTTCCCGGCTGCTGTTATCAGGCTTTGGTCCGTGCAGCATTGATGCCCGAGGAGCAGCATCAATGGGGAGCGGGGCAGCCGTCCCCGGCAGCACAGCAGAAGCGACACACAGCCCCGGCATGGGTCCTGTGCCGCAGGGCAAGGCCAGCTCCCCCAGTGGAGCCTTTGGCAAAGTGTTGGCTGGCACCAAGGCAAGACAGTAGACGCCCACTTGGTGAATGCTATCAATTGCCTTGATAGAAAGAAAAAAAAATACATTCCATGTTACCACCCGGGATGTAGCTAGAGCAAGAATTTGAATTCAAGTCAGTTAATAACATTAAAATTTTTACTTGCACCACAATTTGCAAATAAAGGGTCCAATTCTGCACTCACTGAACTCATAGAAGTTGTGCCATGACTTTAATGGGAGCAGGAGCAGACCCAGGACTTTGGTTGTGCACTCTATCAAGGGGATGCCACCTGCACATTAGGGATTAGGAAAGTCTCTTAAAAGTGGGCAAAAAGTGCAGAGATTTTAAAAAGCCAAAATTATACCACAGCAAACCTCCATACGATGGAGCTTGCTGTTCCCTACAGAGCAAAAAGGTTATTTGCTTTGGGGCTGTAGCTGCACATTAGAC
>JANZLP010000001.1:32870530-32883435 GCA_026930925.1 Chelictinia riocourii | reverse complement strand
GCTGTTGCTGTTGCCTCGTTCCTCTGAACTGGCAAGCCTGGGATGAGGTGGGATGACTGTGGGCAGGCTGGGCTATAGTGCTGTTAATTTACAAGGTGCTTTACAAACACAGATAAGAGCCATCCAAGGCTGTACTCTAAATAAGACGAGACAAATGCAAGATGAAGCACTTGAAGGCTGTTCAGGGAAGTGAGGGCATGGAAATGACTTATGCAAAGAGGAGAGGGGTTTTGTGAGGTAGGGTTTCAAAGAAAGGGTTTTAGGCAGGGCAGAGCATAAGTTTGGCAGGGGAGGAAAATGGTCAGGTGCAAGGAGCAGTGGAGCTAAGATGGGAAGGCAGGAGCAAGGAAAGGAGAGGAAGGGAAAAATAAACTCAGAATAGGTGACAGTGAATTGTTGGGAAAGCAATAGGTTAGAATATTTATGACAGGTTTCTTCAAAATAGTCTGGGAGGGAACTTGAGAAATCCATGTAGTTGTTTGGGTTTGTTTTGTTTTTTCTTCGTTTTGTTTTGGGTTTTCTTTGATGACACTTGACTGTCTATGACAGCTTTTCAGCCTACCTTGCCTACCTGCAATGATAGGCATAGCAAGCAGTGCTTACATGTTGTTATGGTAGAAAGTTTCCCTACTATTTAAGATAAATCTCCCTTGTATTAAATGTTGTCCTGTCCATTATGTCCATTTATGAAGGGAAAGAATTAAGTATGAAACCTAATGCAAAACAGGAAGACAAAGGAAGGAGGAGTGTTCTGTGTCTCTGCATGTCTTGTCTAACCCATCTAATCGACTACTCCAATCTCCTTTCCCTGTGGCTTTGTAAGGGCCAGGAAAAATAGATTGAAAAATTGACTTGTTATGATGAATTAATCTTTATTAGTAAGAATAGGATAAACTCAGGGAATAAGCCAGATCCTAAAAGATGCTTTGCCCTTTCTTCTTCCTGGGTTTTAAACCGGTGTTTGATTGATTCAGTATCTTGTAGGACTGTACGAACTGTCTTTTTCTTCATGCACTGATGTTTTGTTTTGCTCTCCATCACTTGTCTCTGCAATTATTAGGCCAGCACCAAGTCAAGCAAGGGACAGCACAGCCTGCATCTGCTGTCTTTTAAGAAAGTCACACTGGCTGTTAGTAAACGAGATGCCCCAGAGCTGCCCGCCTAATCCCCAGTAAATCATACGATCTGAGCTGCGTAAGGAAGCTCTGATTTTTGCAAGCTACCAGGCACACCCGGCAGTCACTATCAGAACTGGTATTAAAACACTATGACATGCAATGCATCATGATAAAAACTAATTTCTTTTAAAAGCCAAAACAGAGGAGAGAGAAAGTATATGTTGCATTCTGCAAAGAGCCCCTTGCTCCACAAAGTAATCCATGAAGAGCAATAAGAAAAAGTGGCACTAAACTGAATTCTGTGAAACACCAATTCTCAGCATTTCAGATTTAATTTGGTACTTCAGAAGTCATTTCAGGAGCATTTCAAATGCTGAAAAGAAATGTGACACTTAACGTGGGGTGGACAGTGCAAACAACTGGACTACAAGTGCACTGTTTGCATCTAGTCAGCCATTTTGAGCTGCTTCGAGGTGCCCCCTCTTAAACACATTGAGTCAGAGGCAGACAGACAGCTCACTGCGGTTAATCGTTTCCTGCATGATTAATTTCCAAGCAAAAAAAGAGGAAGGAACAAACAACTGTAGAAATAGAATAGAACTGATAGAACTTCAGGGGAAAAAAACCCAAAGTTGCCCATTAAAATGCTGATTGGCCCTCTATGCAAAAGAACCTAACTTCCAAATCAGTATTGATTTGGTTCTTTCAAAATGCATTACTTCCTGCTAATGAAAGTAGGGAAAATTTTAAAACATCTGAATTTGAGGAAATTGGGCTAGGTTACCAAGAACTTTGGTAAGGTAGCTCTCAAAACAAAAAGGACAACTAACTGTAAACACATTACAAAGTAGTTAGAAAATCATTTAAAATCAGTTTCAAACAGACCACAATATTTTTTCATTTCTGTTTGTTGAGAGTCCAGAACTATTAAACTGTTTTGATAAAAAGTGTTACCATGATGTCATGAAATTTGTTCAAGTGCCCCTGCTCCTACTTTCCTCAGCAGACCCAAGTCATTAGTAAGTCTCCATGTCCCATGTTCCACCACCATATTCTGCAAAGGCCAGTGAGGCTGTCTGCATTCACAGTTGGTGCAGGAGTGCGGCAAGGGGTGAATGAGAGCTTTAGAGGATGCTGAAGACACTCCTCCCATGCAACACTATGCCAGTAAATCCCATCTAAAAAAAATCAGGTATGTTTCTTCTTCTCTTTTTATAAAAGGTTCTAAATATATAGAAGCCTATAAATAAATATACAAATAGATAGTTTTAAGCCCTAAAGAATTCAACAAGGGCACCAAACCAAATGCAGTACAGCATGAAGCTACCTGAAGACACTCAAGAAGAATTCCCCTACAGGGTGAAGAAAGACTATTTAGGAGACTTTCTGGCCTCAGTCACTCACGCACAGAGCAGTGAAAAGCCTGACAGGTGCGAAAGTAACCTGATACAAGTTTTAATTGAGACATGGGGCGGGGTGGTGGGAGTGGGTTGCTGTGTAACCACCCTACACTCAGGAGGAGAGCCTGGACTTTCCTCCTCCTAACCTTTTGAAGCCAAGGAGCTCTGGAGGAAGAAAGTGACACCTAAACATTACTCTTAGTATTTCTGGGTCCTCTAACATCAGTGACTGGTCTTCTAAGGATGGCTTGTGGCTGAAGCGACACTCCTTTTGGTGCAGGGGCTACAAGACTTTGTGGCCTGAGAAAGGACATTACAAGGGTGTGAGAATGCAAATTGTCCTGTCCTGTCTGGAGGAAGCTGAGGTAGCGAAAGGAAGCACTAACGTTTCACCCTTAAAACCATTTGCAGAAAACTGGACAGCCAAAAGACAGACCAACAGAGGAGAAGTGACTTTGGATGCATGAGACCCAGGGAAATTCTGGGGAGCTGCCGCTGCCAGAGAGAGGAAGCCAACTTTATTTGGGACTTTTTGCATTTCAAAGAAACTCTCCACAGTACCTGAAATGAGTGGTGTGACATTCCACCCAGACTGTAAAATGCCACCCCCTACGCAAAATGCCAGGGCAGAGAAAGTGGCCAGTACTAGCAACGCCAGAGAGCTCTTGCCCGGACCCCGAGTCAGAGCGTCCTTTCTCTTTCCACAAATGGCCCTCAGGGGGGTGACGGATGGTAGGCTTCATTCATGGGTACATGTGTAAAGTGGATGAGGTCTGTGTGACCCCAAAGTAGGACTTAGCCCAACCTGAATGACACACAGGAGCTGGCAAGAACAGGAAGATCTGCCACGGGGAACTGCATCTTTACAAACTTGGTAGTGGCCGACGTGGGGGATGCAACGCCATTCTGCTACAGTAAGGGGCCAAAAAGGAGAGGAGAGGAAAGCAAGAGCCTGGAGGTCTCTGGCAGGAGTGCATGGGGCATTCCTGGGGAAGAAACATGTCAGGCCAGTATCACAGTGAGCATTTTTTCAGCCCTACATAGACTGCAGAGACATGATGTATTTTTTGTTTTGTTTTGTTTTAGACATACTCTTTTCAATAAATTGCAGAGTTCTAATCTTTTACCTCTTACAACAGTGTAACTGAGCTATGTAAGAGGTGCAGGTGCTAGGGGGTAGTGAGGAACTGTAAGATAAATAACCACAATAGCAAACAAAGCACAAGACTAGTTAGAAAAAAAAATGAGAGGATATTGTGAGATGCTTTCACGTCTGTGCATGTTATCCCAGGCACTCGTGCCCTGCCAACCCTATGGCATCTCCATCTTCTTCCACCCCTCATGCTTACCTCCCTCATCCCTGAACACCCAGCCAAGCACAGTGACTTTGCAGGCTGCACTGTCTGCAGCTCACACTGGGCAATTCCCCAGAGTCTTGAAACCCCCTAAACACTTTCGATCTACCTCTTACCATCACAGGAAAACTGTAACAAAGCAGGTTACTACGGAGTGTCAGTGACAAGTGAACTGTCAGACCACTGAGCCAGCACATGACTGTGGGGTCCATGGCAAGTTGCATCCAGCAAACCTCATCTGTCAATGGCAAGCAGGAGTTATATGGCGAAAATCCAGTGGCACTGCATTCATGGAAAATTACAGCTAAGAAATAGGCCGCTGTGGTGTCAGAATGTTGTTTTAATCCAAGTATTTTAAAAAGCTTTTTTCTTTTCAGTAACATATTTTTCAAGATATGCAGAGGATCATAGGCAGTGGGTAGCTTTGGAGGACTGCCCCCAGTCACCAATATAGTCACTATTTGAAAGAAGCAGCAAAGCTTTTGGTCAGTTTAAGTGTTTGGATGTTGACTTGAGAAAAGCTGATAATGTGAGAGCAAATACACTATAGCAGAAAGTATCTCTCTGACTCACTGAAAACAGAAATTGCTTCCATCCAATCCATGCTCCTATAATTTCTTTCAGCCAGTGCTCTCAGAGATGTACAGAAATAGTCCTGTTCGCTCAGACTCCGAGAATTGGCTCATACTGCCCACCACAGCAACCCTGCCCTGTGGTGCAGCACCTCAGCCATGCAAATGACACCTGGAGCAAAGCCCCTGCACCAGGCACCACGGGAGGGAGTTTCATTGGTGTTTTAAAAAAAGTACCTGTGTGTCATTCCCCAGTAGGAGGTTGGGGCTGAATGCAGCAGGGAAATCTGGCGTTACTGGGCTGTATCCCAGCCCTTGGGACAGGAGGACACAACTTGAGACACTGCAACCTCCTACAGCTCCCTCCCCACTCCTGCCTCCCTGCCAAAAAATGAAAAGCCCTTCCCCCAGCCCCTCTACAAAGAAAAGTCCTACAGCAACCAGCTTCACACTCTCTCCCAGGCAGAAGTGATGGTTAAGGACCAAGCTGTTTGTGCCTGAGCTCTTACTTCCACCGTCCAGAGCACAGCTGCCTGCAATATTCAGTGATGTACCATCCAAGACAGCCTTTAGTCAACCTGAGTGTTTGAAACAGCGCACAAGGCTGTGTTATCCTAGGCACGCTGCCCAACGTGGCCAATGAGGGATTCACCCAAGCTGGAGGTGACCTCAGCGTGCAGCCCTTGTTACGGTGCTCCGGAGAGGCTGTAGGGACAGCCCCTCCACATAGGGACAACATACATGGGGCAACAAGGACCTGATGTCTCTCTTCATCTTATTCCCTCACCTGTTGCTCCTTGTGAACACTTTGTGTTCACAAAATACTGTTCCTAATACATAGACCAAGATCTTCTCTTCGATGGGGCTGCTTTTTCCAGTGTCTCATTACTGCTGAGGAGATCACTCAGTGTCATGTGGCTTGCTCAGCAGCATGCACTTTGCTGCACAGCATTCTCCCCAAAACTTTAGCTATCTTAAGCTCTAGGAGCTGTTAGTAGGGTGACCAGGCTAGTTCAGAAATTAAGGATTTCTGAGTATTGCCTCTAGCTCACTGGGTCCTCAATCAGAAAAAAAGCACTGCATTAAGTTGGAAAAAGTCCTGAAGAGCAGGACTCTTTCCACCAGCTTATCCTCAGCACGCAGCACCGCTCAGCTCTCCGACCCGACAGGGTCATTTGTGGCTTGACGGTGGCAGGCAGCCTGCACTGAGGGGCAGGCGGAGGGCAGGAGGAGATGTCTCCCACACCCCACAACTGGTGACCCAGAGGCAGAAAGGCATGGGCTGGCCTTGGGAGCCCTCAGCTTGTTACCATGGGAAAATAACTTTAGTTCACATTAGCGTCCCTGCCTTTTGCCTTTCCACCTATTGCTCCATTGGGGTTTTTTGAGGCTGCTATGGGTCTGACCACTTGTTTCCTTTCTGTAGCATGAAAGCAATTCTGCCATTTGAATCAAATTGACAGAAGTCTGGAAGATTTTTTTTTTCCCCTCTCTTCACTGTTTTATAGCACAACAGGCCAAAAAGTATCAGGAATTAGTCTGAATGGTTTTTTTGGACACTTGAGCTGCTGCAACTTTTGGCCAGCATGGAAAGAATTCACAGGAACCAAATTTGGTGAGTGAGCCCTGGGATTTTGCTGGTGGACTTCTGCTCACCTCAGTTGCCCACTGGCGAGCCATGGGTCCCCTTCACAGCAGCAGTTATAAGGAAAGGGACTTCTCTCTGCAAATCCTGAGGGGTGGGATGAAAAGAGCCTGTTTGGAGCCACAGGTTACATCACGGGAGCTTTAGGACACCCTATGCCACATTCTTTCCGTGCCCAGGGCACTAAATGAGTAACATTGTGACCTGCGTAATGCCATTGCTGAAGCCGTCTTCATTCACCTTTCTCTTCTGACCAACAGGATGACATGAAGCTGTAGTCAAAAGCATTTTACTATAATGAAGGCATACAGAAAAGGATCAAGGTGCTGACACACTGTCAGATTATTCTACTTCTCAGTAGGCATAGGTTTAGAATTCAATTGGCTTCAGCATTCAAATAGGCTTTTTTAACATAAAGTGTTTTCTTCATCACCATCAACTAAGTCTTACTAAACCTGCAGTGAACTGTGACTGGTCTACTAAATTCAGCATCTATAAAATAATATTAAAATAGCAACTACCTGTGAAGGGGAAATCGGAGGCATATAAGGTCCAGACATGTGGAAATAATTTAAAACACCATTTTCGAATCCCTCTCTCTTGTAAATATTGCGATATTCCTATAAGAATGTTGAAAAACTACAGTGCACAGAGATTAGTTCAGATTTCACATCAAAAGCCCAAACAAAAAGTTAAGCGGCCTGGACAGTCAGCAGGGAAAGAGCAACTACACAGGCAAGAGTGCATTAGTTTTTACAGCCCAGGTGTCGACATGAATTAGAGAATAACGTGAATACCTGTCATTAGAGCTGCAGTCAAAGACTGATCTGCCTGGAGTGTGGGAAAAACAAAACAAAACCCAGCCCCAGATCTGCATAATGTAAGGCAGCCCGCTCCGCCAAAGACAGTTCGGAAAAACGAATACCACCTCAGAGCCAGGTTACTGTCAATAAAAGCCTCAGTTTGGTGCGGTAAGCCCCATAAATCAGTTTTGTGAGAAACAGGCAACGAGGTCTGGTAGAGATTTTAATTAAAAAGAAAAAAAGTCTTATTTTCCATTCCAAAAGTTAATTTTGGATTATTTGAGGCTGCAAAGTGCTGAGACTCCAAACCTCCACTAAAAGGGATGGAGATGAATAGTCTGATTTTACTCTCAGAGTTCGTGGAAAGGCTCAGGCCAGTTTTCAGACGGGGCTGGATGAGACCCATTGTACCTTATGACTTTGCTGAAAGTGTTTGAACTATCTGGGATGATCAGACTTGAAGATTAAGACTGCATCCTGCAAAGTCCCTTGACGTTCTCTGCTGTGCAGGGATTTGCACTGTAGCTCAGGGTTAGTCATTAAACCAGATCATTCTGAGGCACTGAATCATATTTGCACATAAGTAATGAATTTGAGGAGTGTCACAGGCAGCAAAGTTGGCGTGGGCTCCCACAACACTATCTTTTGGATGCAGAAGGCTGGTGGAGCAAGAACCACAGCCAGTCTGCACAGAGATGCCATCCCTTGTATTCAGCACTGCTGGATCTTGCTTCATGGACTTGGGGAGAGCAACTGGCAAGATAACACTGTCATCTGTCTCAAAGGACCATGACCTATTGAAAAACTCCCTGTAACTTTCCTTCTGTGCCCTGCTCACAGACCACAAACTGAATAGAAACTCACATCAGACCTTACAAACTGACTAGATCCTAAATGAGGACTCATTCTGCATATGACTTGCATCCTCTATGTTTGCAAACTATCTCTGACCTCTGATGCAAAAAGCTGTATAATAACATTCAATCTGCCATTTAAATGCTTATTTCAGTAATATGATCAGGGAAAGTTAAGTTCTTTGTTGACTCTGCTGGGCTGTTGCAAAATAATTACTTTTTTTATAATTCAAATTCCCAAAGGAATTAAGGCAAGTTTGCAAACAAAGCAATGGAAAATTTTCACCTTACTGAGGTATAAATGAATATACACAAAACATACCATTACTTTGCATACTTAAGAGTTTTTAGTATTTACTATGATGGGTAGTTTACCATAGATCCTCCTCTGAGAATAGCTACAAAATGGAACTCTCTTTTATATAATTTATATAATAACTAGCTTACAGTAATTAAAAATGAGTACCACTTTCAAAGCCCCAAAATCCTGGCATATGTGAAGCTGGGCAATGTACACTGGGTATCTGCACATGCAGGGAGCTGGACGACAACGTGTCCATTTGCACAAGCAATCAAAGCAACTCACAGCATCCGTTCCTGCTCGCTTGGAAGAGGGCCTCTGCCCTCTGAGGTTTGGCCTGCTGTGTAGTTCATACTGCGTCTCAGAAAGCTTTCAGATGGGCTGCTATGGTTTCAGTAATTATTTTTAAAGGTTCTCAGCAATATAAAAACAAATCTGTGCAAGAGATTTTAAAATCAGGATGGAAGTAATAAAGGGGAGGGAAAAGACGAGGCAAAAAGTAATCTGAAACAGAGGGTCTGCTTCAGCAAACAATTCCTCCCCTCCCCAACCTCAAGGACTTCAGTCACCCCTTCTTCACGCTGGTGCCAACCTTAGCTCACCTCATACTGCTTGGATAATGTGGCCAAAAGGTGATCATCCTTTCAAAAGGGTCTACAAAACTTCAGAAACTGCATCCAAAGCAATAAAAACCAAAAAGCAAAATAAAGCAAAAAAACCCCCAAGGTGAATTAGGATAAGAGATTACATCTTAATCTTAAATAACCTACCGTACATATTTTGGTTTTAAATGGATTCATTGAAAAACAACAAAGAAAAGCAACATTGTTACTGAAAACACATTATTTCACATGCAAATTTACATGATCACCTAGTATCCTGGCAGTACTGGCAAGTGATGTCTTGTTCTAATCCACATTAAAACCAAGTCTAAAATGTTATGTTCCTGCACCACCAGATTATTTGCCTGGTTGGAATCCAGCAAGAAAATTCTGCAACTTACTTCAGAGAAATAGACAGAGGAAGCAATACATTATTACTGTTAAAAATTGTTCAATCAGACAACTAAAAAACTATCTTTAGATGGCTGGTACAAAACTAACAGACCAGATAACCATTAAGTAAAGGAGATTGAAGGTTGCCATTATCTCTGTATTGTTTGGTTCTTTGTATCATGTATAAAATCTATTAAATCAGACCATCTTTTTCTCTATTTTTAAACCCATAGATTTTATAACAAACCCATCTTATTCGTGTTGATCCACCACCTTTATTACTACAGCAAGTAAAGCTTAATTTTAAAAGCCTAATTTTTTAATAGAAGTAAAATAATGTATCGGCTATCCTTAGCGGATAGGAACTGCTCTAGTTTCACTCCAGACCTACGAAGTCTTCTGCCAGAGGAAGATATGGTCCAAAAGCAGTAATGTGAAACTGTATGATAAATGACAAGGCCTGCCAATTGAAGCTTTAGGGCTAAAGCAGACTACCAGGAGGGAAGACAAAGAATTGTCTTTTTCTCCCCAACACTGCATCACTGAATCCATCACATGCCTTATTCTGAGCTGACCAGCACTTCCCCGCCGCCAAGACCCGTTACTGGATGAAACAAACCGCTACCTAATGGAAATATGTCTAGCCACCCTGC
Source organism: Chelictinia riocourii (assembly GCA_026930925.1). Lineage (NCBI taxonomy): Eukaryota > Metazoa > Chordata > Aves > Accipitriformes > Accipitridae > Chelictinia > Chelictinia riocourii. The sequence goes on along the minus strand of JANZLP010000001.1, from coordinate 32,873,739 downwards.
AGAGGATCTCCTGCTCTAGCCTTGCTTCTTCGGAAGAGTGGCTCCAGTGCAAATTAGTGGTTTGGTTACTGCCCTGCAGAAGGTCACCTCCAAGCCAGGGGCCACTCGGAGGGACGGGTGGAAGCGCAAAGGCAGGAGGGTGCTTGGAGACACCCACTCTCTCTGCCAGCCTGGAGATCAACTCCAGATCATCCTCCTGAACTGAAACCACGTGAGGGAGGTGGAACCGGTGGACTGGGTTTAGAGACATCCCCAGGCAAGGAGCCTGATGCCCTGGTGGCTACTGTCTCAGACTCCCACTCACAGCTGAAGTGGTGGAAGGACAGACCTGAAACTCTGCCTCCTTTATTTGGATTTAGTTTGGGTCTTTGCAAAGCAGTAAAAATCTAATCCACAGTGCACTGAATACCTCTCCAGGTGTAATAGGAGAGACCTTAGCCTTCAGCATCTGAGTTTACATGTGTGCAAGTCACCCGCGATGCTCATGCATTGTTCCTATCACTGACAATTTCCATTTGATCCAATCTGGAAACATCCTGAGTAATACAAGGATGAATTTTTCTGTTAAGTGTTTCCAACGCTGCCTTTTGGCAAGAAAAAAATGTCAAAAGTCACTTGGAAAAGAAAGGTACAGCTCAGAGATGTTTCAATTATTTCATAAATAAGCTGCCAAAATGCAAAGAATAAAATCCAGGCCATACTAATATTCTTCGTATTTATACCATTTATAAGCCAACCAGAGAACAGAGTATTGACCAACCACAATTATATGTTATTTCATTTACTGGAGTAGATCTACAACAAAAATTCAACTCAAAATAGCTTTATAAAGCCATTTTTACAGAAATCTTGGAGTTACATCTATTTTCGCAGCAGGATTTGATATTTATGAAATATAGGTAGTTATAAAATATAGGGCCTACTTTTTTTCTGTGGAAAGGAAGGAATGACTAATGCTTGTACTGCAGCGATGCCTATGAACTCTTACTACAGACTGTAAACAGTATGAGGCTATATAAAACACAAAGACAACACCGATGCAAAGAATTTATGCTTATAAAGTCTGAATAAGCTAATTTAGCAACAGAGATGACTACCATTCCATCAAAACATTCTAACATACTAATGACTGTTTCTAAGATTCTGCCATAGTGTTAAAAAACTGCCCATGCCGACACAATATCCTTGTCTTTTGTGACAGTATTTCTACATCTTCACTGCTGTCACCAGCCCTGTCCAACACCTTAAACAAAATCCTATTTCAACAGAAACTATGGCTGGAAAAGGCAACAAATTGGCAACAATATCTACAACCTGATCCATTTTCCCACTATGGGTCAGACGGAGACCCTTTCTTCCAACAGGCACCAGGGAATCCCTTTAGGTCCTGAGATATGTTTCAAGAAAAAAAAAAAACACCAAAAAACCCAAAACCCAACAACCAAAAAAAAAAAAAAAAAAAACGAAAACCCAAACATGTACTGGGGGGGCGCAACCTTTTTTATATAAATATGACAGTCTCTAAACTGTAACATTTTTGGGAACAGGCTCAGGCTCATATACACATTATTAAACACATTATTAAACCACTAGAAGAGATAAGATTTGTATTCATAGAAGTCACCTATTTCCTGTTGCTGTGCTTTTCATTCCCTCCTCCAAATACCTTCCTGTTGCTTTTGCACAAGGTTTGCTTGACAAGAGTTGTCTAGTTAAGACAGAGTTAGTGACTGTACAGTCCTATCTGACAAAGTGAAAACTTCAACAGAGCTACAGAATCTCAGAAGAAACCAGACATTTTTTCAAAAGATGTTAAATTCTGTCACTCTCTGCTCAGCCAGGACTGACTAGTTGCCATAAGCAAATTACTGTAAATGAAAAAGCAAAATGAACTTTTGTTCACAATACACCAATTTGGAGAACACAAGTTGAACACAGGAAACAAAAAAAAAACCAAACAAAAAGCCCAATAACATCCTCTTACACCTCTGGTATACATCAGTCTGTGGAAGCCTAAAAACAGCAGTAACATCTACAGCCTATAGTTCATTTCATTTCTTTGCTCACTGACTGGCTCAAAAAAGATGGGGACAATGGGATGCTTTTTAATTAATGGAATATTTTTCCCCAGACACCCTCACACCCTTCTTCACTTTATTTACCCTTTTTAGGTGTTCTAATTATTTTTCTAGGAAAATGCACACAAAACTCACTAGTCCCAGCTGCAGTTATTACACACTGTAGGATAAGATGGCTCTATGACCAATCAGAACTAGAATGTTATACAAAGCTGGAAGAATTCACAAGGTTGCAACAGTCATTAAAAGCATAAATTTCTAGTGCTACGCATATTTTGCCTCTTTTGCTTGAAGCTTTTTTCTCCATGACACTAACGAATAGCTTGACATTTCAAGAAGCACATACCTATACAGTCCCTAGGAAGACATGAATTTTGGACGGTGTTCAAGCCGGCCTTTCCCGGTACCAGCAGTACTTTAGATACCATGGTGATAAGCTTCGCCTAAGAAGCTCCGTAGAGGGGAATTGCATCTTGCGGAGGAAATTCACCTTGGCCGTTGTCCAGCTCCCGCTGAAATCCACGGGAGTCTCACGCCGGCTCCCTCCAAAGTTTGGCCGAGCCATCTGTCGGTGAAGGAAGGGGACATCTTGGGACGCCGGGAGCGGTGGGCAGATGATGGCACCTGGCTTTCGCTGGGCAGCCACTGCCCCTCAGAGCAGGGCTGGGACGAGCGTCTGCCCAGAGGCAGCGGAGTTGGCGCTGTGAGCTCAGGGACTCTTTTTTTGAGATTTTAAGGTCATCAGCTTCAGTTCCTAGCGTAGCTTGAGTGGGGGAGGGGGCAGAGTGTATCGGGCATCATCCAACGGGTGGTGGTGTTCAAGGGACTGAGATTTGATGGGTGCTGGGGCTGTTATTATCATTATTTTTTTTTAAGCAGCTGGCTGGGGATGCTTGGTTTTTCACAGCCTTGGTTCCTTATGTAGGTATTCCCATTTCCCAGAGTGGGTATAAACGGCTGCTGTTCCCATTTGGAGAATTCGGTATCTCTGTGTACAGATGCAGGTGTCTGTACAAAATCAGTGGAAAAGTCAGGTCCAGAGAACTTTGAGTCCTGGAGTAGTATGTTGGCTTCACTGCAAGGGATGGGAAAACTCTGTTGCCCTCCACAGTACGTATAAAACTTGTTATG
>JANZLP010000001.1:32550588-32561163 GCA_026930925.1 Chelictinia riocourii | reverse complement strand
GGTGATCTTTTTGGTTTGTGTTGGTAGAGACAGTTTTAGTGCATTCCTTTGGGGTCTCACAGGTTGGAGCCATCCTGGCAACTACAGGCTTCCCAATTTTCCTACCTAATCAGAAACAGTCGCCCTCCCCTCCTTGTCCCTGCAGACGACTGCTGCTGTGCCCGAGGCCAGCGAACAAAACCTGGCTGCTCCCTGGGGCTGGGTGGGTTGCAGGAATGAGTGTGCAACCCCCTGGTCATGGCTGTGTCCCTCTGTAAAAAGTCCCTTTTTTTGGTCTTTTCTGGTCAGACCCTACTGTGATCCTTCCACTCAGCACGTTGTTTTATTTCTAGTCTCAAGGTTCATTGTTTGTCGTTTATCTGTGTTGGCTTTGGCACCCGCTAGCCCCGGGTATGTGCCTGAGTCACCTGGCAGGGATTATTCCTCTTTGGTCGCTGTGCTGGCATTTACCACCCTGCCCACCTGGCAGATCCTGCCTGGTGTGTGAGGCCGGACTGAGTCACAGCTGGATTTGCTTCCGTGGAAAATTAGAGGGGACCTGTGAAGCAGTGCTGGGGTCTGGTCCCATCTCCAGAGGGGACAGTGGGGTAGGGGTGCCGGCACAGGGAGTCGCAGTGGGGATGTGTCCATTCCCCAGCTTGGCCCAGGCACATTTATTCCCTGTGGGATTTTTCCTGCCATGTTTTTTGTACAGCGGTGCCCACACTCACAGATTAAAAACCCGTGTGGGTCTGCCAGCCTGTGCTGCAGCCGTGACTTTGCCGGCGTGCAGCCATAGCTGCATCCCTGCTCACGCCTGCCTGTTGGGATTTGCTCTTTTACTTTTGTTTGCAGGCTCCCGGGAGAGATCTCCCATTTTATGGCTCTTTTTTTCTGCACGTTCTGTGCTGCCGTTCCCCATGAGCGACGGTGCCACGCACTGTGCCACCCAGCCGTGCCGCATCACGGGGCCGGCTCCTGCTCACAGCAGCATCATAATTTCCAGAATGGTCCCTCTATGAAAAAAATCTCGAGCAGCTCCTTAATAAACTAGTTCAATGTATAAAGTATTTAACTGTTGTGTAATTTCCTGGTAAGCCAGCGGGTCCCCTAATAAATGCAGGAGGATGGGGGGTGAAGAATAACACCTGTGCTGCTGCAGGTATCTTGTCTGACCTTCTCCCAAAGAGTGTTGCAGGGAGCAATTAGCAAACTAAGAAAGACAAGGCTGAGACCCTCCTGCTGGGTCATTCAGTTCCTCCATGTGTTCAGCAATGTCTTAACATGGCAGAAGCTCTGGCAAAACAATGGGCGTAGTAATACATCTAGAACTACTTTGTATAGATGCAAGTGAGAGATTAAGTTCAGGGAACTGTGAAAGTATATCCTTTTTGGAAATAGGATCAGTGATGCTTTGTATTACGTTTCCTGTGGAAACAGGGTATTTATTTTTAAATTACTTTCCTATTATCAACATGTTAAAATATCCAAAGTTTATGAAATAGGATAGCAAGGGGACATTTGCTTGAACTCCTGTTACCAAAAAAAGCTGAATCGGTTATTTATCATTTATCTGCTTCTCTCAACTGTCAGTCTAATTTTCCTGCCTCCACTGATCATATTTTTGCTGTCTGTTACTTAACAGATTTTGTTTTGATTGCTTCTGTTCAGATTCTGTCTGTCATTTCAGTGTCTAAGTCAACCATATGTTAGCTTGACCCACTACCAAAAAAATTCTGAGTTCACTTGAGAAGTTACTCTTGTTATTATTTGAAGATTTATTAATTTGTCAATGGCATCTGGTTCTTTACCACCTGCCCTGAAATCTGCTCTTGTTTTTTCAGTGCTGGGAAAAAAAAATAAGAATTTCTGCCTTCAGATATATTCAGAAATAACAACTCTTCCAGCCTTTCTTCCTACCATAAGTTGTATAATAACAAAACAGCATTTTGTGCTACTGAAATGCTTTCTATCTGAGATAAACAATGGGAAAATAGTACTATTGCCATTTAGTTACTTCAGAAGTTGAAGTACCGATGAACAGTCTGATGCAGCTGACATTAGTCAAAAGGATGGTGGTAAAATGAAGACTGCTTCCAAGCTTATCAATGATGTTGGAAAAAGAATTAAACTTTCTCCTTAATATTTGGGGCTGTAGAAGTCACTCAGAGAGAAAACACAGCCAGTCTTTGAACCCTGCTCTCTCTGACACTTTTTCTTCTACTGTTGGCAGAACTCACTACCTCCAGACCTTTCCCTTTTCACTTACAGCAGAGAAAGATGAGCCTGCTTACATCAAAGCTGATGTCTCTCCAAAAATCCCTTACTCTGTCCCTCCCAGTATATACCAATTAATTTGAGCAGCTGCATGGAGCCACTTCCCAGGGAGATGCCAACCCAGGCAGGGAGCCTATAGGGTTCTTTTGCTATCCACAGGAAGACCTAGAAGCAGTAGGAAAACCATGATGTGGCACAGTGGTATGAAGGCCATCACCTAGTCTGTTGTCTGAGTCATATTTGACATTAATGTGCCCCAGTTATTCAATTAGATAAAAGACTCATGGACAGAAATGAGCACATCCGCTTCACTGAGAGGCATGGATACCATTGCAGATATGAATTGCTGCCAAAGCTACCCACTATTGGAATTACCAAACACAAGAGCAAAGAGATCTAGTATAGCCTCCTGCTATGCACATAAAGTACCAGAATGCCTGCAGTCAGGGAAACAGATGCTGTTCTGCCATCTTTTTCTGATGATAAAGACATAGAGCATAGGGCTATCCAGTAAAGCTCATTCAATCTCGCTAACACCACATGCACGATCTACAAGAGTGGTGGGAATACAGGGCAAAGGAATGCTACAGGAAATTCTGACAAAGCAAATGAGGATGATCGTAAATCATTATTCCCCTTAAAGTCATGATGAGTATTGCAGGACATGACTAATTACTACATTGTGACCTTCCCAGGGCAATGGTTTTTTTCTCTGTGTATTGGATTGTGCTCTCACTTCCTCCTTCAATCTGGGTCTCAAGGTAATAAAAATGATTATATTCTTGAGTGTAAAGGAAAAGCCTTTTCTTACAGGCACCTGTTTGTGAATGATAAAAAGGCAACATTCTCAGCAGATATAAGACCACCACAAAAAAACACATTGCAATGTTGTTAAGAAAACTGAAATCTCCCTTTTCACCTACAGTCATCACAACACTGTGCCAAAACCTGCTGCACCTGAGTGGTCCTGGAATGACCTGCTGCAGTTTAATCCTCACCTCATCTCTTTCATAGTTATCTGCAACTTCTGATAATGCACAGAAAACAAATTTGTAAACAGAAAACAGCATCCAGTTTTGTTTTTCCTGGTTTGTTTGTTGGGGTGGGTGGGCGTTGGTGGTGATAGGAATAGAAGCCAGAGGAGGTCTGTTGGGCTGGCAGATCTCCTAATTAACACAACTCAAAATATCCTTTTCACACCCATCATAGCCAGACTGATTACACAAATAATCATTTCTATGTGATCTTCCATATCACTTACCTGGCTGACATCCATTTAACTATTTTACTCTACAGCGTTATCCTAGTAAATCAGCATGCATGGTTACATTTCCAAGACCCCAGTTCAGTATGATACTAAGACCATGCTTAACTTGTTAGCAGATTCATACTCATGCTTAAAGATGAACATCTCAGGAATATCAATGCATTTCAAATGACAGTACAAACCCCTAGATTCTTACGAGAACTTTAAAACCACCATGAAATACAGTTAAAGCATGTCAATGCTTACTATAACTGTAAAACTGAATAAGAGAATTAAAATGAGTGGAGAGGTTGTTATGGTGGAAGTAATTACTGAAATTCAGTCCAGAAAATATGACTAAGCTCCACACTTAAAATAGGAGGTATTTGTAGCAAGCGTGCTTTATCTGTTGAAGTTGGTAAATACTGGGTTTCTAATAGCTTTAACTCCATGTTTTAATAGATAGTAATCAGACATTTTCATCCAGATGCTCCCACACTGAAAGAAGTTCCTGGGCAAAGTGGAGCTTTTGTCCCTGACTGAATTCTCATTGCTGATTTTAGATGGCTGGGATGTGGTCTTCTCTGCACCAGAGCAGACATGGTAGCCTATCATGTTGTTCCTGTTGCTGCCAGTTCTTTGCTAATTTGTACAATGATAAGCACCTATTTCCATTGCTCCTGGTAATCTTGTCATTTTCATGATGTCATCAGCGCAAGTCAGGAGAGAAAAGGTCAGTGGTACAATGAGGTACTGTATATAAAATGAGCCAGTAAAAAAAGAAAAATGGCTAGACATTTAAATGCCCAAGCTCGCCAAGGCACAGTAATAGCTATCCTGACCATCTCAGGATGTATTTATTATGTGATTCCCATCATAAGCAAATAACTTCCCCCTGCACTGTATTTTCCCACAGTGGTACAGTGTGTACTGCACAAGGGAGCCTAGCCATGCCCAGATAGACCAGTGGGAGTCTGGATAAATATACTTTTAATGACAGCCACTATGCATATCTGCTGAATCTTTTGAGTGTCCCTTGTTCTGCCTTTTAATTTCTCTAGTGTCTATACTATAGAAATATGTATTTAAATATGGTGTCTAGATTTTTACCACCTTCTGTGTAAAAGAGAGTAAACAAAAGCAGTGTAACAGAACTTTTGGGTGCCAGAAATGAAACAGGAAATGAAGTAAAAATTCAGACAAAACGCAACGTTATCAAAACTTTGAAATCAAGTTACTATGTTTATACATAATGATGGGGAAATAAGGGAGGAGAGAGGGAAAATAGAGGGACAAGGAGCCACCCTGAGAGACTCCCACTAGGTAACCAGAGCTGTGTTACTGCTCAGCCTGCAGACAGACCTTGTGCATAAGCACTACTTGAGAAGCCCTCTGTTGCTCATGTGTTGCTCTGTTATCACTGAAAGCAAAGCTGGAGAAAAAATGATGATAGGTGCTCACTTCAGGAGGCAACCACCTGCAGCACTTTTGCTAAAAGTGGAAAGCCAGGGATTGAAGTAGGCAAGCTGAAAGGTTGCCGTGTCCCTCACTGCAGGGACAAGACCTGCAGCTCAGCACATCACAAACATCATGTACAGAACAAGAGAAACACCTCTTTGTCAGATCTTACACATTGTTTATGAACAGGGACATAAAGAAATTTCTAATATTACCAGCTTTTTTTCCTTATCCTTTTCTCCAGCCTTCCTCTTCAGAATTATGACTCCTGTCCCTTCCGCTACCTTCAGAGCACATCAGCCTGCTCCGCTTAGCCTGCAGCTCTTTCCAGACTGACAGAATCAGCAGGATTTGGTATGCTTAGCATACATAGGCATGTTATCAGCACTTTAAATTTGTGATAGTCGCAGTACTGTGTGGATTTCCACCACTATTGCTTACCAAACTAGTGAGAGATAAGGAGAATATGGGATTTAATTGTCCTCAAGTAAATCTTAGACTCACTGATTCATTGCTACATTTCAATGAGATGCTTTTCCTGAAGTTACGGAGTGAAAGAGTGAAAAGCACAGTGCTGTTCTACGTCAGAACTGAGGGATGACCAGCAATAGGCTGTGGTTGAGTAAACAGGCACTTGCTCTGATGGCTAATAGTGGCACAGTGAGACAGCAAATAGTACCGTCTGAAGACCATATTGTATTTCTTTCCTTATTTATCCGTGATCTTTGATCACAGGTGAGCGCTGAGGTGCACAGATGACTAAATTATTCAGCTTGGTAAAGACTAGGGAAGGCTGTGGGGTTGAGAGGAACCTAACTAAACTGAATAAGAGATGCACAACAACAGCTGAAATTCAGCGCTGACCAACAGGAAGCAATGCGCACAGAAAAGGATACCCTGGGCTTCTCATCATTTAACTCCCCTCACTTAGAAGAAGGGCTTGGGGATCATCAGCAGGAATGCACTACTGACAAGCTGACTCAGTGTGAGAAAAGCTAAGGCGCTTCCTCCACATCGGCTTTTTATCACGTGTTCCTCTGAAACTAGGTTTTGGTGTCTCCTACAAGTTGGGTATTGGCAAATGCAGCAACCAGTTCCTTTCAGCAATGCAGTCCTCATATTCTTCAAGTTAAATACAGCCAGTTTCATACCACTGTTTATATTGCACATCTATAATTTATTGCTTTCTTTTTAAAATGTGTGGAAGTCATATGATTTTTATGAAGACTACACCACCAGTCTATTTGTATTGTATTTTTAGAGACGTTGTATTGATTGAAAGAGAATTGGCTAACCTGAGATGTAAACAATGACTGGCATTGGCCTTAACCCATGTGGTTAATATCACTGATTTGTCATGCTGAGTGATGTGAAAAGAGGAACGATTGGTTGTTGATTATTGAACAGCTCAACACAGGGCACATTTGGCATGTCAGATGAGAGTTTATTCTAATGAGCTAGCGCTGCTGCCAATTACTTAAGAGCCAGTGCCTCCTCTACAAGCTATTTTGTACGTCTTCAAGATGTTTAACTAAATTCCAGCTCAGTAACAGACTGCAAATAAGATGGCTAGATTCGAGAATGCGTGCATATATATTCCTTTAACATTGTCTCGTGTGCACCTGCCTGCTAATGGAGCCCTTCATTCTCTGGTGATGACTAATTAACATATAGCACAGCAGTCAGTTTCAGAAATGTTACATTCTTTGTATAGGCTGACAGACTTGTGTAATTGAAACATCCCCTTGTACTTTTTATTTATTTATTGGATTCAGGAATGAAAATTGTATCAGCCTTGAAAATTGTTAGAAGAATTAACTCTGGAAAGAGACATCTCTGATTGTGTGTGGCCCATTATAATGACACTGTTTTCTTTCAGGTCAAAGCTGTAGGCATTAGAGAAAGTATGACAACCAGTAAGATATAAATATTATATCCTTGATTGTACCTCAGTACTGAGTATGTTGATCATAAATATCTGTATTTCAGTATTAGACAAAACTCGCATTTTATTCTTTTTCCTGGATGTGAAACCAAATTCCTCTTTTTCCAGTAGCATAGACAATATCCATGCTCAGATCTTCTTTAGACCTGTCTTAAAACAAAAAATTCCCTGGCCAGACCTATTCAGCTACTTAACTCCCTCTGCTTGGAGCATACATGAGGATGTCCAATTTTGGGCTGCAAACACATGGTCCAAAGGACTGGGACTAACACCATTACCCTCAAATATTTTTAGTCGCTACTGATCAGGAATTATTTCAACTAGCAATTAACAACTAGCTAGCACATTTCCATTTCAAATATGATTAAGTCATTTAAAGCTGTACCCAAGTTAAGCTAGACTTTCAGAGCATCTAGTCTGCTCATATGAACATGGGACCCTTGGTGATAACAACCTGCATTATGCACACAGGTAACAATAGGAGAAAGTGTTTTCCAGCTTCCCATGCATTTTGTTAGGTCAAAGCAGTAGCTTATGTTAGTTGCCATGGTACATGCTAGTAATGTTAAAACAGCAAAATCACATGATTATGTCTTTTTGACAGAAAAGATTAATGAGAAAATATAAATAATTAACCTTATATTGATGTGGGGACAATACCTCTTCTAATAATAGTAGGGCTACGAATTTTGTTTAAAATATATATTTAAAGTTTTGACTGTTTATTTAAATCTGGGTTTAACAAAATCAGGATACTTGTCCTGGAAACTCCAGAAGTTCTTTTCTTTGTAGTTTTACCATGCTATCTAGAAAGTCATATCAACAACAAAAAAGTCTTCATTTAATTTGTGATATTTTTTATCTGAAATTCTTCTTATAGTAGCTACATTGTTTCCACTTAAAAGGGTCTTTATAAAATCTGACTGTAAATTGAATATTGAATAAATGTGAGCTTTTGTAAGCCTGATGGGTCTATACAGGCTCTGTGACCATGAAACTGAGGGTACTTCAGCATTATTTCTGTTCTGGGCATGTGTGCAAAAGGGCATGCTATGTGCTAACCTGCACAAAAATATATATTGACTGCTTCCCTCCTTGATGAAAGCAAACATGTATTACAACTGAAAACCTATTTGAGTTAAACCTCACTGCAAATGCAAGTTATTTTTACGTGCACTAACACCATAATTTATAGGTATTAAAATTAATTTTCTTCTACTTTTCCTCTAGATACATAGGATTTGAAAGGCTCTTTTAAAAAAAAAAGTGTTTGTAATCATTTGTTTGGGGTTCTGCAGTTGAAGCACCTTTATATTTTTCCTGATGAAATATTTGCTGCCTCCAATCACCTGGGGAACATTACCTTGATGAAGCCACTGAAATATGCTCCATCAGTCTCAAAGGGTTTTCCTAGCCTACTTTTCACCCTCTTCTTGCCAATTAAGCTGCCACATTATGTATGATAGTGAGGGTCACTTGTTTTTTCCAAGTGTTATTCTGAATTGGTGAAGATGACAGAAGCATACTGGTCTAGTGAATAATTAGAGTGGATCTTAAAGTCCCAAACGCCCATCTTGCACTGCCACATGCTAACTATTTTTAACCTCAGCTCCTGTCTTCTAGCAGGGTACATGCATTTTTGCCAGAAAAACCTATGGTAGTATTCTGTGCTGTGTGTCTATATTTTACACTAAAAATCTAGCAGATAAAATAACTAGAGAGATGATGTTGAAAAATATAAAACATTTGAAGTAAATAAATGTGCAACACAGAGCTTAGATCCACAGAGTAAAACACAACATTGCTCTAGGACCACATAGCATTAGTTATACTGTATTTGGCAAATATCTATAGGCAATCCTTCAGGTTTTGCATTTGCATACATCAGTTTATAAACACGGTAAAAAAGCAGTACTTCTCAATGCCTTAAAACCAAGAAGTGCTATTCTAACAATCCTAAAGCAGTAGTCTTCACTGCACTCAATGAGGGTTTTATATGTGATGGCGATTATTTTATTTGTTTATTTTTAAAATAACCAGCCCAGAATTTCTGTACAGGTTTGTCCCTGCACAACCTCAGAAGAAACAGGAAGCACAGAACAGAGCAGGAGCAGTATTTAGTAGTTTCCTGCAGTGACAAACATTTATGAACCTGAACCAGCCTTTTCAAAAGGGAGACAAGTACCTTAAACGTTCAGGATTAATCCACTGCCCAAGACATTTAACAAAAAGGCTTAGAGGGAAAATTACTGACACTGGGTGAAGTTTTTAGTGGAAGAGCAGAGATACTTCAGCTTGGCTAGCTTCCCTCACATAGCTATTAACAATTTTTACTGCAGCAGTGATCGCCAGAAACAAAGGAGAAAATGGTACGGTAATGAAGGGCTCTCTCCCTCCTTCCCCTCATCTTTCAAGTTGGGCCAATGCTGCATCTTGTGACCAAACTCCTTAATTGAGTTCTAATTCAGTACAGTGTGTGAACTAGAAGATCTGCAACATAGATCAAACATCTAAAACCAAAATAAATAAGATTAGCCAAATATGTGGGTTATAAGAAGCCTAAAAAAAAAAAAAATCAGTTATCTGACATACTCTTGAACTTAAAATAGGGGAGATGCCTAAGGAATAGGGCAGATTTTGTGTTTCTGAAAATGTTTAATCTTCTTGCTGTTTCTACTTGCTAACAGAAATGGTAATCCTTTTTCTAGAAATAACTGAATATACCTGTGAATTGTTTAGTTTAAGTGACAGCTAAAAAACGATAATGTCATATTCTCTCCTGTGTGTAGTAAATAAGTTAGAATGATGCCATAATAATTATACATGAGCTTGTAAAGAAGAAAGAGTCCTAATTAAGGTACCTGTGTGCCCTGTCAAACTGGGCAAACAGTTGTCAAAAGACACAACATTGTATACCTGGATTGTGATGTCAGAGTGCAATTGCTCGAGCAGAAAAGTTTGTATTTTCTAAAATATCAGCTTTATAAAACTGTGCCATTGTGTAGAGGGTCCTGCAAAGAGTCGTGCTGTGGCTTCTGTTTTGATAATCTCCATATTGCTATAGGCTGTGTGTAAAACATGGGAAATCAAAATTAATTATACAGAACAAACAAATTGGCAAAAAAATTAACTCCCCCAGCCCCCCAATTTTTAGTTAGACTTTTTTTATTTTAACATTTTTAAATAAAACACTTTTTTTTTTGTTGTTTGGTGAGAACATTTTTTTCATTTACAAAGTTTTTTCATTTATGTATAAAATAATGTCCGAGCCCTCCACAATGTTCAGTTTTCCAAATCACAACAAAGCTTTGGTTTATGTTGAAATCATCTTTTTTTTTTTTTTCTCATTCAAAAATCAAATACACGCATAACGTTCAAAAATCTCTTTAGGATGACCATCCCCAATCTTTTTTTTTAACAGCATTCAGCAAATCAACAAAGGTAGTTTGCAATGCTAAGCTGAGGGTTGAATTTGAGTCAACGCAACAGAGCAAGCCTGTACATTAACTGCATATCCCATGCAGTCTAAGGCAGTGGTCACCAGTCTTGTGAGGCCATTGACTCTTGTTCTGTGCAAGTAAGGCATAGTGGGATGATAATATCCTTCTCTTACAAATACGTTTGCTAAATATCCACCTTTGAAAATGAGGACAGCTTGCCTAACGGGCAT
>JANZLP010000001.1:32455983-32468885 GCA_026930925.1 Chelictinia riocourii | reverse complement strand
AAATGGCTATAGGGAGTGTTGAGCTTGTGAATTCAGCTCTTCATGGTTGACAGAAGTAGGCAAATAGAACTCCTTGTGGCTACACTTGTTTACTAATTTTGGATTCTTTGCATAAGGGAAATATTACCATTTTAGAAATTCATTTCCCCATTCTGCTTTTATCTTAAAAGTATTATTGCCTTTTAAATTGCTTTTCCAAAGATTTCTGTAGTCCTCACAGAAGGTAATGTATCCTTGAATTCTCTATTGGTTTCTGAAGAAATAGCCTGAGAAGTAGGTATTTCCATCAATCTTTTTGTTAATAATAAATACAGTGAAACACAATGACATACAGACTTGTAGACCCATGAATTCAGAGAACTAAACTTACCATAACGTTCACTTACAAATGAAAACAAATGTAGGTCTCCAATACTCTGTTTTTCAAGGATGATTCTGGGGACAGCTGGAGAAAAGGAATATATTAATAATTCTAATATCAATTGCAATAGAACTAAGGTTGTGTTTGGTTTTTTGTTTATTTTAAATGAAGGTTTGTTAAAATGTATGGTATAGGATTGATTAGTTTGTAATTTGACAAAAATCCTTGAAAAAGAGCTGATAGAAAAAGATGCTGATGAAAAATTCAGTGTCCCTTCATCTTACTGTGATTAAGAAATCTCAGGTCTCCAGATCTCAGGCTATTCAGTGACAATAAGCCAGCTGGGTTGTTAAATTATTGATATTCAAGGTGGAACCTTAATCCCCTTTATTTTCTGGTCTATTAAATAAATGACAGAGAATACTAAGGCACACAAATTCAGGTTTGCTAAAATTCTTAAAAAGCCTCAATTAGCTGTTAGTATAGATCTGTTTTAAACTTATTAATTTAGAAAAATTTGTGTTAAATAAATTTAACAGTTTAGTAAAAATCTTTATAGCGACAGTTGATTAAGATGTGGCAAGAAAGAAAATAGTTACACAAGTGAATAAGAATTCTAAAACATGGTAATTATAATCAATAATCTGATATAGTTTGGATTCTTTCTGGATTATTATTTAGCTGAAATCTGCTAGCCCTGTATTTCTGTGATAAGAAGGCTTTAAACAAAGTATTGCTTACTCAATCAAAATAAGGAATACATATTACACGTATTACGCATGCAAAATTTAATGTATATAAACACTTGTTTGAATTACACATTTATGCCTTGCCATAGCCGGAAACATATGACTTCCTCAATGTTCTTCTCAACATTCCCATTTTTAAAATTAAGGCACAGTATATTTGTGAGAAAGTGAATATATTTGCATTGTGGGAGAGGGACTTTTTGCGTGCTTTATGTTTGACACTGATGTTCCTCATTTCCAATCTCAGTCAGAAAACTCTATTTTAATAATTAAGGTAGCTTCCTACCAAAAGTGAGGGGAATGTGTGATTAGAAAGGGGTAAAGAAATGAAAAAGATATGGGGTGTGGAAAGTTTTGCCCTTTACTTATTTCTTGTACCTGCTTTTATTTCTATCATTGCTTTGCTTGCAGGTGCTGGTTGTTCATAATCTTTTTGCACCTCCTTACTTCATATTCTTTATGCCCTTTTACATAAGAGAAGTCACTGGCCATTTGGAGTCTTGACTGTTTTTTTTTTTCTTTTACACAGAAATACTTGGTCATCACAGGTTCTCCTACTCTGCAATAATCCCCCTCATAATGCCCATTATTTCCATAGATGGGTATGAATGCAGTTGTAGTTAGCTATTTTAATTCCAGTTTCAAGCCTTTTTTCATTCAGCACCGTAGCCAAAAACTTCTGATGGTTTTCTTCATGGCCATGTTATCAGTGATTCTCTTGCCACAGACACAAACACCCATGTAACAGCATTCATACTCTGCACCACATATCTGTCCTCCCATACAACTTGTGTGATATCTGTGTTGTAGTCAGTGGTTCCTCCTGCCTCAAAAGCTTTTGCTCCAAAAAGGAATTTAACTGCTGCTTACATCTGTGGTAAGTGAAAAGTGACTGTCTTACCTACACCTTCAATGAGGTTTCACCTAATCCCAAAATAAGAACATTTTATTCTAGTGGAAGAAAACATAATATGAAAAACACTAAAGTATTAGGCATTATGTTGAAATTAAGTATGGCATACTGAGACTTCAACGTTTATATCCCACAGCAAGTCAAAATGCCTTATATTTTAAGGCATTGGATGAAAAGCCTTGCTGAAGACCCAGAGTATGAATGTAGCTCCACAGCAATCCTTTCTATAAATGGTCAGCAGAAGGGAAAAATTCAAATCCTGCATTGATTAGGCTAAAACTTATTTTCTATGTGTTTTTTCATAGTCACTTAATTTTAATTGCATTAAAAATGATCAAATTTAAATCTTAAAGTAGCTTATCCTGTCTTGTCAGCTGTTGCGCAATTCCTGCAGAAAAAAGAACAGAACTCTGCATTATCCAATAGAATTTTAGTAAGTTATTATAAAGATAGAAAGTAGCTGTTTTCACTGTAACATAAATACATGGTTATGTAAGAATTTTAGGCTAAAATGGAGATACTTTTGTCCATCACTGAAAAGATGATGAAAAGGTACCATATAGCTTTTAAATCCTTGTGAGTATCAGGCATGAATTTAGGAGGAAGACTAAGGCACTTAGAAGACTTTAGTCCAGAGACTGAGCTATCATGGACTTTGGGAAATGGGTTAATGTGTTATGAAAGAAGACATTAAGGAAAGTAAGTAGTTTATATTATCTTATATTCATTCATTCATTACTCTCTGTCACACCACTTCTATATCAGGCATCCATTCGCTGTCCAATATTTTCAGAACTCCATTGCAATGTCAAAAAACCATCTGTATCTGAATTCTTCCTAGGCCATCTGCTATGAGCTGGGACATAAACAAGGTATTTCTGTCTAGCCAGGCCCAATCTCTTTTCAAATCCTCTAGTAAGTCTTGTACATTTTCCTTATTCACATGCAATTTGACAGAAAGATGCTTTCAGTCCTTTTTGCGTCTTTCTGCCACTTGATCCACCACATTTCTCCTGTGGTAGATTCTTTGGCTTTGTCCTTTGTATTTGTCCCAGATATTTTCATCTTCTTTTACAGAAAAGACTGGCAGGGGTTTTTGAACTCTCTAGATCATCTCTGCACTTGCTATTAAATCCTTTTAACACCTAATCTTCTTCCTGAGACACTTGCTTTGGGAAACATTTTGGATATGTCTGCACTACCCTAGACTGTAAAAATCTTATTTTCTGTTGTAAAGATTAGCTTTCACACTGCCATAACAATGAGATGGGCAATATTAGTCACTAACCTAAACAACCCTATCCCTACAATTCTCCCACTAATCCACCTCTCTTCACTATGTCAGTTGTGCCTGGAGAGGATGGGGCATGGTGACCTTGGGTTCTGCTCCTTCCATGCACCACTCTGTAAAACTGGCAGTGCAAGGGAAGAGGAGGAAGCTGCTCTCATCATGGCTTTTGCTGGATTGAGTGTAAGTGGGATGAACAAGCATTTATGAAGGATTTCTTTTTTTCCCTTCTCTGAATTATTAATTTCTGAACTCATTGAATTGTTTAACATTTCTGTCTTCTAACAAAAGAAACAATAGCTAGAGGCATGTAATGAGGATATTTACAGTAATCCATTTGTAAATACAGCATGTGTATGGTATAATCCATTTGAATTTAGAAGCAAAAGATGGATTATTTTCATGCTTCATTTACACATGTGTTTATATACAGCCGTATTATTTTTATTTGTTATGGACAATAGATACATGGGGTCCTTTTTTAAAAACACTTATTAGTATGCCTTTTCTCCTGTAAGCTGGCTATTCATCTGAGCAGGGGCAGATCATGGACTCTAGTGTGAAACATTGACTTTGGCAGAGTTATTTTACTGTGAGAAAATGCATGCTGAATGGAGAACTTAGTGAAATAAGTTAGAGCTTGGTAAGACAATGAGGCCAGCATTTGGCATTAGCTTACAACAGGTTTGAAGGACAGCTCTACTACAAGGTCAAATTTAGAGTTAAAAAAAAAAGAAAAAAACTATGAGCAGTCATCTCAAATACAGTCTAGTTTGAGTTGCTGATGTAAAATATCAGTGGAAGTTCCTGTAGTTGAAATTTTACAATTGTTGAAAATGCAATTTGATTTCTTTGACTGTCAATGAAATTCTATCCTTTAAAACTTTGCTGGCATGCAAGAAAACAGTGTTCTGCTCATATTTTGCCTTGTGCATTGTACATATAGTGATTGTCCTTTAGAAACTTTTAAGTTGTCTTTGTACCTACTCTAATGATCCTAGTAATGTTACTAGAGGCAAAAAGTATGGCAAAAATAGTATTTTGAAAACTCTCTTGCACAGAACACATAAAAGTCTCTGAAGCATTTTAATTCTGAAGATGTAACAAAATACATGTTATGAGAAATTTCTGCTGGCATTTCTACCAAGCTTTGAGTTCCAACAAAAAATAGTATTTTCAAATACTACAGCTAAGAAAAGTTACAGTACATGTTTATTGCATGAAAATATCCATTTATTGGATTCATCTGATACTTCCGTTTGTGGTTAGTGGTTCTTATATTCTTGACATAACTTGCACCAGATCCTACTAAGTTCCATTAATTACAAAACACACACAGTAGATTGTATTAAGTAGGGAAATCTACACAATCTCAACAGTGATCCAACCTGTGACAATGTATGAAATCAAAGTTTCACTTTCATTTTAAGATAGCCTGCAGCTACATCGTATAATTTGATACACTGTGGAACAACAATGATGAAATTAAATACAGTAGGCAATATTAGACTTAGAAAATAGCACATCTTTATACCAGTTATGATGACTTTTCATGCATTAGTATTAAAGATAAGCAATGATAGAAAAGTAAAGCATAAGCAAGAGATAGGATAAAGAGTTATGAAGATAAATGAAGACTAGGAAATGGGATCATACTGTACTTCACAAGATTGGTCCTCCAAAATATTTGTCTAATCTTTGGCTATTGACTAATTAGAAATTACTAAGTATACACTGAAATTTTCAGCTGACAGCTTTGTGGGGGGCTTTCCAGCTCCCTTCTTACTGCTGGACCCCTGGGAGGTGTGCTTTGGATAGTGTCTTCTCTTCCTCCTCCTTCTCTCAGCAGCCAAAAGGCTGCTGGAATTCACGTTCCACCCCAACCAAACTGCTCACTGACCCACTCCTTCAGGATAGTTGCTACTGAGCAAAAAAGCTTTAAAGAAAATTATATGGAGCTGAACTCCATCTATGTCCATGTAGTAGATGTTCCAGATCTCACAGAGACAAGGATGACCCTTTAGGTGTAATCTTAGTTTAAACAGATCTACACATAGTTTTCTTTTTTCGTCATCGCTTCTGCCTTTCATAAACATTTATAAGCTATGTTTTCAAGTTTTTTATTTTTACAAATATATGCTACTTGATGAATTTTACCTTAGATTGGTTTGAGTTACGCATGAGTGAAGAGAGCTGAAGAACAGCAAGGCAGTCTTCACCCAAAGGCCTGGCAAAACCTAGGCTCTTGCACACCTTGTGTCCTCCACGTCACCACAGCACCCTTGCCAGTGTCCAGCAAGCCACAGAGCAAATTTCTATCTGAAATGTACAGGCCAGGTGGAAGGCTGGCACCACAAAGCAGGAGAGGGAGAAGTTTCTTCTAGAGACTCTGATGACTCTAAACAATCTCCAGTCAGCTGTAAGGTACCAGCATGTGCCTTCAAACCTCAGTGCTGGAGGAAAAGTGTCCATCATATCTGCATGCATATCCACATTAATCCTTTCTTACAACACACTTGTCAGACACCTACATTTTGCAGTGAGCTTGCAGACACCCAGATTTTTGCTGTATTTCTCTCGATTTTGGCTGAGGGCTTTTGACCACATCCACTGAGCAACCATTATCTGGCATGACAGCCACCATACCTGACAACAACTACTTTACATCTCTTCTCAAAATTATTTACTACTGTCATGCAAATATTACATATATCAATACAGAAAGTTTTCCCATGGAAAAAATTCTTTCCATCCAAAAACATTTTTTCTAAAAGTGAGATCTTTCTCTAAGGTACTACTGCTCTAAGAAAGTTGCATTTCTTTTGGAGTAACAGTGTTGTCATCAACAGAAAACACAATGACAAATCCTTATTTTCAGAAAAAAAATATCCTCTGAATGTCTTGACATCTGCAAAGAGTTATATTGGACCACCAATTCATAGCCAACTGACTATGCAAATCGAGAGAAAACCATTGGTAGAAAGCAGTCTGTCGCAACTGGAATGGGAAAGCTGTTACAGTAAGAATCTGCTGAGCAGTAACCCCTGTGCATCAGATTTACATTTAAAATAAAACCTTCAGGAAATAAAAGAACATTGTTAAAGAACATTCAGATGAGTTTATAGGATGATTCTCTTTAGCACTTTGTAGACTCTCTTACCTACAGAATTCAACTTTGATTTTTTTTAAATCTATTTTTTTTTAATTAAAAGAAGAGCACAAACTCTCATTTAGCCTGTGCTGAAACTAACAAGATTGTGATGGCTTCTACTTAAATCAGTGATGTTACCTCAGATTCACTCAATATTTACTTCAGATTGAAATGCAGTCTGACACTTCAGAGGTGGCCAGCTGAACCTTTTGGGTAAACCACTGCTTTTTTTAGACTTTTGTTAAAGCTTGCAGGAATGTCTCATTTCCAGGTCTAGTACCAAAAAGAATGGAAAACAGATAAACTATAAAGCACTTTTCCTCCAAACTTAGAGGGATTTTAAAATTACATCAATGGAGAATTCAATATATTAAAAAAAAAAAAAAGGCAGCAATGATCACTGGAGAATGTTTAGGTAAAAGTTAAAGGAACAAGACCAACACAAGAGCACCCTTGGCATGGTAGTCCTTCCCAGCCTCCAGCAATGGATTGTGTAGGCGTTTCTTGAGCTGGGGGATGAACCCAGTCACTGCTGTTAGTAACTGCTGGTGAGCTCTCTCCCACAAACTTCTCCAACCCATTTTGATTTTTAGCCTCCATACCATCACAAGACTATGAATTCCATAGGATTCCCTTTATGTGTGTCCTGTTTCCTTTTCCTTTTTCCCCAGGTATCTCCAGATGATCACCGGATCAGATGCAGTTAAAAATATTAGACTTTCGGCTAATACAGTGTTGCAAAGATTACTATAGCAATATAAGCAGTGTAGCATTATGTCCCCAAAGGATAACCCTGTGTAGTTAATGTGTACTATTTTATTATCTTTGCGTATTGTGTATAAAATTACATTCATGCTACTACAAGGATTTTAAAATAGGCAACACATCCCACAATTTTAAACCATTCTGCTATATTTCTTGCTAATCCAAGTTTGTAGTATGTTCAAAACACAAGCATATTTTTGACGTAGTAGTGTTTCCCTTATTGGACTTGCCTAATTCTTACCTGATTCCTTATTTAATCACGAGAACAACAAATTTTAGTTTCCATGACCACCGATTCCATAAAACTCTTTCCATATTCTTTCCACAAAGGAGGTACAAGAGAGATAAAATCAAGATCATGAGAAAGTCATGGTTAAACACGGCTAGAGCCATCACGTATTATTACATTATTCACCCACTATGTAAAATTCATATGCTAATATCATCACCCTTATAGAAAAGGGGTAACATACATTTACATCTAAGCCTTCAGGCTGAAAAATTCAAGGAAGTTTTCTTCAATGTTTCAAAACACCTTGTAAATCACATTAGTACATTATCAAAAATAATTGGTCATAACTCTGTATTTGTTCTCATTTGCTATAAAATGCCATAAGAGAGAAGTAAAGTATGCCTCAGATAGGCATATATTTCTGTCTAAAGAAAGCACATTACTGGCATGTTTGCCATGGGCTCGGAGATGAGGATACACCCCAAACCTCTACAGTCTGCAAACATACTTCCACCAAATTCAAGGCAAAACTTCCTTTTAGCTTAAGCTCACAGGGATTTAGTGCAGCAGTGAAGCCTCCCCTCTCCCCAGCCTTGGCTTACCCCTTCCGTTCCGACTGGCACTGCCTATTCTGCAATAGTGATTCAGGCTCAGGTCCTGGATCAGGATCTGGTCCTTACCAAACACTCAAAACTTCTAACCATAATGCAATGCTTTGGAAATGACTACTAACAAGGGTTTATCAAAATAAATTTTCAAAAACCCACAGGAAAAATTTAAGTTAGTGGCAAGCAAACATATATCGACATCAGTAAAAAAATCAAAGCATGGATATACTGAAACGCAAATGGCCTCCCCCCAGAAAACTGGTCCTGTTCTCAAAGTTTGCATTCCTGTGACCAATGCACAAACAAAGCATCACTTGATGTTGATAACCATGGTGTTCAAAGAAAGTGTCTCCTGCTTCTCTTTTACAGCACTTCCAGCCCAGCCTTTTTGTCTGTGGAGATAGTCTGATATGTAAATGTCCCTCCACAGTCTCTTCAGAATAAAAAGGAGGTCTTGGGAATTGAAATTCTATTTATATTTATCATAACTTGATAAGAGTAGAGTGTGTTTATTTAAATACTCTACCATTATTTCTTCTTAACAACAGGCAGCTCTGAAGTGCAGTTATAAGTCTGTTTACACCACACAGATATCAAATTGACTTGCTAATGGTAACTTTTATTCGGTATCCATGGGTTACTGTGTCATGTGATTTGACATCAAGTACAGACAGTGCTGATTAGTAGCATCCAGTTCTGTCCATCTCTGTGCATCACTGAACCATCTGGTCATTTATTCACTAATAAGCCCCTAATGGCCCAAATATTCACCGGCCTGTCATTGTGACATGGCATAAAATGCCTACATCTTTCAACTTGCTTTGACATGTTGCTTGTTTCACATCAAAACCCGTCATTTACAGGAAAAGAGCTCAGAGGGGTAAAAACTTGACCTAATCTGCAGTGTTAACACAAAGACAGAGGCTTTGTTATCTGGTAGCCTGACTGAAAGCATGTAAATGGGCATGAATTCATTTTGTACATTTTTCCATGCTCATTTTACAACATTCTTTAAGTTTGGTATCATTCCTAATATGGGTTTTTATGTGGGTTTTGCTGTGAAATCTCTTTTCTTTATCTGTTAGTATTCTTAGGAGCGTTTTAAAGGGAGCTGGGTTCCCAGAGACGTTTGTCAGTTTTCTATACGGAAAATGTGTATCAACGGGAATATTACAGAACTTTTCTAAACCCTTCTATTAAAAATCAGTATGATTAATAATTTTACTTTGTGCTTCTCTCTTATCTTTGCCTAGATATCAATAGGCAGTGTAATACTTTCTGCCCTAAAGGGTAGGAGCTGCATTAACTATTTCCAGCGTAGTATGTTAGGTTTTGCAGAATCTTTCTAGATGAGAAAAATCTCACAGTATATAATCACACAGCAAAGTCAAACACGTTATTACTTAGAGTCATGAACGCGTAGTAGCTGAAAAAAAAATCTCTCTTCAGTCCCATTGCACAAAATTGCTGGAGAAGAAAGAGGTCACAATCAATGCTTTATTTTTTTTTTTTAATCTTACTGGATATAGCCACAGTTAAAATAGTTTTAAAAAATCAAACACCCATTAAACTAATTGCTGTTGAAATCTTGGTTAATACATCATTAAAATGTGATTAAAGCATGATGTAATTGATTGTAACTAGAACACTTAGGGTGGTTTTATGGCTCTGCAGTCATTGGTGTGATGGGACGCATAATTCACCCAGTATGTTAGCTTCACTTGATGTGTGCCTCTATTGGCACACTAGCTTCCTGAAGCAAGCATACTCTGCTCAACAAAAACTTCCATTGTGTCGCCTTCTGGCTGTTACACCAGTTGTAAGGTGATAAGCAAAAAAACCTAACAAAATTATTTTAACATGATACAGCATTTGCTTTTTCTTAAATAAATGCAGTGTTTAAAGCAATCTTTTATTTTCTTTTTTTGTAGACTGACATTAAGTGTATACTGCCGGTGGTAGTTCCTGTTAATGACATGAACATCATCCAGGATAAATCCTCTGCCTGTGCATCCTAGTAAATTTTATCAGAGAATTCAGGTCAGCTAATGAATCAATTTGAATGTTGGCATCTTCATGCTGAGATTCAATCAGTTTAAATTCATTTAAAATTAGTTAGTTCACAATACTTACAGTTGAACCCATAACACCATCTTAGGAATACATACACAGAATTTAGCGTATGCATTCATATGTTTCTACTTTTTGATTATTCACTTTACCAATCCTTGCTACACAATGTTATTCTCAAGGGCATCAATAAACACATTCACTCCTGTCTTATAAGCTTGAGAATACCTTTTGCACTTATTCAGAGCCCTCAAACCTAGAGAGGGCTGAAAAACAATCGTGTTTTGTGAAAAACGTTGAGGTTTTGAAACTAATCTCTATTCAACATTAAAACAAAACCCAGAGCAGAGCCAAGTCAAACAAGATATGAATTGATAATCTTTCTAACCTGCTAAATGGGCATCTTATTCATAATGTTGTTAATTCCTCTTGCTCTAAAGAAAAATCCCATCTGACACATGCAAAATCTTTTTGACAACATTTAATCAAAGTGGAAAATTGCTATAAAAAAAAAAAGAAATCTGTTTTGATGACCTGTCATTTTCTGATGGAAAAAGCAGTTTTGTCAACACCACAAACCCTGATCAATTCAGGATACATTCCTGTTTGTGCAAATAGGACTTAAAGGTACCAAAATACTAAATGTAGGTTCTCAGCCCCTTGTAGGATTTGTTCCTTGGTTTTAACTTTTTTACATGCTAAGCATTCCCACATCAGTATTTACAGTAATGTTACATACAGTTACTGAGTACAACTGGCAGCTGGGGAGGGGTTCTTTTACATGTTATTTATCTTTTGCAGATTTTGAAAATTAAATACATTTGTATTAGCTGAAAAATATCATTCTAGCTATTTCAGTCATATTGACAATTCCTAAAAACTTTTAGAATTTTAAAATCTTTTTTCAGATACTGATCCTTTGAAATTTAGTTTTTAATTTTATTTGAAATTTAGTTGACATAAAAGTGATTACTTGAAATAAGTCAGAAAGAACACAAAGCCATTTTTTTTAGTTAGATACATTATTGAAGTGAACCATGTTGATACTGAAAAAAAAATTTAACACTGAGAAGGAGAATGAATTGTAACCACTTCCATAATCCTGGCATCTCTCAGGGAAAATGTTCTGTTTGTCTAACGGGCAATCTCTCAGAAAAATCCCAGTTCTGCTCTGTGTCTAATAAGCCTGGGCTCACCACCAGCTCTCATGCAATAGAGCTGGTGGAATGGGAAATGGAGACAAGCATTTACTGCTGAGATTTAGGGGAAAACTTCCTCAGAAGAGTTACACTGCTCTATCTGGAATAATGTTTTTTTCAGGAGGATACAGCACAGGACATCTTGAGCATCGTGAACAATACTGCTTATTACAGGATTTGCAGAAGTCTTTAAACATAATGATGTTGTCAGTAGCAGGTATGCAGATACAAATGGAACATTTTTTTAAACTAAAAAGGCATTATTCATTTCAACAAGCGTAAATGTGTCATGCAATGACAGTCATAGATATTGGGTGGTAATATCTGTGATCATCAGCTGGACGTATTTTGAATACAGAACACTTATAAAAATTTCATCCTGTTTTTAACTGTATAACTGTATAAATGCAAGATCATACTTCTAACATGCTCAGTTAATAGCAGAGAGGCAACTGTGCTCATAAGCGTAGGTATTTCAATTACCAGGTCATGACTTCAGCTAGATCTCTTTGAATCAGAATTAGCAGAACACAGCACCACCTATTTTTGTAAAAAAAAAAAACAAACCAGGAGACATAAATCAATTTCTTGGCCACTGCTAAAACTCAAAAGCTATCCTTTTTCAGGAAAAGGCTTTTCCAAAGGCTGATCTTTTACACATACCAGACACAAGTGGTTGCATCTTCAAAGTGGCCATTTAAGAAGCCAGCTAATAAGTATTTAAAGGAAATCTTATTATTACCTTCTTAAGATAACAAGATTGCATTTATATAGCACTATTTAACCAAAGATCATACACTATTCAACGTGGGAATAAATGTTACTCATAAATTTTAAACAGGTGAAAAAAATCACATATGGACAGCTGAAAAAGGGGATAAAAAAATATTGCACACCCAATCAGTAGAGTAGCACAGCTGTCCTGACTACGTCGCTGTTCTTGACAGGGTAACTTTGGCCATCTTCCCCAGACCTCCTTTGCAGAGTGTCTAATTCCCTGCTCTTCAGATTAAATACCAATATCTTAACACTGGTAACATTACAAAATGTTTCTCTACAACAAGCAGAGCTGCTTCTTTTTTAATACATTTTTAATTCAATGTAGTAAGAGGAAAATGGTTCCTGGTCACTGGTGAAAAAATCTGCCACCAAGCTTAAACACACTGAAATAGCAGCATATTGCTACTGTTCACTTAGATGGAAATTAATGCGGTAACAGCACATTTTAATACTGAAAGCCAAAAATGTAAAACCTATTCAACCAGCCTCTCAGTATTTTTCTTGAAAATATCCATGGTTTTATGTATAGAAGCAAGTGTTTGTGAAAGCGGTACTTGTACAACCAACTAAAATAGCAAGCATTAATACTGTACCCTCTTAGATGAGATAAGATCATAATGGTGGTTTTTTTTTAATGTTCCAGCTAATTACTTCCCAATCTTGCAAAGACATTTATGCATTTGCTTAACTTTTCATATCTGAATATTTTTGACCGATAATACGCAATGTGACTGCCTTAAGGTTGTTACTCATCTAAATCCAGATACACAGACCTGCTTGCTTCTG
>JANZLP010000001.1:31650581-31660895 GCA_026930925.1 Chelictinia riocourii | reverse complement strand
AGGGGCAAAGTTTTCTTCTTTTCTTGAAGAAACAGACCGCCTGAATGGGCACGAGCCTTTTCTTGCAGCCACGGGGCAACACCGAGGCAGCTGGATAACGCACCAACTCAAAAATATACAGACTTTCTAGTTGGAAAAATGCATAATGCTGACAATGTCTTAATTAACAGATTTTAAATGCCTTTGGAGGAAAGATCACAAATTTAAGTAGTGTTCAAAGAGCAAAACAAAAATAATGTAAACTTAGCATAGACTTGAAACTTAACTTCGTGTTACACAATCCTTCCAAATGGCAGTTAAAATTGTACTGAATGAAACATTAGTAATCCTGATAATGCTGTGTGATACATCTCTAGTTCTCAAGCATATTGGTTACACGAAGACTTAGCTTTGGAAAACAAGTGAGCATTTTCCTTCTTTAGGGAAATAGATGTGTACGAAGTAGAGTTAGAAAAAAAGTTTAATGAACTGATAAATCAAAATCAAACACTTAAGTATCAACTTTTCTACTAAATTAAAATCATATATTAAATATAAAGCAAGTAGAAATGTGTAAGAAAAATGGGAAACAAACACTATTGCATATTCATAAAAAAGTATCAGAAGCCACACTGTTCATCTTGCAAGAAATTATATTTAGAAGGCTAAAATCATTTATCTCTCTCTCTCTCTCAAATAAATCTATGAATATAACAAGAGATAGGAACGGTATATAAATATGGTATCTTAATATTTACATGTATATGGAAACTAGTCAAAGTGGTGCTATAAGAAGGAAATGTCTGTTATAAAGGTGAGATTACAAATTTTGCATACATTCATCTGCATTACACTATTAGTTTTAAACTTTCATCTTTCATAAACTAATTATTAACTTTAAAATTATCATTGCATAGAATTACTTGAAAAATATTACCTAATTCTGCATTCCACCTCACAGTAAAAACTATCAGGATAATGATACAAAAATAGTAACTTGAAGAACAGTAGCCAGCTGTGCTGCCCTTCAAAGTTTAGTCTCTGACTTCTTGCTTTTAGGAACAAGGAAGACATTGCCATCTCTAGTTTGCTGCAGTGAATATTCACTAGGAGAGTAAGACTTTCCATCTTCATCACGTAGCATGCTGAAGACCTCAAGGTATAAGGTGGTTAGCTGCTTTTTCATTTGACGAAGGCTTTTGTCATGCTCTCCTTTTTCCTTAAGCAATTTCTCTTTCTCATCTTTTAGGTTACTCAAGTCTTGCTCCAGTTCCACTATATTTTCCAGTTTTCTTTTACGGCAATTTTGAGCAGCCACTTTGTTCTTGCCTCGCCTGCGTATATCTCGAATAAGCGCAAGCTGGGCTTCACTGAACTGCTCCTTAGACATCATTTCATTGAAGTCATCAACAGGGAGATTGATGATTTTTTCAACAGGAAAAGGGATCTGCAGAGCTTTTGCTCTTTGCTCATCTCTTGTGAGATGAGCTTCAAGGCGGCTTGAAGGTTTATCTTTTGTGAATGGAGCTTTGGGGTGGCCTGGACTGGCAGGAGGTTCCTTCTTTGGTGTATTTGTACACTGCAAACTAGGAGTTTGAGTGCTTGGCCCCACAGAGGAGAACACTTGATCCTGGAACTGCAAAGAGTACATGCTAGCATTGCTCTGCGGCACACTTCCAGGAGCACTATCCATGTCCTCCATTTCAGAATCACTACAACCAAAAGTCTTATCCCCATAGGCAGATGATTCAACAGAGTGTTCAGGCGATGCTACACTAGAACTTGCATTCAATGAAATACCAGAGTCAGAATCATTGCATTCTGGTATGGTTCCTGAGTGGTTGCCATTAAAAGCTTTACATAGTGAGAAGTCAGAAAGATCAATAGGTTCACTTAGAATTTCTGCAAGTGATTGACTGATAGTGTTTGTTGTTGCTGTGTCATCGTTCACCTTTGTATCAATAAAGGTGGTGTAGAAATCTTCACAGAAATCAGAGTTTGAAGGGGATGTGTCATTTAAAGAGTTCACACTCAGCTGGCTGGTGTCTTCTGGTGGCAAAATGCTGGAAAAGGGGCCCTCAAGACTATCCAGGAAATCTGGACTGCAGTTAACATCTTTTCTCATGATGGGTAATGAGCTGTAGTAATTATAGCTGTTGTGCATTTCTGTTGGCTTGGTTTCAGGGCTTGTGATTGTGCTTACCTCAGCCAGGTTATCATTTTCAATGTTAAGACACTACATGGGAAATGCAAGAGAGAAGTTGAGCAACACATTTCCAATTGATAAAACCTTTTTCTATAACCTACAAACACTGAAGTTTTAGCAATCAACATGCACATAAAATGGGTATGACAACATTGCTGTAGCCTAGATGCCTACACACACTTTTACTACAAAGAGGCAATCTAGGAAGAAGACTAGATACCTAAGCAAGAGCATGAAGCAACTTTTTCTGGACAAAGCTATTGATATTAAGAGAACAGAGCCTCTCAAACTCATAGCAAGATGCTGAAGAGACCCATTCCAACACTATATGGAAGCTGCACAGAGCCCTCCTGTTCTGGTAAATTGCTAGTGGGGATCCTGGAGCTGACATGTCTGAACTTCTCATGAGTACCACTGCTAGAAATGGCATAAGTACAGTAAATGTAAAATTACTGAGTGAGACTTAATGAGCATTACTAGCAAACACTTACTTTTAGCAGTCTTAATTTCATGTTATGTGATAGATTTCTTTACCTCAAAAACCAAAATTCTTTTAGGATTTACTGAATGAAGCAGCTGTTCAATGCAGAGAAATGTAATTCTCAGTGAAGTGAAAAGAGTACCAACATGAAGCCTTGCAAACATTAACTCACCCCACATACTTTTAGTTAAGCTGGCTAACACCAGTGTGAGCATCGAAGACTATTACATTGATAGGCTTTCATTGGCTACAAGACCAATGTTCTTTCCGACAGGATGGCAGTTTCTTAACTGAAGCTGAAATAAGTGTGCCTGCTGTCCCCAAAGAATTAGGCAATTACCAAAATGATTCTGTTCCTCTTAAGAAGGGACCACACACTGATTATTTAACCAGAGATCGTTCAAGGCTTAAGCTAAGGTTTTGAATGTGAGCTCTTTTTTTTTTTTCTTTTCTTCAAACATATTCACAAAAGGCAATGCCCTCAATTTAATTATCTTACTTCTTTCAGAAGATTATTCAATTACTATTCAGAATTACTGCAACAGATAATTTTTGGTTTGGTTTCTTAATGTATTTTCAGCATCACTGCTGGCTCTTCACAGCCCATTGCCCTTGTTACTTATGTGGGGTTTTTAAGCCTACCACAGCAGTAAAGGTTGGGAAACTAGGAATATTTTGAAAAATATAAAAAGACGAAGGGAAAATGTAGAGTGGCAGGAAAAAGCACAGCTCCTGCAAACTTTTTTTTTAAAAATATGATTTGGAATTACATGCTTTCCACCAAGCATTCATCTGTGTTAACAGCATAAAGTAGAGCAGCATCATATTCTACAGCAATATATTTGAAAACAAATTTACTCAATTTTCTAGTCAACTCTAAGGAAAAAATATAAATAGAAACATAAGGATAGGAGAAAAAAAAAACCTAGATGTCCTCTGTAATGCACACCTTAGAAATATAGCAAAGTGGTTTTTTTGTTCCTTTGAAATATTCCATTCATGTACATTACATAATTAGTTCTTACTGAACATATCTAAACAGTAATTCTATAACTATACCTGACTCTTCTATGTATCTAAATGTAAGTTCTATTATCAACTTTACAAAACCTTTTCCTTAGATAAAAATTGAGTGCAAAAGTAACCATAAATGATTCACACAATCAGACACCGCAAAAAACCCCATTTACAGTAATGCTTGTGGAAACAGTTCCTGTTGTAGATCCATAATTCAGAAGTGTCCACTTTTAAGCTGCTGAAATTTCAGCCATGATCATGCTGTAACAAGCTGCATAGAGGCAAACAATGATTTGCTAAATTTGGGGAAGTCCTGACTGGGAAGAGAGATTGTGTTTTATTAAGGCCTTTTGATAAACAACTAATTTCCTTCCTCCTACGTGTTTTTTAATATATTTGTTTTAAAAAATTTAAGCTTTATATTGAGTTATAGACACCCTACAGGTGTAGAATCCAACATGATAGTCATAATCACCATCTGTTAAGATCCTATTGTACTGCATTCTCTGAAATACCATGCTCTTCCAAAATACTATGCTATTTTTTTTTAGGTGCTTATCATACTAAACCTTTACCTGTAACTCTGGAAGGGACAATAATTCTTCCCAAACTTGCTCTATATTCTGCATATTCTCTGCATCAGTAAGTGGAACTAGAACAGGTGATTCAGGTGGCTGAGTTTCATCAGAGGAAATGAAGACTGGGTGGCTATCAATCTGAGCAGGAACCAGTGACTGAAATGCAGCTGAAGAACCCTGGAGTGTTTTAAAAACCAAACAAAACAAACATTAAAAAACAAACAAAACAACAATAACAAACAAAACAACAATAACAAACAAAACAACAATAACAAACAAAACAACAATAACAAACAAACTCAAAAAAAAATTCCAAGGCAAAAATCTGGGTTTTGGTGTTCTACCATTTCTGCAGAACAGACAGACAGGTACTTCTTAACAAAAGCATTTTTTGTAAAAAACGGGATAATATAAAAATATTCTCATGAAAGGTGTCTTCATATTAAGGAAAGAAATAGGAAAAAAAAAATCTAGAAAAATCTGGCTGGTGAAGAGCTTATCCTTACACATCAAATAGTCTGGGTCAGCACATAGAAATAAAGCAACTCAACTGCACTAACTCCAGAGAACTGCATTAAGCTCACTGTAACAAACTGACAAAGTCCGCTACTGTTATTTGCGGTAACTGGAATAGATGCCATCAGCTGGCATTATGCACTGAATCCTGGCTGCAGGATTCAGTAAGCAGAAGGAACACAATAGTACCAACCTACTGCCTCTGGATGCAGCCCTAGTTCAAGCCTACTACACTGCTTATTCCAGTTGGAGTCATCTTAAGGACAAAACTCAAATCGTATCACAAATTAATATTATGCTAAAGACAAATCTTAGTAAGAGAAGACATGAGACTGATCCCCCAGAAAACCACCTGTGAAACTGCTGTATTGATTATTTTTTACCTCATTGTCATCTATAAATGGGAATGCTTCTGCCAAGAGCTGCATGCAGTCATCAAAGGACAAAGCCTCTGCTTCTGGTTTTGAAGTCTGTGTGGTCTAAATAGGAAAGTTATGAAAAAGTGTTACTGCATCTTTGAATAACTGAAGAATCTTCCATTACAGCAACAAATGCAAATTCATTTTAGGTTAATGCTAACTTTATGTCTTCCCATGAATGGAAAAAGGTTTAAACTCACAAACACATATTAGAGTTTACCTGTGAAAAACTGATGGCTGGATCAGTATTTTCTGACTGAATGCGCTGAGCTGGCTGAACAGGAACAAATTCACCTGTCTCTTCGTCTAACTCCAGCTGAGCCAGCAAGGCTTTCTCCTGCTCTTTTTGGAGCTGCTCTTGTCTTTCCTTTTCAAGTTTCTTCTGTTTCTCGAGTTCATACTCCTTCTGCCGTTGACTGAAATCAAAAACTTCACGCCTTGCCCCAAGGTCTATATCTTGCCTCCAAAGGATATCAATCAAGTTCATGTCCTGTAATAGAAATGCTTTTTATAAGCAAGCATCCTCCCCAGCAAAACTGCTTTAGAACAATAGCAAACCTTTTAACTTCTGTATTAAACAGGTAGAGTTATGTAACTAAGGCTTATTCTCTTAATCCTACAAAATTAGCTAAATAAAATATGGCTCTATACAACCTTTCTGATGTGTGTGAACTGATGGTTCAGTTGCTGTGGCCCGCACACAGGCTCACGGAAACTAAGCAATGTGTTACAATTGGTAAGGTAATACATGACATAGCCAGAGGATAAATATATTCTTCTTTCCCGAGTTAGCTCATAGAAAACATGAAGCTATGGAATGAATTACGTCACATTGAGAAAGTCATTTTTAGCAGAAAAGAACAGAAATCAAAAAGTAACTTTTTTCAGATGATCTTATAAAACTGTAAAAGCTGACTAAAAACATGACGGGGTCTGTCTGAAGTAACTATAATAGCCATATTGCAAAATGTATTTTAAAATATTTATGTTCCATCCTGGTATTAAGTATTAATCTTAAAGATCAGCAGAACAGGGCTTCAGAGTAGGAGGATAACGCGGTTTCAAAGTCACCAAGTGACATAAGATCACTGTAGTACTAAACACAGTTATTAAGACTATTACTAACAAAAAAAATTGTAATTTAAAGCTTAGTCTAAGTTGATGTTCTAAATGCAGTTGGTTTGGAGCAGCTGAATATAAACTAGAGGTCAATAGGTCTCAAATATTGTTAATCACTCTGGCTCATCACAGAGTCAATCATTATTAGGCAGCTAACAATGACATAAATTTCTTGGAATCAGCTACCCCTTGCACTTGTAGTGTTTCAGAAGACAAACTAAACTCTGCTATTTAGGGAAAACCAACCAGTTACTATTACTTGATTTGGCTACAATTTATTTTAATTTATTGCATAAGGTGGTGTGTTTTTTTTTTTTTGTGGGGGGGGACGCGATAAGCTGATTTTACTTTTCAAATAGTCAAAATTTTTAAGGGCTAAATTTTGACTATTTTCTTCTGTGAAGAAAACCTAACGCTCAAAAATCATCAATTTGGATGTCAGATGATACAGTATTTTAGTACTTGGTAGGCACATTTGTCATATGGGCAAATGCCAACAATATCTATCTGGTGCCTGGGAGTTTTGATTTTATGGCATGTTTCATTATTCTTAAAATTACCCTTTAGCAGCAGCACACAAAAATAATATTCAGTGTTAGGCTTTTTTTATCAGGCTAGCACACTACAAATAACATACCAAACACCACATTTCATTTAAACAGAACTTTACTGATTCAGTTAGCAGTTCTACACCCAAGATACATTTATTTTGCCATCATATAAAATTGAAACATTCCCGTATCTCTAAAGACTATTTTCAAATAGAGAAGCAAAGTAACCTGAACACCCAGTCATGGTGCCATTCAGAACAATCACTTCTGTACAACAGTTATGACAAAAATCCACATTTGAACAAATCAATTCAGTATTCTCATTTCTTTGTTAAAAATTCTATACCATTAGCACTCATATTTACACATGGCACGAACTACTTCTACCAGTTACTAAAAAAATTACTTTTCTCTAAAATTGGGCAGTTACATAAGATATCTGTGTGTAACACAACGCAGGCCAGGCATTCCTAAGACATATTTAATATACCTTGCTGGGAGAGACCAAACTCAGCTTTAATGGCCAGCAATGAAGAAGCTGAAATAATTACAGTGGCTGCCCAAGACAATGTTTGGTCTCTCCAGATTGGCAGGGTAAAACGAACTAATTAAGTTCTGCAGTAATTGGAGATACTGCAATATGGTATAGCTTCATTAAGGGCCAGTAGTTTACCAGCTGCTCACTGTCTCCTTCTGCAGCAGATTCAAAACTGTTTCCTAGTCTCAGAGCATTTGCAATATGTTCTAGATAAAACTGTAGGATCTGGATTTTAGGGCTCACTTCTGAATTATTCATTTACAAGGCACCATTAAAAATGTGACTGAAAAGATTTTTTGCGTGTGTGTATAATGCACAAGGCTGTGAATTAAACAGAGCTGTTTTCCTCCCTGAGTTGCAACGGACTACAGCGCAAAAATAGCAGAACTGGTGCTCAGTTTCAGTTTAAATAATGAAAAACCAAAGTGATCAAAAGGAGAGGTACAGAAGGCATAACATGTTTTCCTTAAGAAGAAAAACCACGTAGCCTCAGTGCAAAAACATAAGGCACAGTTATTAGATCTTTCAGCCATACTACTGGCTATATTCGTTATCAAAACAAGTAGCTTCGGGTGCTGCCTCTTTTGTGAGGCTAGAGACCTCCAAGACACCAGCTGGCCAAAAAAAAAAAAAAAAAGCTGTGGCTGTATACCACCACCTGTGTGTGCATGCAGCAATCGATTCAGCAAGCAGGATTATTTTTTGAATGAATATGCCTGCATGGTTTTCAGGATCTTGGGCTGTTCTGAGAAATATGACAGCACTGATTGGCTCCCATCGTCATTTTTCAAGGCCCGTATTTAGCCCAGTATCTTGCCTCTGGCAGACGGCTGAGCTTTGCTAAACAGCTTTGTGCTCTACCCTGCAGAGAGAGGCTTGTCAGGAGCACCTTTTTTAATTTTGTTTAGCTGTTGTGTTCATAGCACTTAAAACCAAAAAGGTGGGGTTTTTTTAATTATCACCATACAATTGGAAAAGAGCCTCCCACTTCCAATTTGAAAAGTTCTATATAAATAGAGCAATACTAGCCTTGACTTCAAATGACAATTCAAGTAATTAGTCTTCACATGAATGAGCTACATGGAGGAAGTGTTCCTCTGTTCAATAAGCTAATATGTAATATCATCAAACAGCACACTGATTTAAATTTTAACCAGTCATTTAACACTTATCTGTAATTTCAGTCAATGCTTTTAGTAGCACTACCCTTTTCAAGAAGAAAAAAAATAAAATCTGAGCCTGAGTCCAAAGCCTCAGGTCAAAGTTAATGGAATCAACATTGACCAGTGATTCACTAAGGAGTGAATCATAGCGCCCAGCACGAGGTGATGGCAAAGAACTAAAAAAAATTTTAAAAATTGCAGTCTAAAGAAAATATTTTACAATTTTGTTCCTCCCCATAGCCTTCCCCTTTAAAATATTTATCTGCCTTGTTGAACACTATCACACACGTACACAGAGGTATCCACAGACACTGGCAGGCACTCTATTTTAGGTTTATCACCAAAGCATTCTTCCCCTTCCACTGTGAAAGCATCAGAATAACAACTGTGTATTTGATGCCTGGAGTGTTTAATTAAAGCTATTAAAAGGTATTTTACTTCTTGCCTGTGCAACAGCTACCCTCTGACGTTTAGATGCCTCAACATGATGTGCTGGTCTCAGAAAGATTCATTTGAAGGGACGAGCGAGCACAGATTTGCATCCGAACTGGAGCACACACGCTGAGAGTCCTGTGAAAGATTCATCTGATCCAGTGCTGGCTGCTGCCCTTTGGAGCCACGCTAACCACTTCCCCTAATATCAGATGTATTTACTGTAAAGGCGCCAGCAGTCCCTCATGTGACGGAGTCCACAAGCGCCTGTTTGTTCTTTCCTCCGTTGTGCAATTTCTTGAATTGCATCTCCCCTGTGTGCATGTTTTTACATATTTAGGTGGACAGTGGAATTCCGATGTCTGGGAGGAGTGATATATGTGTTTGCACAAAAAAAAAAAAAAAAGATTTGCCATTTTGATTATTCCTATATGTTATAATTGTGATCTCCACAACCAGCACAAAAGGTTCACTGGATTTTGGTTAAACCTACAGTTATATTGACCAAATTAGGTCGGTCTTCTAGGAAGAGGGACAAATCCTGCCATCTCTGGCACTGCTCAGCACGGTGGTGCGTGGGCTCCCAGCCTCCGGCCGAGCGAGCCCGTGGCCAGTGAGAACATCTACTGTGGCTTCCCTGGGCTTTAAATCTGTGCTCGACCTCCGCTAGCCCGTGGTAGTGTGTTTTGTTTCTTCATTTTTTTTATGCTGTTTTTTTTTTGTTTGTTTGTTCCTGTGTTTAAGAATTGCAATTTTAGTTGTTCCTTTCTAAGAGGGGTATAAGTAAAACACCATCACAAGGTCCTCAGGTACCCCAGCCTCCCCTGGGAGGGTTTCCAGGACTGCTGTGGGCTGGGGGCTTTGGCAGGGAGAGCCTGGCCCCACCGGCTGGCAGAGCCTCAGCTGGCATCTACTTTTCCCCCCAAATCATGGTTTTACAGTGCCCCTCGTTGATTCGGCCGTGAGGTGGGAAATACTGCTGGGTTGGCTTACCCACAGTTGCTGCGCGGGCTAAAAGCATCTCACCTGCCGTGTACCCCCGGGAGCGGGTCCTGCTTTCGGAGCCAAACCGATTCCTTTTGGGTCTGGCTCGGGCAGGTGTCGGGGATCCTCGCCAACACACCCACCGAAGCAGAAAGCGCTTTCTCTCGCCATGCAAAAGCAGTTTAATTTTTGGGGTGGCTGTTGCGAGCTCTACGTTTCCTTCCATGCTCTTGTGGAAGAGGGTCCGAACCTTTGTTGATATGGGGCTGGCTCTTCTTCAACCCTGAGAAGGACAGCATCATGAATATAGGTACTCCACAGGAAAGCTTTC
>JANZLP010000001.1:31284590-31296154 GCA_026930925.1 Chelictinia riocourii | reverse complement strand
TCAGAACAGCATTGGGTACAATGTCCAGATGGAAATGCCATCAACCCCCAAGCAACATTAAAACTAGATCTCTATTCAAGCCCCTTTTTGTTTCCTGCCTGGATAGTTCCATCTTAAATCTCTGCATTATCCTTTCAGTGCAGAACCCTGTGTTAAGATAAAGGTTTCCACACTGCATCTGTTTTGTAATGTCAGGGTAGATTTTTTTTTTCTTCTGAAATATTTGAGGTGCCTCTGATCTGTGGTTCATGATGTTTAAAAATCTTGAACTGGTTTCTACTTTTCAGGAATTCTTTCCGTTCTCTCCTGTTAAGTTCTGAGAATGGTCAATTCCCAGTGATGGTCCTGGAGTGAAACAGGCCACCCTTTGTATCCAGTGGGCTCATTGGCCCGGGCTGCTGGCACTTGTGTGCTCAGGGTTGCTGAATTATCAGCAAATTTATTTATTCTATCCTCAAAACCAGTTTGACCTAGAAACTCCAGATGCTGCAGAATACTGGCTTTTTAATACTGCGATGGTGAGTTGGTGACACGGGAGAGTTAATAATTTGTAATGTAAAGCATTTGAATATTAACATATTTGTAGCTTTCAATGTGACGGTGTTGTAGAGACAGGTTTAAGGAAAGTTTGTAGCTTACTGCTGAGTGGTTTCCTAAAGAACTTGGGAAAACTGGGGCTTCCTGCTCTACCGGATTGAGCGTAGGTCTGGGAGACAGGGACATGCGGTTCTGCTGTTGCTGGCCTTAGCCCTGGTACCGTACAGATGTCAAGTCTTTGCACCTCCCTCATTCATGGAAATAGGTATGTATTTACAAACGGAGAGGGGTGATAGGCAGGTTCAAGGGGGTTACGGGCACGCCTGTGCTTTTGTTTTAGCAACGTGTGATGCTTTTGAGGGCTTTCATATTCTCACCGATGAGATCTGATTGCATGAGCATCTTGTGCCACTCTAAGAACAGCCTCCGAACTGAGGGACGGCCGTCAGCCTTCCCTGCGCTGATTTACTGCCTGCCAGTGTAGTGCCCCCCGACCGGAGACTGGTCGTCGCAGCTCCACCCGTTGTGCTGTAAGCTGGTGAAACCGCTTTCACAACGGATTTACAGATGCCTTGTTACAGATGTGGGACGTTTCAAGCGTTTTCACTGATGGCGTACTTCTCAGAGTGTATGGTATCTGCCAAATATTTCAAGAAGCGGTATGATTATGAATATTATTCAACCTGTGAATACATTTACTAGGTGTAGCTGTCCATCACTCTCAAAAGATAAATTACGGACACATTGGTGGGCAGGTGATGTCGGGGTCAAGGAGACCTGGCCCTGTTGAAGGGGCCTTCTCTTTTCTCATCAATCCTGTCCTAGTGTATGCACATGTGTGGTACAGAAAGCAGGAGTGGGTAGTGTGTATGGCAGGGAAGGGGGAGAATGAAAAAAAACCCAAAACTAAAGATCATAATGAAGAATCTTGAGTCTGAAGTTCTCTCTCGGCTGAAACCTGATTGTGATAAGCAAAAAGATCATGTAGCGTATATACAGTTGTGAGCTTCTTACAGGAGTAATAGTCTTGTAGATTAATTTCCCGTTGAAAGATATACACTACACTAAGTAGTGCTATTTTAATGATGTTCTTGAGATCAGTCCTCAATAGAGATGGCTAAACAGTCTGCAGGCAATATTTTCTTTTAGACATCTTGGCTATAAACACAGCCCCATGGCCAGAGAGCGCTCTCTGGTAAGAGAATTCCCTGGATCCTCTGTCTTAAGCCCTCCAAGAACAAGTGGGCTGTTTTAGGGCTTCCTCCAAGAGAAGGCTCCGTTGAAGAGTACTTACTGTGTTACCAGTTTTTGAAGGGGGAAATAAGTAAGAAGGCTATGTGCCTGAAGTCTGAAGGAAGAGGAAGCATTGGACTAGAATTGTGCTTGTTAGGATTTTCTCAGCTCTGCTGCATGCTTCCTGAGAGTAATCATTTAAATCTTGGTTCTCTGTTTCTGAAAATCACAGATGTTATTTCCTGTCCACTGTGTAGTTTAAATTTGCACTGAATATCTTTGTAGGCAAGGATTGGCTTTGCTCGTTTTGCCTGTGATATCTAGTACAGAACACAGTGAGGTCCTGACCTCTTTTGTGACATTTGCGTGCAAAGTGATACAAATGATGACTAATGCAACGGAAAAGTTTAAAATATTCATGCTGTGTTGATGAGACTGTGGTGTGTCAACACATTGTACCGTTTTCCTGAGCCCTACTTGTTGAAAGTACATAAAATGAACCTTCTATGCCAACATAGCTTAAATCTCAGCAGACCTTCACAGAGCTAGCTTCGTGTTTCTATCCACACTTTACAGCTGGAGAAACATGTTCAAAGGCAGGACCTTGACAGTACCAGTGTGCTTCTACAAAACTGATTCAGCTGCCTCAGAGTTAGCAAGATGAGCCCTGGCATAGGCAGGTCTCCTTTTCTGGCAGCAGAGTCCCGAAGACAGCTGAAAGCCCCCCTGCCTACAACCAGCTCCCAGCAGTGCTAACGCTGCTGCTCCAGTATTAGCAAGAAGGGATTTCTATGAAAATTTTGTCCGGTGGGGTCAAGCTTAAGCGATTTGCCCAGGACCAGCATACAGGTTAGTGTCAGAACCAGGAAAGGTAGCTCAGTCTCTCGCTCCCTGCAGTTAAGGATGTGTGTAGACAATTGGGCTGGGAGCTTGTCATCACCTCTTATGAGGACAGTGAAAGGGGGAGGCCTCTTGGAGAGCATTAGTGCTTTTATTGCAGAGAGATATTACAAAAGATTGCACAGTGGAACACGTTCCAGAATCAGGAGGGAACTCAACCCTAAATCTTTTGATTCCTTTTGCAGCTGGAAACATGTCACAGCAGGATCCACTGCAGGTCCTAGTGCTGGAAAACAATGGAGATAAACGGTACAAGAAGGTTTTTCTCACATAAAAACAGCACTTTTTTTTTTTTCTAACATGAAATTGTTTGCACACCAGGCCTCTCCCTGACACTAGGAGAAGGACCGTGACAGGCTGAGGGATGAGTGGATGTGGCACGTGACGTGAAGGTGGAATTCAGCAGTCGATTGAAGAGATGTTGATCTAAATTTTACTTCGCTTTACTGCTGTGTGACCCTTTTTCTTACCCTTTGACGGGGCTTTCTGAATGCTTCCGACACAGATTTCCATACTCGGACTGCAATATTTCAGGTACCTGCATCTGTAAAAGTCGGTGAGGAACAGCCTGAGAGCTTGACTCCCTCACCTTGAACCTCCTTGGATGTGGTCAGGGCGTAGCCAGCCACTGATGTGTGAAAGCCAGCATTTGCTTGCTCACTCATTTGCTTTCAACCTCCACCCCCCATAGCCATTGAAATGTTGCTTTTGGCAAGAACTGGGGCACAGGGGAGGGACAATTACCACGAGCACTCATTGTTTGCAGAATGTTTTTCTTAATGCCTTAGAAAAAAAAGAAAAGGGTCAGGTTGAAAGGTCAGCCGACCTCTTTGTTTTCTTTGGAATGAGAGATTCAAACCCTTCAGAAAATGTTTTATTAGCTCTTCTGAATTTCACTTTCCGCAGAGGTTTTCTCTCCAGGCAATGTTTAGAGGCACCAGCAAGGAGTGCCCACGCTCATCAAGCGTAAGGTGATTTAAGGAGAACCAAATCTGCACCTTGGCTAATGGAAAGCAATTCTTTGCTTCAGATTTTGTTCTGAAAGAAAAAAACCACTTGCCTGCTGAGGAAAAAGGAGCTCGGGGAGTGAGCAAAGGGCTGTGGGATCCTTTTTACCTCAGCCCTGGTCAGCATGAACTGGAAGATTCCTCCGTTGGACCCAACCATCGACTGCCCGCACCAGGAGCGGTGCCAGTCTCATGCACAGACACCGGGTGTTGGCTGGACAAGAGGCATTTCGGCATTATTTCGGCATTTCGGCCGGTGGGGAGCAGGGCTGGCAGGCGAGGGAGGGCAGAGCCCTGTCCCCGGAGGCTCTCAGCAGAGCGGGGCTCGGGCTGTGCCTGCGTCACCCCCTCTCTCCCCGTGGAAAAACACAGAAAATGAGATTCCTCTCCTTTGTGAAGGGCTTTCAAACCTGATGACAAAAGACAGTATTCAGAGCTGGAAACTATTATTGTTTTTCTCTGGGGGCATTCAGTCCAGGACAGGTTGGGGATTCAGCAGTAAATGAGGATAAGAAATGCCATTTACTGTAGCACATATGTGAAATAAAAGACTTTATTCCCTTCATGTTGGTAACTTTACTGACCAGTGTATATTTGGTAAAGTGTGTTTTCAAAGCAATCCAGGTAGTTCCATTCATGGTAATGGCACTAAGACAGGCTGATTTCTTCCTCTTTCTCATATCCAGGGTTGCAGTCATTGAGATGTAAAAGACACGGGCTCCAAACAGAGATGTTCCCGCAGTTAGGGCCATCAAAATGGTGTGGGGGCCCTGAGGGACAGAGTTCAGACCACAGTCTTCTCACCATGTATGCATGAGAAGAGAGTGGTTTAGCATACAGCCTCCCTTCTTCAGCAGACACTGAAAAAGCTTGAGTTTTTCATTCATGCTTCTCAAAATGCTTCACAGCGGGAGTAGGTACCACTTCCCCCTTCA
Organism: Chelictinia riocourii; assembly: GCA_026930925.1. Taxonomy (NCBI): domain Eukaryota; kingdom Metazoa; phylum Chordata; class Aves; order Accipitriformes; family Accipitridae; genus Chelictinia; species Chelictinia riocourii. The sequence goes on along the minus strand of JANZLP010000001.1, from coordinate 31,291,542 downwards.
CCTATACTCTAGCACACAAGTGCCAAGCCCACCTGACGTTGCTAACATGTTTATAGCTTATTGTGGGGATGTAAGTTGCCAACACAGGCATGTCTGTGCATGGCAATGAGCAGACCCATGTCAGCGATCCAAGAAGCAGGTCTAAATAAACTGGTACAACACTGGGTAAGGGAATTAGCTCAGGTCTTGGAAGCAGGACAGCTGTGTCAGCGGGGTATCCGCGCTGGAGGAAGCCCAGCTGATAAACCTGCTACCTGAAGTTGCTGCAGCGCTCATCCAGTGTGGCTGCTGGGCTTCCAAGCTCCAAGGTGATGGTTCTTCTGCTTTGGGAGACAGCTCAGGAGCTGCTGGACCCCCCCCCCCCACCCGCCCGCTGTTCGCAGGGCCACCCAGCACCGGCCGAACCTTCGCCCCTCCCCCGGTCGGTGCGGGCCTAGCGTGTTGTGCCTCATCTCATCAGAAATTGCTCCTCGGTACCGCTCTCTCCCCTTTTTAATAAAAATGGACCACTTTCCAAAAGCCAGCAAGTCAAATAGGGCCTTAAGGCAGTATTGCTGGAAATCGCACCAACAGCTCCACAGTGAGGCTTCCTCCTCCCTCGGGAGCTGCTAGAATTTCCAGAGAAACAATCCAGTCCTTTCTGGAACATAAGGTCAGCCACTCCAATATTTGGGGAGTTCCATTTCCTAAAATTCTACCAGGATAGCTACAGATGCTCACCAATAGCAGGAAAAAGGAGCAAAAAGCCATAGACAGACTATTTCCCTATAGACACACAAAAATTAGCGGCCTTTCTTCCTCATGTGGTCTTCTCCAGCCCGTTAAACACACACCCAAAACCTTGTCAGTCTCTAACACACACCACAAAGTGAGGAATTCTGCTTGCTCAGCTTGTTTACCCAAATGCCCACCATCCAGCCTAACCGTGGGGCACAGGACACAAGGTTGTACCTCTCTGGCACCAGCTGAATCTGGTGCAGGAATTACTCTCCTCCCCTTAGTTCCAGAGAAGTTGCGTAAGCGATGCCCTGTTACTATTGTAAGGTTTTGCTACCTATATTCTTTTTCAGGAATGAGCTATAGTTTGGCATGCTGTTTTAAGACTCTGCAACTCAGGCCTCAGGAGTCCACCTTTTCACAGAGCATCAAGCTCTTTCAAATAGCCATCTGAAATCAGTAGTGACTTCTGAAGTTTTGACCACTTGACTGCCTCTTTTGGCTTTATCAGCTGTAGTAATTTGTCAATGAATAATAATATTATGTTTGCAGTACTACAAATAGTAGCCTTGTGAAGCACATAAGTAGAGTAAAACTGTTAGGTGCTGAGGATCTGATATCTCCACTGTATGGGGATCATTAGGTTTTACTTTGACCATTTCTAATCTGTTCTGTGATTTGAATGCCCACTGCAATTTGAAGTGACTTAGGTACACTTCTGCAGTGAATATTTTGGCTTAGTTTCATCTTAAAGGAATCTAGTTCATATTAAACCTATTCTGGGATATGAATGAGGACAGTAAGGAGTGACAATGGGGAGATTCACTTCAGAAGTGCATGCCTGTTCTAAACTAAAAAAATACTCATTGCAACCATCCTTCTTGCAAACAATTTCCTTCATTTTTGAATGTTTTACTATTTCACGGCCCTACTACATGGGCTGTGAATCTATGCAAAAAGTGTCATTGCTTTTTCTTATTCTGCAGAAGAACAAATTAAAATTACTGGAAAATGAGAACTGGAAGTAAACTTTCTGTGATAATATTCTGACTCTGAATTGAATCTTTGTGCTCTTTATTGAAACAGGAGAAATTTTGCTGTCCCTTCTGCCTTTTAGGCACTTTTCACAAAATGTAGGGGGCTCTGTAGAGTTAATTTCCCCCCTCTGCCCTGAGTATTAAAAAAAAAACAAACCAAATAAGAGTTTTCTATCTCTATGTATAGAAATGTATGTTTTTCAGCTAGCATGCATACTTTCAGATCATGACTAGAGTGTCATGAAAGCCTGACTTGACTTTCACTATCTACATGAGTTTACCGATTTCCAGAGATAGCTTTAGGTGTGCATTAAAACTTGTTTTCTCTTGCTTAATTTAAGATTACTGTAACTTAGCTCTTTCTTCAAAATAGTTTATTATCATTTTTGGTTGCAGCCTCATCAGAAAAATGGCAACACAGCTGGTAACAGCACATGTGTCATCAGTGTTGCGGAATAACAATGCCGTTGTTCAGCAGTATAGGACACCTCCTGTAAGTTACTGTAATGAATTGTGTTAATATTCTTCCAAATCTTCAGATATGTCAAGAAAGAACACTGCTCACTTTCTTCTGTAACTGTTTTAGATGCTACATTTTTAAGATGTATCTCTTGTTGGTTTGTACGTTTTTATTCCCTGTGAAGGTGTCTGACCTTACTTGGATTTACTGTCCAATTTAGTGAAATAACCAAAGTAAACAAATTAATTAAGGAGAGAACTGGTAGAGCCTGTTTATGCCCTTTGATGGAACAAAAATTGTAAAAAAAGGTAAAATGACTGCCCCCCCATCAGTTAATTTATACTTGCATTTTTTTTCCCCCTGTTTCAGCAGGCATTTGGAGGAACTTCTGGCTCACAGCTACTTCAGCCCCAAACAGATGCCATACTTCCACCACACAAAAAAAAAGTTCCACCTGACACTTCTGTGAAGGAAAGGCTTTTCATACTTTTCCATCCCCATCCTTTACCTGTAAATGTATTGGAGGATGTGTTCTGGTAAGACTCCATTTACAAATAAGTGTTCTCTAACCAAAAAAATAATGACAAAATATTTAAAATAAATGTTGAATGTAAAAAAGATGGTCATAATGAAAACTCTTTCCAGAAAAGACAGTGTACAGTGATCAATAAGTGATCAATAGGTAACAGTTGCTTTTTGAAACAAGTGTGTAGTGGAATTCACCTTGAAGCTTAGATGCAATGTCATCAGTACAGCAGCTTTGTTATTGATTAATATAACCTGAATTAAAATGTCTAGTCTTTTAACATTTTTTTTCACCAAATATTGTAGCACTGATTCTTACAGCCTAATTTTTTGGCATTTTATTGTACATATTTCTGTAAGGAATTTAAGTATTTTGATAAATTTCTACAGTAACTTAGGGGAGTAAGTATAGGGAGTTTTTTTTTTCCTGATGTATCCTGAGACAGTTTGGTAGTTTGCATCTTTTTAACACCGATTTCAGCCATCCTTTCACACTACCTCCCTATGAGGAGCAAAGACTTGAGAGACAGTTTTTGCCATCTTTAAAACAAATCTATAGTTCAGATGTTTTCTAGTATTTTATATTTATTTTTAGTATACTCTTAAAGAAGACATTTCCCTTTTCTAATAGCTGTCATTTGCAATAAATCTTTGGAAAGCCAAAATATTTTCAAAGCACCAGGAGAGGAGAAGAAACAATATGCGCTGGTACAGTTTTAAATTGACCTGTATTTGATATACTGGATTTTTTTAATCAGATGCTGGAGAAGAAAAAGGCTATGCACCCTAGTCTTGACACTTGTATAACTTCAGTATGAAGCAAGGAGACATTTTTTAAAAAAAAACCAACCCATTTTTTAAGGAACTGTCTGGGAATCTCCTGAGGACTTGGAAATCTGGGTTTTTCCACAAAGCCTTAGCGCTTGCTTTCTGAGTCATTTCAGTGAGACCTCAATGATGAATCACAACCAAGCAAGTTCATCTAAGTGAGATGCAAGTTTAGCCTCTAAATTATCTGCTCGTTTGTGTGTGGGGTTTTTTTGTTTGTTTGGGGGGTTTTGAGTGCCATTTAGCGTTTGGGGACTATGGTACTGATTAGCTTTACATATTATTTTAAATAAAAGATAAATCACTGGTGCTTGTGGTTCTATTGTAATATTCCATAGAAAACATTGTATAAGAACTTTCAGTTTTATTTCTCTTACTGACTGGAATCCTAGAGAAGGGCATATGCAAATTGGGAGGTTTGGAAGAGGGCAGCACAAGAAATGATAGCATACATATGAGAATATAGTTTTTGCAGCTACTAAATCATATGTACCTCAGATTGGATAATAGGTGTCTATGTTGCAGCAAAACCTGTAAATAATCTTTTTTTTTCTCCCCCCTCCCCTCCCAGTCGTTTTGGACACTTGATAAAAGTTTACCTTGTGGCTGGAAAAAATGTTGGCTATGCAAAATTTGCAGACAGAGCAAGTGCCAGTGATGCCATAACTGCGTTACATGGCAAGATTGTGAATGGTGTCAGGCTTAAAGTAAGGTTGGCAGACTCGCCTACAGAAGAATCCAACAAACGTCAGAGAACTTACTGAGCAGGTGAGTACCCAGTCTGAGCCGTTACTTAAACTGAAGTTTAACTACTCAAAATAGTGATAGGCAAAGTATTTTTAAGTTAGACATGCCTCCATCCTTTTATAGCCAAACAGTGCTGTTCTTCAAACTGATACAGTGCCATGTGGAATGAATGGATGCTGTACATGGTATCACAGTGTTTCCAGATTTCCACTCTGCAGATGGTCATGGCATTTTCCGCATGACTCCTACTGTTACACCAGAACCACATAAGTCATTTATAAGTAACTGATATGTCACAGCACCTTATAGGGCGCTGTGCAGTATTCAAAGCTGAACAGACAATACAAAAGAAACATTAGCATGTCTCCTTGTTTTAATTTTATATAGAGCATATATGCATCCAGAAAAAATAGAAAAGCAGAACAAATATTTATGTGTTAGCTAGCACATGAAAATGTCAGAACTTCTATTCCATACGACAAATCAAAATGCAACAGAATTACAAAGGATATGCCCACAGAAAATAAAAGGTTATTTTGTCGTGTGGTCCAGGCTCTGCAAATAGTGTTACCATTGATCTGAATTAGCTTGTATGATTGGCAATTGCTTTTGTTACTGGAGAAAGAGGCGTCTAATTGATGAGAATGACCCTTCTGTCTTTGTTTTCCATTCTCTTTCTCCTTCCATTGGGCTAAACAGATATACACTTTATTTTTGCCTTTTCTTATGACAAGATGTAATAAAAATACTTTTTAAAAATTTAGTAACAAGAGACATGGGTTGAAAAATATCTAGGAATACAAAGAAAATTGTATGGCTTCTGATGTTAAGAGAATATGGGGTGAAGAACGAGTCCTACCAGCTTTTAACCTCGAAGTATTCCATGTGTTATGCAGAATTCTCCGCAATAAAAAATAAAAACAGAAAAAAAAGTTCCCACTGGTACCACAACTAAGCATTCAGGACACATGAATACCTATTTTCTTTAAATATTTTCTGCTTGCTTCTAAATATGTTTCATTTCAGTACAAAGCTTCATAATTAATTTTTTTTCTTTAGACTCCTAAGAAGGAAATTCAGGTGCTAATGTTTCAGGTGTCAGTATCCTAGGAGTAAAAAGAGACAACCGCAGTGCCTCCCACTCCTTCCAGCTCCAGCCGCGTGTGTAGCCAGGTCAATCTCAGTAGCAGCAATAGCATACTTCCATCTCAGAAGAAACTTATTAAAACATTTTTCTGAGCAACCGTATCTGCTTCAGACTGCAGATGGAACAGAGAGAACAACTACAACACAGAAACTGAATGTGAGTTTCTGACACCACTAAGATGGTAAATGATAATCAAATTATAATTCAAATCCAAACTGGCAGTATGTTCCCTTTAACAAGTCTGACACATCTCCACTGTGCCTTGGTACAGGAGCAGCACTCAGACATCAGAATATTAGATCTTGTTCTGGAAATGTGCTGGCATGCGAGTGCCAAACAATTCCAGTTTGGCCAGAGCCTGGGCTCTGTGAACAAGGTGGGCAGTTTCGGAGCGGAACACAATCCCTGATGAGGCTGCAGCACTGCAAGGGAATCACTTAATAGCTAGAATGTCCTTGTTGCAACACAGCTTTCCTTTTGTGAAGCTAGTATCAAAGTATCAACGATTTTTTACTAATCTAAAAGAAGTGCTTATTAACCAAACACGGATCACTAAAAAGAGATAGATTTCTTGTCCTGTACATGAGCGATAAACTAAAAAGATTTGCTCTTACACTAGTGCAGTGATGCAGATCTTGCTTGCAGAGCCCTGGGCGTATAAAAATAAATTCACCGCTATAGTGTAGGTTTAGTGTCAACACATCAGTGATCGTGAGGAAAGTGGATTTAAACTGTCCATTTTGCTCCTGAAGTTTAGTCTCCAGCATCATTCAGAAACAGATCAGCACAACTTAAATTAACTACACTGGTAAGGACGTTAACGGAGTTTCACAGGATCCAACAGAGTACAAACTCAAGAGAACAGACCTGAGCTGAAGTCTTGCTTTATCCTTTCCACCTCTGTGATGTGAACCTCAGCCAGAGCCCAGTGATGAAGGTAGTTGTGATTCTTTTATGTCAATATGCCAGCTGGGGAATCCCTATGTAACTCGTTAAACCAGTTCTGAGGTTGCAGCTGCCACCAAAGCACCCTGAATTAGCCAGTCCAATCAACTACAGCAACTGGATTTTGCTGCTGAGTATTACAAAAGGCTTCCCTTATTTTTTATCCTGCTTATCAAGGAGGTCAATTAAGAATACAGCACTTCTGAACACTAATATAGGTAACAAAGCGCAGATCTCTAGTAGCTCAAGCAGGTGGACTCCGTGTCTTTAAAAAAAATTTGACATTGGTTTAAATGATGGAGGCAGGTTTGTAAAGAAACATGAAGAAGAGGGGAACATTCCTTTTTTATTATGTGAACTCCCACATGCAATGTCATGAAGAATTTCTGTGGGAACTTATTTACAAAACTGGGACTTGCTGTCATTACACAGTGTTGAAGCAGAAAAAAAAAAATTACTATGCTGTAAGTCAAATGTCATAGCAGAATTTAATATGCTGGAATTCTTGGAAAGTGTTCTAATGCTTTCAGCTCAAATGGCGTACGC
>JANZLP010000001.1:31173895-31184767 GCA_026930925.1 Chelictinia riocourii | reverse complement strand
AGGAAGAGAACCACATTAGGTTAATATCATCCTCTGTCTTCCTATTGCTGGATAGTTTAAATCTGGACAAGAGTTTACCTCCAGTCTGACCGATGTAGAAAAAACCCCAGAGTATGCTAATTTTTTGGTTGTCACTATTTCCTCAGCTAAATATGCATCCTAGAGTCTTCTGTGTGTTTGTGACAATGGCTGGTCCGAGAGCCACACCTTGCTATTTCCTGTGGTTTCTTTTCTTCAGTCCTTGGAAGTCAGATAAGCTGCCTGCTGTTTCTTGGAGGCAGATTCTATTGTCTGAAAGAGCTGTGCTCAACACCTTGTTTCCTCAGTACCATTAAGAAAACTCTGAGCCAATATATATATTTTTTTAAATAGAATATGTGGAATGTTGTTTTGTTGTTGTTTTTTTTAAATAGATGCATCTTCTTTTTTAGTGGGAACTGGGCATTCTTTAGGAAAGGTAGATGATAGCACTTCAAAAAGATGATGTGTTTAAGCCTTCTTACTAGAATGCTCACATAAACTGGGTGGAGTTCAGTGAGGAATGCTCTTTTCTGATTTCAGCTTTTTTCTCGCTCTTATTCTGTAGGGGTCTTGGACAGGTTATAACTGACTACGTCCATGGAGATACACCCATTAAACTGGCCAATACAGGTCTGTACGTACTGTCGGCTGTTACCTTCGCTGGCCTCTGCTACTTTAACTATTACGATGTTGGTATCTGCAAGGCTGTTGCCATGCTGTGGAGCCTCTAAGATGCGACCGAGTCCCTGACAAACATGATTGTTCACTGCTGCCTCTGCTTCATCATATTTTTACCAACATGTTTAATGCAAAACAAATCAATAACCAAGGGTCCATAGTATGTACATACTGCAGCCAGTTCAGAGCTAGTCTTTTAGAAATAAATATTCAACAGCACTAAAAATAATAAAAAAGAAAAAGTAGATTTAAAGTGGCTAATGTCCAGGTGAGAGTGAGTTGATATAAGCTGCACTGTAAATTGGGAAGAATTATGTCAATGACAGACTTACGTAGCTGAAGGTAACCTTCCTTGTAATGGCAGATTTGATGAGTTATTCTAAAATAACTGTTGTTTGGTTCCCTATCTTGTAAAACAAACTAGGCTTGCAGAAAATTGAACTTTTATTTCTGACCACAACAACTGAACTGTATGTAAGGCACACCCTGTAACTCTTTGGACCCTGAGAGTTGATGTAGAAAAGGGAATACTTATTTCTTAATCCATACAATAAAGAATTTACAGAAATTGTGTGTGTGTGTGCTTCTGAACAGTTTTTACTACTTTTGGGTAACTTGAAATGTTTTCTCTGCAGATTGTTTTTTTTTTTCCTAAAATCAGGTTCAAATACTAATTCATACTGTTGTGTTACTGTTTATACTGTTAGTCTGCATTACTTCATGTAGATGTTATAAAATGAAAAATATTTTATGAACATGTATTGTCCTTAATACTTAAAGACTTGACTGAGACTTGACTTGAGTAATGTCTATTAGAAAATACAGCCATAATTGACTTAGAAGAAAAATACATTTGCAGATTAGTTTTAGGAGCCATAAATAGCATATGGCTTTCATAGTTTCCCTGGAACCTGTATGTTCATCTGCAGCATTTTTGGGTGTTTGTATTCTAAGTAAACACTGGTACACATTTCCTGTGTGACTGAAAAGGCCACAAACCTACCCGTTCTGTCATAGCTTGACATGAGACTGAGGCAGTGTTCTTTTCTGTGTCTTCAGGTTTTAGAGCATTTTAGGGGGGGGGAATGAGATTCTGGTTTTTAACTTTCTTTTCTGCATTATCTTTTCTGACTTTCATAATAGTAAGGAGTGGTTAACTGTTTCCACATTCTAATGGTACTTCTGTGGTACTATTAAAAGGGAGATAATTGTGTGTTGCCATTAGTCTGATTATGCAATAAACAGAATGAGTAAGTTGCTGTTTGAATTCTACAAGACTTTCTGATTTGATCTAGCCAGCAGGATCTATGTGAACAGATACACTTTTTGGCTTAAACATCCGTCTTGTCAGATGCTCTTACCCAGTCAAGCATTAGCATGTGTTTATCTTTGTGGCTGCGTTGTATGATGAGCCAGGAGCCCAAACTGGAGAGTATTTGTGGGGTTTTTTTTCCCCTACTGCTCTGTAAATCACCAGAGCTGCTTTATTTCTGCAGATTGGTGTCACTTTAGCATGGAAGAACGGGACAAAAGGGTAAGAGCAGGGGGAGAGGGAAGCAAGTTGTTTTTCTTATTAAAGCAAAGCCCTAGCGTGGCCCTGAGCACTTGTGAGGGACCCTGGAGAGCCATCCCAGGCCAAGAGGCGAGTGGAACGACACTGGGCAGCTCCACGGCCCGACTCCGAAGCAGAGCAGCCCCTGGGGCTCCCGCGCCGGTTTGTACAAACCACCGCAAGAAGGCAGAGCCACCAGCATCTGTCGCTGCAGTCGGTGGTGGAGGATTGCTCCGTTCTTACAGCCGAGGTTGCCTCCTGTGCTGGGTGTGTTAAACAGCACTTTTTTTTTTCTTTTTTCTTGTTTTTCCCCAAAATATGTGAGCTGGATCCTTTATTTCAGGCTGTAGCCGGAGCATCTGGGCTGTGGGACCAGAGTGTTGTGAGCGGCACCTTGCTTCACAGCCAGCTTTGCTGTGGTGGGCTGGAAGCCAGGTCCTGGGAAAATCCCACACCCCTTTTTTTTGGAAACCTGAGCGGAGCCAGCCTTTGCAGCTTGTTTTTTCAAAAGGATGAAGCCTCGCTTCTCCTGTGTACCTCTATGAGGGCTTGTAGAAAAATAGTCTGGCCCCTTCAGAGAGGGACTACACAGGGGTCACTCACCTTATGAGGTTTAAGAGGGGATTCAGTTATCTGTCCTCTTCTGACCTTAACATCTGAAACGGCAGAGAATGCCTCCGTTTGGGCATCTGGGAATAAAACCGCATCAGTCTTCCTCCTGCAGGGTCCTCTGCCTTGCCCTTTTTATTGTCTGAGATCTTGTTCAAATCCTGGCTCTTTCACATATGATCAGCTTCTGCTTTGCTGGAGTCAGACAGGAGTAAAAACAAACAGACCTCTGTTCTCCAATACAACTGCTGCGCTGGTTAATCCACAGTCCTCCGGCCTTTTTTCCTGTGGAGGCTTCGAGCCCTTCCCTGCCTGCTGCCGAGCCCTTTAGCAGCGAGGGGATGCTCCTTGACCACCTTCCCTTTGCGTCAAGGCCGGACTGGCACAACGCAGGCGGTGGGGACGATGTGGCCGGACCTCACCAGGGGCACGGTCGCTCCTCGGCGGGGTCTGCGCGGGGCTCGGAGGGAGCTGCTGCTCAGCCGTGGGAAGGGAACGTGCCCCAGGACCGCGGTTCCGGCACGTGGGTGTTTATTTGCTACAACAGGGACATTCCCTGTAGTTCCAGTATAGGCATCCCCGCGCTAAACTTACCGATGTGACAAACTGATGTGCCGTGGGACGCCTTCCTCCTCGCCCAGCAGCCGGGGAAAACGCTTCCCCACCGTTGCATCCAACGCGCTCGCTTGTCCGGCAGCCTCCGTCGTAACCCTCGCATTTAGCCGAGGAGGACGTTAAAACTTGGCGTGCCCGAGAGCTTCGCCGAGGCTTTTCGCAGCTCTGTTGAGCGTTACACAAATTGATTAAATACTGTAACTAATCTATGGCTGCTTAGGCGCGTCATGGTTGTCACTGTACGGTGAGGCTCCCCGGGTCTTGCTGCGGGAGGGGAACCACAACACGGAGTGCCCTGATCCTGGGGCAGGAGACGGACCCTGCCCGACGCCAAGGACGAGAGGAACATGGATGTGACTTTCGGCTTTCATCCCTTCCCGAGCCTGCCGCAAGGTGGAAACGGGGGATGCGCAGTTTGTGGGAAAGAGCCAACTTCTATTTCTATATTGTTCTTTGTCCTGCAAGATCCCAGCATGGTTTTGGACCTATTCTGACAATAGTCATCTGCAATGTGAAATATCATGAAACAACAGTACTTTACAAAAATTCAGAAAAAAACCCCCACCCCACCATGCTTTCTTCTGACTGTAGTTGGAACTTCATGGAGCAGCATCTCTACATGGTGTAAAAACTAACCAGGGGTCCAGCTAACAAGTCATGAACAGGACCAGGAATCATTGCGGTTGGGATTTGCTTTAGTGCATAATATTTCATTTTGATGAGGAATCTGTTGTACCCATGCTCCCCTCATACACCTCACAGACTATGTCAGTAGTAAGTCTTTAGCTTAGTTTGACATAACTGGAGAAACTTCAGTAATGTAGAGCTGCTGTGGCACGCAGGGGGGTTGGCTTACACGCTCACACTACTCTTAGAAATGATTGATCATGTTTAAGTATTGGCATCCAGCTAACCTTCCTGCCTGCTGTTGAAAGCAGACAATATTTTGCAGGCTACTTTCCATTTTCCATATTGGCACACAAAAGGAGAGAGATCATGCTTAAATGAGTTTGTTTAGCTTTCAGTAACATTTTTGAATGTCTCTAAAAATCACACCACTGCTGTTGTCTCAGCAATTTATTTCCAGCTTTGATTTAAATGTCTCTCCACTTGTTTGGGGTCAGATTAGATCATTAGTAGTGTGTGCACATAGCTTCCCATTTCCATTTTCGGGAAGATGCGCATGCTCAGGACCACGTTAGCCAGAATTACTAGCAGAAATGAGCTTTGCAGCCTGCGGGTCCTGTGCATGGCGTTTCACTGCCTAAACCACCCTGCATTTTCACTACCTAAAGCACCTGTCTGTGCTTTGCCCCGTTTGGGGAGGGTTTTACACGGTCTGAGATCCCCGATGAGATTCAGGCAACTTGCTGGTGGGGAAACGCAGCGTTCTTCTCTGGTAACTCCGCGTCAAGGCTACAGAGACGCTCCAGTAATTTCAGCCTTGTGTTTATAACGCATTTAATGGATAAAAGGTGGAGGTTGACAAAGATCAGAAATTTGGGGGGGGTGTTACAGATAGGACGATTTAGCCTGCGTAACCCCGTACAATGCTGTTCGCCAGTCCCTGTGTGGTCCTGATGAGTTCTCATCCAGTTTGTTCCATAAATAAATGTCAGCAACTTTTGATCCATTTAAATTCCTTGGAATTTATGCAAACTTTGAAAGCCTTGAATATGGCCTGGAGGCACAATAAGGAGTTTTCTGTGACTCAGAGGCACAGTAAGGAGCTCTCTGTGACTTATTCAAGATTAATAATCTTATGAAGAAATTGTAGTTACATCAGCTTTCTCTTTGCAGCTGTTGTAGGTGATTTTTCTTTCTACCTGTTATACTAGATAACTCACAATAGTTTGAGCAATCAAGCATCGGTTAGGATTAAAAAGGTTTATTAACAAGGGAATTTTGGTGATTGATGTCATTTCCTACTACCTGTATTTGACGGATCTCTGTGTTTTCCTGCTGCTGAATAATGCAGGCAAACAAAAATATCAGGAAAGTGGATGCAAGTACTTGGTGCCTATGAAGAGACAGAGTCAACACTGCATATTCTTTTTTCATGCCATAGTGATCTCAGAGAAATTCCTCTCCAAAAAAATGATGAAAAAATGATAGAAGCAGTCAATGTATGATGATCTAGGGTGGGTCATGAGGAATTATGAGCTGTTCCTTTGGTGCCTGCACTTTGCCAAAGTGACACCGGTCTGGTCTTTCATCGTTTTGGCACTTGACTCTCAAACTGCTGTTTGTGGCTTGGCAGGAGTTGTGCCTCAGCTCCTGAAATTCTCAAATACTGTCATTTTGCAGGTTCCCCTGAGAGAGTTTGTGTGGATAGCACTGCTCTACATGAATCTGCTGCTTCTTGGTTGATAATGAACTCTGCCTAACCTGTGTCAGCATTAACTCCTGGCAAGCTTAATGCTGGAAATGTAAAGCTTATTTTATTAGAGCAAAGCATTAAGTTATTGATGACTGATTTATAAATTAATTTGAAGTGAAACAGAAACAATAAAATGATTCTAAATTATATGGAAGAAGACTCCTTTTTGGCTGCTCTGTTACCTTGCCTTGTTTGATGGGTTCAACGCATTGTTTATTCTTCTAAGGGCTGTCCTGTCCCATGAATGGTTGAAAGCTGTGATCCATGGAAGATGGCCTCACGCACATTTCCTCACATGCCTAGGTGCTTCTTAAGCTTACAGTGACATTTTGTTCTTCTGTAGCCATTCCTTCTAGCTTAATTGGCCTTCCTTATAGGTCATTTTTTCAAGACTGCTCAGCTCTTTATAAACTTTTTATCTGGGTATTCACTACTGAGAACCACTTTAGCTAATTTGTGATCATTTCTTCCCGGTGCCTATACATGATTTGCTATTAAATAGTTGACATTTGGTACTAAGAAAACTTCTGTTGTCCTTTTTCTTTCCCCATACCTCTGTACATCTTGTTTGTTTTAGGGGATAATGCTAATACTAACATACAAACTTTAAGCTAGTTGCATTATTAATTCCATTTGAAGTACTTGCACCTATTTATTTTAGAATAAGCAGTCTTTAACTACCGTCAAAAGACCCTCTGATAGTATGATGTTGAGAGCCATCCTCCTGAGGAGTGTAAAAATCAGAGAGCTGTATATGCAAGTGTCTTGTTCATGAGTAATGGGGAATGAGAGTATAATTTTTTGCTAGCCCAGCATCCACTGCAAAAGGTGCAAGGAGAGAATTCTTCCATCCAGATTTTGTTATACTTACTAGATTTTTGTTAATAAAATAGCTTTTGTTGTATTCTTTCTCACGCATTCTGGAATATGAATGCTAGGTGTATAATGTGTTTAAAACACTTTTTCTTGTAAGAAAAGCTGCTTGCTTTGTTTCTTAGAAATACGTATTTACTAATTAGGTATACCAGTCCTGTATGCGGTTAACTTTGCTCACACAGCTAATCCCAGTGACTAGAGTGGGGTTACTCCCCAAAGTAAAATTGAACGTAGCATGTGTGTATGTGTTTGCAGGTTTGGGGGTTTAGTATTGCTAAATTGTTTAGAATTAACAGCTTAATTTACAGGCCTTTACTCAAGAGTAATACATGGATTGCTTCTCTGAAGAAAGATTGCTTTTATGAAGGAGGTTTATTTTGGTTTAAAAAAAACTATTTAAAGTCTTATGAAAATGGCCTGCAACAACAGGTTAGTTGACCTGTATTCATTCATTTTACAAATGATGCTTTTGTACAAAAACTGAGGGTTTGGTTGGGTTTTTTCCCTTTGCGTAAAAAACCTATTTGTCATTCTCATGACAATCTAAAGATCTTCAAAAGAAGAAAAAAAATACTACTGAAAAGCAATAAAATGAACTAACAATTTAATTTCCCTCAAAAGCTCAGAGTTGTGAAGTTCCAAGAGTGTTTTTTGTTTGTTTGTTTGTTTGTTTGTTTTCCAGGGAAAGTAATAGAGAACTATATAGTTTGGAGCAGCCTGAAAAGGCAGCTTGCTCTACTGAGGCTTTCAGCTCAGAAATGAAACCAGACCCAAAGACCGGCTTATAACCTTTTCCCTTAAATCAGTATTTCTTTATATTATAACTCAGATAATAACCTCACTTGTGTTGAGGGGAGTGTGTGGTTCTGCAGAGCTCATTGTTCCCATTTTAATAATGTATACCTGCTTTCATAATCTGGCAGCCAGATATATATTTATGCATGTCTCTTTCTCTCTCTCTCTATTTATTTATGTCCCTATTAGTTAAACAAGAATATTCTTCCAAACTCCTATTCACAGCATAGACACACTGCTACAGAACACAGAGCTTTACATTATGCATATGATGCATTCTCTTCTTTAACAAAGTTTGTACTCTATATTTTAGGGGTTATGTACATGTTTTTTAATGTGAGAATTTTACAAAATATTACAAAGCAAAGCTTCTCTTTCTGTGATCATTAGACAATCCTTCTGTTGTCAGTAGCACTACCACTAGTATTGGCCAGAGAGTGGAGGGTATGGCCATTCTCAGATGCAGCAACCCCACTAGCAGGAATGTCACAGGAGCAAGACACTTCATCTAATATTGAACTACAACATCTTGTTCTTCAGCATGGTGTCCATGTGTCCAGTCTACACCATTGTTATTTATATGTCGCCCAGGCTGCTTTCAGAAAAAGTATACAGATTTAAAAATACTGAAGTGGCTGTTGGTGAAGATATAGGGGAAAAAATGTAAAGGGATTGAAAGTTGTTTTCTAAAAGCAGAAAGGTGGATTTTCTAGTCTTCTGAAATCTTAAAATGGCTTCAAAATAATGATGTTTTGATTAGATGTTAAATAGAAGGACTCATGATAGGTGTGGAGCTCCTTTGCATTAGTCTTGCTTGACTTTAATGTACCACAATGAATTTTCTCAAAAGTAAAATAAAAGTGAAATTAAGCAGGATGATGCTACAAGTTAGATATGCAGAAAAGGAAGTAGTTGTTGGAATACTTAGTTTTCATTTGTGTGGCTTTATTTGAGTTTTTGCATTGCTTTGGAAGCCAAGCCTTCAGTAATGTATGGGAGAAGTAGTTGGAACTCAAAAAAGTAGTGTGTGGAGAAAATGAACAAATAGGCTCAAGGATGGACACAGAAATGCTAGAGCTGTGCACAGGGATGTTTACATAAGCAAGCTCACTGTAACATACACACTGAAAAGTTTTACCATTGAGATGAGTGATCTCTTTCAGAATTCATCTTCTAGATGGTCAAGTGACCCCCAGGAGGAGTTTGGTTTTTGTGTTTTCTGCCATGCCATAGCATCCTTTTTGTTTTCTTATTCCACAATTGCCTTATGACTCTGAATGGCAATGCTTATAGAATTTTTTTTTTTTTTGTAGTTTTAGTGAATGCACTGCAGTCCAACTCATCTGGAGATAATTTTAGTGAAGTATCTAGCTTTTTTATGTCTCTGGCATACACAGCTGAAAGCATGTGATATGTCCTCAGAATGTGTAGGCCATAAGAGTTAACAAAATTGAAATCCACTTAAAAGACTTTCCCTCTCCCTTTTCTGATCACCTTTCATCTTCCTGTGTCCCATCACCCCTTCCCTTCTGTTTTCTACTTCCTTCTCTTCTTGCATTCACTGTCAGGAAGGGCCGGCACCGAAGGGGGGTGACCCCTTCTGAGTCTTTGGTAAAACTGCTGTTCCATACCTTTTTAGTATTTAATGGGAAGATTCCTGTGGCTTATGCCCAAAGGTAGCGAGTGCTCAACTCCGGTGTTTTATAAAAGAATGCTGTTAACTGCGTAGGAGGAACTGATAGGAACTGATTATTGGTTCATCAGGTGATGTTCATTTTTCATTTTGGTACTTGAAAAAAGTTCTGAATAATTCTGAATAATTCTTTAAAATCCTGATTATTCTAAAATAGTCTGAGTACTTTGGTTTTGTCTTTGTTAAATACAAGCTTCTGCATATGCAGTGATCTGTGTATCTTTTAGTTGCTACCAGTGAAATTTAAGATTTTTATTAATACTTGAATTTCTGTTGAATAACGCCCTTCTTGAAATGTTATATCCATTTGTGAATTGATTTATTCTGTAGAGTTTTATATCAATGCTGAAAAGATGTTTAGTTTAATTGGGAAAAAAAATAATCTTTATTTAGGGAATGAACATTCTACTCTGTGAGCACACTTGTTCTTGCAGCACACCATTTTTATTGTCCACCTGACTCTATTTCTCTTTGCAGGTCAAAGTTGCAATCCTTAAATACATAGAGACTCTCGCACAACAGATGGATCCAGGAGATTTTGTAAATTCAAGTGAAACTAGGTTAGCAGTGTCTCGAATTATCACCTGGACCACAGAACCTAAAAGCTCAGATGTTAGGAAGGTATGTTTGTTAATGTGTGCTTAGAATTGCAATATATTCGAAGTATCTTGGCAACTTACAGAAGCTCATACTTCTTGCCTAAACAAAAAAAAATTGTTTCTCTTTAAATACAAACTTACTCTTTCATATAGAAAAGGTACTTTTATATGCTTCTTGGCAAACACACCTATTTTTCTCTGTTAAGTATCAGAAGTGACAAAGTAGAACTGTGCCAAAAATTGTATGTTTAAGAATATTTAAGTAAAAATTTAAAATTAGCACATACTGAAATTCTCCATTAAGGTTGTATTTTCATGTATGTTTAATATGTTAAGATTACCTTCCATAATACAAGGAATAACTTTGCTTCAAGCACTATCTGGTATTAAAATCTCTTCAGTGGGCATTTTCTATACCGTTTTAATATTACTTCAGAGACTACCCTCAAAGGTTTGTTCTTGTAATGCTCCGGTTCCAGTGCAGAACTCCCTTTTCCACATAACTGTTGTGAAGTGAAAATGAATATTTGTGAGCTCTGTAGATGTACCAGGGATACAGCGTAACCATGAGAAATGCACTAGTGCACTCCTTGGAGAGGGTTTCTAAATAGTCCTTCCAATTACGGAAAGCAAGATTTTTATGGTTTTGTTTGCAGTTTGATGGAATTGGGTTTTTTGTTCTGATTGTCACCAGCCGTTCTGTCGTAGTTGCCATTATCAGCATGCTAACACTGTTTGAATGCTAAACCTATTTACTTCATGGCTTATAAGTGCAAGTATCTTTGACACAGAGAACTAACTCTTCTGTTTCTTTTTCTCTTTTTATTTCTGCAGTTTGAGGACTTGTAACAATTCATTTAGATTTCTTTTGCTATTTTCAATTAAGAATGAGTTTTGCCAACTTCATTGTTTCTGGAAACAGTACCCGAAGTTCCTTTCTTTAGGAGGGATGTTTTGTGGGAGCTGTCTCACAAAGTGTGTAATGTGAAGAGAACAAAAGTAAAAATAACTTACAAACATTGCAGAAATCAAGAAGTGGTGGAATATGTAATAA
>JANZLP010000001.1:31146678-31160538 GCA_026930925.1 Chelictinia riocourii | reverse complement strand
GGAGCTGTACTCCCAGGGCCTGCAGGGCTGCTGGGGTCCATGTTAGTTCCCGGGGCATGCTGGGAGCTGTAGTCCCATAGCCAAACTTTTAACAAGCACCTTAAAAATGCAAAGTGCACGCCCAGGCCAAGGCACATGGGCCTACTTGGCAGAAGTCCTGAATACCTAAAGCATCAGTGGTAGCAGTACTGTGAATATGTTACCTGCTTCTTCACTGTTCTCTGAAAAATCAGGACTTTGCTATCTTGAATAAGCATCCAAAAGTAGTGGAAACTTTTTTCTTCTCATTGCTCTATATATTGTAAGGATAGTAACCCCCCTCATTTCTCTGTAGTGTATTATAGTTAAATTCATGAAAAAGGTTTTGGAAGAATGAAGGTTTTTACTGTTGAAGAAAAGGCCATGGAAAGAGCATTAATTCTGTTGATGCTGTATTTATGAATAATATGAAATGAACAGAGAATGGAGCACCCATTACACAGTGGGATGAAAACAAAGCATGTAAAAGTTCACACGAGTGTTACGTCCTCACTAGCATGAGGTTAAGGTTCACCCCACTGTTAGTAGATTATCCATAGCTGAGTGATTTTTATCCCTGTATTGCTTTTCTGAAGTTTTCTGAGTGCCTGTTGTGAATTTTTTTTTAACTCTGCTAAAGGGAGCTGTAATCTAAATTACCATGGCATGTCACTTAGTTTATTACTTCCAGGTAGGCCTGGTTTAGAGATTACTAAATTTTGGTTGTACATGTAGACAAGGGAGCTGATAAGGCTGCACATGCATGGAAGATCCTGAGATAACTCTGCATTAAGGACATCCTAAGTGAGAGCCATTTATGTTTGGCACTAAATAAAATAGTTCCCATAGGAAAATGGTATGTGAACTTGTCGTTAGAAGTTAACATATAATATTTATTCACAAGGAGTGTAGACTAGAGCTGGGTCTGTGTTTTAGTTCATTAGTGATAAGCCTGGTCAAAGGTAGAAAAACAGTATCTTGTGCAGATTGGTATTTTTAGGGGACTGTTGAAAGAGACTAACTGAGGCCATGAAAAAAAATAAATTATATCAACAAAAGAAACACAGTTCATACTGGTTCTGGCTGAGATATATGGCTTCACTCTTAGGC
The DNA here is from genome assembly GCA_026930925.1 of Chelictinia riocourii. NCBI lineage: Eukaryota > Metazoa > Chordata > Aves > Accipitriformes > Accipitridae > Chelictinia > Chelictinia riocourii. The sequence continues at coordinate 31,159,410 of JANZLP010000001.1, read as the reverse complement.
ATGCTTCATTAATCCAGATTTCACTCTGACTGGAGTGAGTTGTGTGATACCACATAGTGATATACAAGAATCTCTGCCTATACTTGCTTACGTTCTTGTCTATATTTTCACAGGTTCTCATAGCTGCTTTTGCAGCATCAGGCTATGCCTCTACATACTTTAGAGCAGGAAGCAAGCCATTTAACCCAGTGCTTGGTGAAACTTATGAATGTATTAGAGAAGACAAAGGATTTCGATTTTTCTCAGAGCAGGTAAAGCTTGTTTCTAGACAGACACTTCTGTTTAGATTTAGCTTTTGGATTCTTTGTTTTATAGAATAATCTTATTTTTTCTTTCTAGTTAGAATGGTTTGCTCTCTTAGTAGTATGGAAAGGTTGTTAGCAGGAATGAACTTTGTTAAATGCTAGGAGGTATATATTTTTATATTAATCACAAGGAACTGTTTTAAGTACATAGCGTTTTAAGTACAACCTTAAGTTGCATCTGTTTTCATAGCAACATAGGCTAAAAAATAGTGTGGGCTATTTAGTATTTTCATATTGCAGTAACAATTGTATTGTCTTAGAAATGTAAATGAACTGTTTTTAACTCAGCCAAACTGTTTTCCAGGTTAGCCACCATCCTCCCATTTCGGCCTGTCACTGTGAATCGAAGAACTTTGTGTTTTGGCAAGGTATACTTTTTTAATTCAAAACCATAAACTCCTCTTTTATTAGGAAGTAAAAACTTTGTCTGTACAAGCTGAGCTTTGCATTTGGAACTTACTCAATTTCTATACTTACTATTTTTGTAGTAACGTATTACAAAATGATGCTCTGAGTTATTTCCCTCCAAATTCTCATTCTTAAGAGTGAGCAGACATGTTACAACTTCCCTTGTCACTTGCAGTCTGTTTATACTTTTCTGGTTAAAAGCTTCTTACGAAGAAAATTATTATTTCTTACAAACACAAGCAGTTCTTTTTACACAGTTGAACAAGCAGCTCTTTGTTTCCTTGTATCTACTGACATATGCATTTAATTTCTATTGAATGTTTTCATGAGAAATTTGACAATAATGTAGCACAGCCATGACTCCTAGAACAAAATCAAACTTATCTTTAGTTTTTCTGACCTAATGTCATTTTCTAGTATTTTTTTCCTTTTGTATTTTCATGGCAACCTCATACTGTCCTGTTTTAAACTGGTAAGTCTAGCATAGATCATCTTGTATGCCATGCAGATCACTGCAAGGAGGAGACTTTGGTCTTTTCAGTTTTGTAAATCTTTCACTATTACATTCAGATATCAGGTGGAAAAACAAATTCTGGGGGAAATCAATGGAAATTCTGCCAGTTGGAACCTTGAATGTGACTCTTCCAAAGTAAGCTACTGTCCTATTTCCTTTTGGTTTTAGTCTTTGCTGCAATCCAATCTGTGCTGCCTTGTGAATGGATTGGGGGAAGTGTATGCAGACATCCCGTGATTTGTACTAGTGAGAGTAGTGTGTACCTCACATCTCTCCTTAGTGTACAGGTGGGAATACTGAAGCATTTGTGAGCCTGAAGATCCATTTGGGTTTTTGGAGGAAAAATACACAAACCCTCTAGAAAGCGGTAGACAGAGGGGGATAGGAATGTTTTAGGTGAGAGAACCCAAGTTTTACATGTACAGTAGCGATCCACTGTTCAGAACAAGGCTGCAATGGACTGTCAGCAGCTAGTGCTGTCCTTGCTAAGGCTCTCAATACTGCTAAGTGTTCCCTCAAAACAACCGCTAGTAACAACGTAAGGTCATTTTCCAAAACGTAGTTAAGCCGGAACATGTTCTTCAGATGTTGAAAGAGTAGTGAGAAGAAGTTTCACTGCAGGTAAGAGTAGTTGGAAGTTGTAAATACTGAGAATATGCAAGGAGAGGATACTTTAAACATGTCTGCTGGTTTTGCAGTACTATTCCTGCTTCTGTACGTTGCAGCCAGCCTTTCTTTCTGCCTCTAACAGTATGACAGCACTTCACCTCTTTATCCATCTCATGAAATTGAAGTAAATGCACTCAGGAGCATCTTTGTCTTCTGTCCTCATGCTTGCCCCTCAGCTCTGAAGGAGAATGTGCTTTGCATAATATAATTCCCTCATTTTATTCCCTTGTTTGACAATAGAGATGCTCTGACTCTGAGTAGTTGGTACAGAGGGAGAGGAATGATGTGCGAGTGAGCTCCTGCTTCCTACCTCCTTTCTGTTACCTCCTTCCCATATTTTTTTTTTTCTGTTTTTAATTTAATTACATTTTCTGCTTATAGCCTCAATTCAGCCTTATGTTGATCTTTGAGTCGCTCTCCTCACCCTAAAAGAAATGTGGCCAAAGCAGTTAATACTCTGAGGACAGTGAATATGCTATGCAGGGCTTTGGTGGTTCATGATGTCTTGATGGGTGGTTCATAGCACCATTCTTCGGTTCTCTGCACTAGAGCTTAGATGAGCTCCTCTATGGAGGATTAGTAATGTACCCAGAACCAGTGCTTTGTTAAAGTAAGCTAGTGTTTCAAAAGTTTTTGAGGAATTTGGTCTTACATTTATGATAAAGGAGCTATGCTTTACTTTTTTGTCCCTAATGATCATGGTTAATATATGTTACCAACTATTTGTTAATCTGTTCTTAGGTATGGAGACTACTATGTCTGGAACAAAGTCACTACTTGCATACATAATATTCTTAGTGGAAGGAGGTGGATAGAACACTATGGAGAGATAACGATCAGAAACACAAAAAGCAGTGTCTGTATTTGTAAACTCACATTTGTCAAGGTAACATATGTATTATCATATTCATAAAACTGCATAGTTCAAGCATACATCAAGCAATTTATTTAGTATTCCTGAAATCCACATTCCACATTCTGTCTTATCAACGTTCATAAATATGTAAATTGTCAAATGAGAGTGCTGTATCAAGTTGTATGACTCCATTCCATTGAACATTTGATATCAGAATGTTGCATTACTGTATAGCTTTGTGCTATACTGTTGTTGGTTTTAGGTTAAGAATGAAATGTCATAATTTCTTCTGTATTACCACAATGGAAACACAAAGTCACTTTAGACTTCTGTGCCATTTTACTTCTGCCTTTACTAGAATTTGGCAGTCAATATTTTCTCTCTTTCAATTAAATAATGCTGCTTTGGTTCATAGTATTTCAATATCCAGACAAGAACCATATATAAAACCAAATCACTATATAGCTATGTTTCTATCCATTATTTTCCCTAAAAATAAGTTTGTCTTCATATTGCAACAAAATACATCAAAACCATTGCAGTGTTAGCAGTGGTGTGTTACCATAAATCTGAAGTTCACATTTTGATGGATGTTCTAAGAATGGGCAACTGGCTCAGTAGGTGAAAGTGTAAGAAATAAATGTGTCTAAGAAAAGCAAAACTGAGAAGAGAAATGGAAAGCAACAAATAACAAGTAATACTGGCTGAACGTATTCCCTGCTGCAAACAGTAGTGTGCAGCACCCATCAAAGGATTCTCTTACATGTATAGGTATATTCAGTATTTCTCCATATAGAAAGAGAGTTAGCTGGCTCTGATATTGCAAACTTTCAAAGTGTCATTTTTGCTGAATTGTGTGGTGGGATTTGGGTTAATGAACAAAAATTTAGTTGCCAGATGTGCAGATAATTTAAATACTTTTATACCAGAACACATATCAAATTATTCAGGGTTTCTCATATATTAAATCAATTAATATTCAGATCATCTGAATTTCAAATTCTGATATTCTTGGTTACAGGTGAGCTGTTCCGATACAAAATTTGGACAGTTGGTGCCACATATTAAGATTCATGCAGTGTCTGTGTTGGTACAATGGGTAACGTGAAAAACAGTGTGAACTAGTAATTCTTCGTTAAACTTGTAGGTGAACTACTGGAATTCAAATGTAAATGAGGTGCAAGGTGTTGTGATAGATCAAGAAGGGAAGGTGGTTCATCGCCTTTTTGGGAAGTGGCATGAAGGCCTTTATTGTGGGGTTGCACCTTCAGCCAAATGCATATGGAGGCCAGGTAAGAAGCTTGTAATAAACTCCGGAAGTCACTGTAGTGCAACCCCAAACTATGTAAAGCTGTTTTAGCCAACATTTTAAATACACAAAATACTACTGGAAAAATTAAATTTCTGGCTAGACAAATAACAAGAATTTACATGAATTTATAATAATGGTAAATGGAAGTGTTCTTACAGGACATAGTCTTCTATCTCTCACTCTGACTCCTGGTCAAATATTCTGGGGTCTTGTGGTCAACCTAAGAATGAGAAGTTCGATGTCTGGGCCTGTGAGCTCCTGTGATTTCAGGAGCCTATTTCAACTTCTTTACCACTTGCTTATAGGCACTGAGGTTGAATTAGTCATCCTTTGCACCTATAATTTCTTTCATAAATGCAGAGTGGTTATCCAGCAGTTGTCATTACTGTTAGTATTTTGAACCCTACTATGTATAGATAGTATTTTCAACCCTGCTTTGCACCCTACTCTCTGCTATATCTACTCTGACTGCAGTTAGTGCTGAAGGTGTTGGACAGTGCCAAATTGGTCTGCAAGTGAGTGTTATGTTCCAAAATCAACTCTGAAGATCAGTTAAGGTTAGCTTTTATAGAGACATTTGATAAGCCCACTTTCTGGGGAACAGGGAACTATGTTTAACTTGAAAATCTAGAAAACAGTAATTCTTATATAAAAAGGAAGGAAAATCATAAAAGTTTTGAATCTATTAGCATGTAATTACAACTTCCGCAGGATAAGCAGTTTGAATTAATATTTAGTGAATGTTCCACCTAGAAAATAGCTTTTGATGCTTTTTAATTGTATGTAAGAGTAAAATATCTTAATATTTTTGCTGTTATAATTTAATAAGTAAATGAATCTCTTGCATATTTAAAATAATAGCTTAAAAAGCTTTTTCTTTCTCATACATATTCATACAGGCTCTATGCCAACCAATTATGAACGTTATTATGGCTTCACGAGGTTTGCTATTGAGCTCAATGAGTTAGACCCTTTACTGAAAGATCTTCTTCCTACAACAGATGCGCGATTCAGGCCAGATCAAAGGCAAGAATGCTTATTTATACTCTTAATATTGGTGGGTTTAAGGCTGGGTTTGGCTGAGTATTGAGGTTTTTTTATGTCTTCACTCACTACAGTCTGAACTAAGCTTTGGAGGATTCTGCTAGCAGAGAAGGTATTCAGTATTGCAATTAAATTTCTGCTTTACTTAGTTGAAGGAAAGTAGAAAGCATCTTGTTGGTATAGTAGAACTATAGTGCAGTCTTTGGGCAGAGGTCGGATTCCTCATAACAAACTAGAAAGACAGGCTCTGAAATGTCATGCCCTCCTGCTATGAATGGAATCAACATTAATTCCCTCCTAAATCTCAGTTCATAGTACTTCAATGTTTGTGATGTCTTGAAGTTACTAAAGAAAGTGTATGCCTTAGGCTATAGGTCAGGTACATGTAACTGGGGAGTCACATCTCGGTTATTCTTATTTTATGAGGTTATGACTAGATCTGAAAGCAGGTACAACACACACAGGCTTGGCTTGGCTTGGCTTCTGCTTGACTTTTGTGATGATTGGCACTAGAAAATTCCTTGTTCTAGACACTATGATTGCTATAGGACTTGCTGTTATTCATACAGGCTTCTGGAGGAAGGAAATGTAGAAGCGGCAGCATCTGAGAAACAAAGAATAGAGGAACTCCAGAGAGGTCGGAGGCGGTACATGGAAGAAAACAGCATTGAATATGTACCCAAATTTTTTAAGTGAGTCTATTCATTTCAGTAGTAAGTCTGCTTTCTATAGTGTGACTGGACAAAATACTACAATAATCACCACCAACGTAGTCTGTTAATCATGAAAGCCTGGAAAGTGGCAATTTTAAGAAAAATAATCAGATACCTGATCACTGCCTGAAACAATTTTTACATAGTTTAAAGCTTCATACTTGAAAGATCATTTTCTCACAAGGGGCAACAGCTATACAAGCACGCTGTACCCCTCAGCCAATGTTTTTTGAAGTGCAATAGAAGTATAATACTAGGATCTAAGATTTAACTATGTTATTGTTTTAACTCATTGCATAAACAAAGTAATAAACAGTGACCTGAAGAACAATATCATACATACATACATCTCTCTGTAAAATGTATATATAAATGTATATATATCTACACTTAAGTTACAATTTATTTTTGAGTGGAGGGGTTTTTGTTTGTTTGAAGCATTCTTCTGAAACAAGGGCTAGTCCTACCAAATAGCCTGATGTTTAGCATAGCAAATCAAAAGTGAAAAGATTGAACATGCTTGGTACAGTTTTGTAGTGGAAGATGAGCAAAATACAGAGGAGACAAACAACATAAATGGTAAAAGGCTTGCATTCTGCAAGCTAGATCTCTTGGTTGATCCTCTGTGCATTATCAGAATCTGTAATGGCCAAAGAGGCTTTATGTGGCTCTAAGACCTGTTTAGACAGATCAGACAACACATTTGCGATCTTGGCTGTTTTCTAAACCTTCCACTTGACACAGGTAGAGGCTAATTTTTATTGTTAAATCCCTGACTGTTCCTGTGTCCTTTAGAAACGTGAAATCGGATTTAGTATTGTGTTAGATCAGAGAGGTATGGAATATGGTTTCATATTACATAAGAGCAGAGATCTGTGGTCAGAACTTCTTCCCCCTCTTTCTCTCTCTTTTTTTTCTTCTCCTTTCTACAGAAAAGTTATCGACGCTAATCAAAGAGAAGCCTGGGTTACCAATGACACCTACTGGGAACTGCGAAAGGATCCTGGCTTTAGTAAAGTAGAAATTCCTGTACTCTGGTAAACTGAGAATGTAGATCTAGTAAACATATCACTCTGAAGAAAAAAATAACTATGCACAATATGTTTCTTATAGCTAAGCGTGGTTTGTGGGTCTACGGAAAAACCTATCATTCGCATTTATTTTCATCTTTATAATGGACTTTTGAAAGTGCATTAGACCAGGCCCCTGACCACTTCTGGATCTTTTTAATTTTGCAGCAGCCATTAAAAGAAAAAAAAGAGAAAAAAAAAAGAAACAGAAACCTTTTAAAGTTTCATACACTGACAATTCAGAACAAAAGAAGCAGATGAGTTATCCAAAGTCACTTGGAAGAGATGGTAAACGCAAACCTGCAACCGGTGCTTTAAACAGACATTAAGAGTAATATAATTTAAATTACAAAAAACAAACGAACAAAAAACCCCAACCAAAACAAAAGAGGAAGAAAAAGAGGAAAAAATCCATTTTGTTTCAACTATTTTTGTTAAAAACTCTTGGGTCACAACACTTGTCATTTCTGGCTTTAGGTTAGTCCTTTGGTGTGATGTGCTTGGACTGGCCTTTGTCAAAAAGATACGCTTTTCTGGAAGCTGTTCCCATTCATATGCCATTGTTCATGCCTTAAACAAAATATGAAGATGTACAGTAAGTAATTTTAAAATATGTATGCTTAGGCTTCTGTGAAGGGCAGATTTTTAAAGCAGTAGAATTTTATCATGATACAAATATTGGCGAACCTGCATTATTTAAAATCAAAAGACAACCAAACATCTAACTGTATTTCACAGGAATGAGTTCTACTGTACATGGTTTAGCTTTGGGAAGCTGACTGTATATTCAGACTGAAAAGAAACTGCTAACTGGTTGAATTTGAGACAATTTTGGTAAATGCATATGAATTGCTTGTCTGGAAGTTCATATTCTAAATGACTGATGCTGAGATGTGATCATCACTTTTACCACTGGCTAGACATAGTCTCACAGTGAATCTCATTTCCCCATAACTGTTTATACAATGAGAATTCCCTGAAGCTTTGCAACAGTGTTAAAAGCACAGAAAGATTTCATGGGAAGCTCTCTGGCTTCTCTCCAGAAGCTGGACGGTACTGTAAATACAGCTATGTTCTGCCACACACACTGTTTACTTTACTGGCTCTATTTTTCCCCATCTGCTTTTCCTATCTAAATTTATATCTGAAAGTATGGCAGAGGCTCCCATGCATTGTAGCTAACAACTACTACTTGTGTTGCCAAAATAGCTTTTGTGCAAAATTATATTTTACAGTTTTTCATAAAGTGATTCTATATTTTTTGATTAAGAACCAAGTCTCTTATGTGTTGCTAAGCCTCAGTTAATATATGTGGGAGAAGGCTTGGCACTTTCTATTTGAAAATCTCTAAAACGTTAAACAGTAGGAGGACAGATTTTAATAAAAGGAAAAAAAGTAATTTTATTACTTCTACTATAAGTCATGCATCATTTTTCCAAGAAAGGAAAGAAGATGAAGAAAAGCAAAGCTTCCTTTGTATTATTACTGTGCCTAGAAATGACTGTGCAGCTGCAACAGAGAAATGAACGAGAAGCACATAATTGATGTTTTCAGCTTTTTTTTTTTTAATATTCATTATGTATTGGATCTTTTACCTAACCACTTTAATATGTGCTAATCAGACTTTGTCACTGGAGGCTCACCAGTGGCAGCTGCTTGTACACAAGACTGAGAACAAAGCAATCACTTAACTATAGTCTAGTTCTTTTTCTCTTCCATGCACATCTATCCTCCTCCTGCTATTTAAGATCTGGCTCCATGTCAAAATAATGTTGTCAGACCTGGTTATCTTAGCATTAAAAATGAATTTGCTGTAGAGATTGTAGGATGTCTGTTTGCACAGAAATCCAGTGCTACATTTTCTGCTATAGATGACTACCTTTCTTTAAAGGAGAGTGAGGCAGCTCACTAGGGATCATTCGCAACAGGCACCTAGGGGTACCTTGTGTGCTAGCCCCACTCTTGTATCTCCAGGTGCAGGATATGCAATCCCTACCACATAGCAATGTCCCCTACTAATGTTTGCTGGGGCAAGGTGCTTTCTCATCACTCCTTTTCTCCAGCTACACTTCTGAAATCTCATTTTGAAATAGCAGAGAGCTGAAGAAAGAGAGCTTCCCAAATGAGATTTATTCCACTTGAAAGCTCCTCCTGGTTTTCTCTTTTAGAATTAATAACTGTCATCTGCAGCAGGAGAGAGAAGGGGAACTGAGCTATAGAACACCATCTGGTCCAGTGGGTCACTGAAGATCTTTTTAAAAAATCCCTGCTGTTATTTTGTGCATATGTTGGTTCAGCTCTTTCTAACATGACATGTAAGGCACTAATTAGCTGTTTCTTCTCACTTGCCCAAATCATCATTAAATTAGTCTGATCGCTATTGTGATAAGTGTGAATAAGGACTAAGGTATATTTTGAATCTAAGACATTCCTATTAATTTACAAAGGAAATTATACTGAAATGTGAATATTCCTGGGCATGAAATATTCTTTTGTTTACATGCAGACTTTCTAATGAAGCATCCTTGATACTGTCATGACCCGGGCTGGACAAACCAGGGAGCGGTCATGGTGAATTCGGAATTCCCTCAGGCTAAATTAATGACACCAAATCATCAGTTAAACATTTTATTCATGGCATAAGCAACCTGAACCCATGTATAATCCAAACTAAGGTATCTTGACCTGGAAATGTCTTTTCACTGATTTGTTTGTTCTTACCCTGCTATTTAATAAACGCTGTTTCTGACCTATTACTCTCCCTCTGCTGGACACTCACAGAATTGCTCTGTTTGTGTTGTCTTAACATTAATGTATTTTAAGCTATTTGAATGGAAGAGATTAAAATGAAAGTCTTCTTTGGTTTTCCAAATGTTTGAGGTCTCCAATCTAGAGTTAAAGCCTTTCTTTTAGAGCGGTTAAAGCACATATCGCAGGCTTCAAAAAAAACATAAAATTAATTGTTTTTACTTTAGATAGCAAAAGAAATACATGGACCTATACATCAAAATACCAGTTTATAGTTCTCTGTGTCTATCTCCTTACCTCTCAAATAATTCATATGCTCAGCTCATTATTTTCCAAGGTAATTGTGCATCTCTCACTTTTGCATGTATACACAAACTTTCTTTCTCTTACTTGTGTATTTCTAGAAATAAAGACTGAAAAGAAAGGTCATTTTTTTTACAAGTGCCATCCCCTTTTTTTCAGGTTACTTTAATTGGAGGCTCAGAGTTCTCAGCTATGTGATTTAATGCTTAGTCAGCCTGTTGTTTGGATTTGAGAAATCTGTAAATTGGGTGCTAGCCAGTTTTTTGTTCAAGGTGGCTCTCTTCAAATGCACGGTCATTGAAGTTTATTCCTTAGACAGAATTTCTTCTGTGGTTTTGATACCATGAGCCTCCAGACTGATATATAGTAGGGGGAAAGTGGCTTAGGTAGATAGTTTTGGTATCAAAACTGTTTGTTGCGTGTGGGGTTTTTTTGCTATTAAAGCTTGAAATAAACAAAGATGTATGTTTAGGTGTGCACGTTGTGAAGAATCTATACATAGTTTATAAACCTTATGAGAGCTGAAAATGTTGTAAACAGGAGAAGGGTGGAAGGAGTGTGCTGAGCAAAGAACGTGCATCCAAGGAAGGGAAGAATGAGATCATTTTAATGATGTATACAGTGACTGAATTAGGATTGGAAAGGTTCGAGACAGGAGGGAGTCTATTTTGAAGAAAGGCAGAGACTGTGTGTTTCTAGAGATCTGAAAGTTAGGTGTAGAATTGGTGGGAGGAGGCATCATGTCACTTAAGATACTGAACCAGCTGAAAATAAATCCTGTTAAGTACAGTATAGACCTCTGTTCAACTGTTCTTGTGCTTTCATCTTGAGTAGTAACACTGTGATTAGAAAATTAACCTTCTGCTTTGTTAGAGTAAATTTGTTTTCACCTATAAATCTCTTGGATGGGGAGAGTAAATTTTGCAAGCATGAGATACGTAGATTCTCTGGAAGTGATAAATGGAAACAGAGGATAATTTTGCTCCCTGTGACCTGAGACAAATTTGAGAATCTCGGGTGCTGGGATGCTGAGTTGATCAAGCGACAATGATAAATTTTAAGTGCCAGATCCTCAGGAGATTTTCTTCCACTGGCTGTAAGCTGGTATTGTTCTAGCAGGAGAGAAGGAACAGAGGGAATTTGTAATTCTGAATACCATCAAATTGTCAGTCTTGTAGCTTGATACAGAGGTAAAAAAAAAAGGTAGAAAAGGTGGCTAGCATTTAAAGTGGGGCTTACAGTCTAACACAGATGTACAAGGTGAGTCCCCACTATCAAACAGAGTTCAGTTGTACTTCATATATTTTTTTTAGACTGTGTTAATAAAGAATGTTTTTGTGAGATAATGAAAATGTTGAACTTAGCACTGAAAATATCAATACAGAGTGTTAATGCAGGGTATGTAACATGCCGTTTATTCACACCCTTTCTATTGCAGTGACTCCCTGACATGGAGAAGCTCAGAGCTGCTATGTCCACTGTTGGGTCCCATAACATCTCTAGGCCAGATCTCCTGCCTTACACATGTGGTAAGAGTTTTATAACACTTGAGTTTCACATGGAAAATTTTACATGGTATCTATCTGTCTCCAGGGATGTGGGAATAGAAAATTAGTTCCATGGGGGATTTTCATGTGCTTGCTTTTCCTCTTCTTAATTCTCCAGATTCCAGTCGAGGGAGCATTTTGTCCATTAGAGATCCCTTAAGATTTTACTTTTGGTAATAACTGAAGCAAAATGGCATTATTGTCATGAAGAAAGAATAACAGTGTCATGGTATTTTTAAAGCTGTTCTTCTAGAGCTAGTTAACATGTTCACATCTTTGCAGAAAATAATTACTTCATTATGACATTGTGAGAATGAAATAGTGAGCTAATTTCTAAATAGGACTAATTACTCCAGAATTATTCTGTGCCAGTATTTTTACTCCAGAGAAGGCAATTTGCATGGGGAATTATTCTGGAATAGGGATGGCTAAATCAATTACAATTTCCTTTCTGTCTTGAGAGAGTGCACATAGTGGTACTGTGATGTTGTACATGGGAATTTGAAATAAAGTAATTGCGTGTTACCTAAACTTGTCCACAAACACTTGAATAGCTAGAGGATTTGGTTAAAATTATCAGAAGAAAAATTCTTGTTAGACTTTAGTGTATGGCAAGCACTTTAAGTCATTCATATGTGTTCATGCATTTATTTTTCTTGTAACTCCATTATTCCTGTTTGCATTATACCATTAATTAGTTTTAATTTGTTTTGTCCATCTGCAAAGTCACTAAAATAGTACTACGTAGGAGAATATTTTTCCAACACAAAATGTAAGTGTTTACATTAAAAAATGAAGAAAAAAATTAAGTTTACATTCTGTAAAAACTATTGGGCCAACATAAAAATGTCACTGGCATTCTAACAAGTATTAGTTTAATCCAAACTTGCTTGCACAATTATTGTTTTATGCATTGTCCTTAGTAGTTACACAACTATGTTGGCACACGTGGAACATCAAGACAAATGAAAAGGTATCTTTCCCCAGAGGGTTTACAGCTTTTCTGTGCTATGCACTTAATCTTTTCCATAACTTCGTTCCTAGCTAAGTAAACTTTGAATGTAGTAACGGATACAGAAGTTTTCTGAGATTTAGTTGATGTTTATACTATTGTTATTTTAATTACTATTAAAGTGGTGGAATTAGCACACCTGGAGGTGTTCAAAAAAGCGCATGGACATGGCACTTCAGGACATGGTTTAGTGGGCACGGTTGATGGTTGGACTCGATGATCTTAGAGGTC
>JANZLP010000001.1:30867575-30880537 GCA_026930925.1 Chelictinia riocourii | reverse complement strand
ACTGATTTCAGACTGCCCTGAAAATAATCCTTAGCTTTTTAAAATGGAAAGTAAAGAGCTTATAGGTGACAAGCAAGGGGAAGGCAGAGACAGAGGAATACACTCGTTTTCACTGATAGTAATCAGCAAGAAGGACAAACTCTGCCTTTACAGCAGTGTTGTTATCAAAGAGAAAAATTATGTTAGTGGTATATTCATTGGAGCGACGTCTGTTATTCTTTTTGTATTTTTTGGAACCAAGGCGAAAAAAAGACAACCTTATTTGGACCAGAGGCACTAACTGATTTCACTCCCCTGTGGCCTTATGTAGGAGGGGCTACTTCAGATTTGGTGCTGCCATGTAGCCCTGACAATGCAGCACCTTCCTGACACTGCTAGCTCAGCCTGATGTCTTACGAGTACAACTCTGCTGACTGGGATCCTTCCATGATGTGAAGGGAAAACATCTCAGGAAGTTTCAGGTGACATTATACAAAGTTCATCTTTGCTTTTGAGTTACTCTTCTGCTAACCTTCCTCACTGGTCAAGTATGATGTCCAGAAGACTCTCTCCCTTTGCTTTACCTTCAGGAGCATGACTTCAAGTGCAGAATTAAAATACATCTTTGGAGAAGAGGAGTTATTTGTACCAGCAATGGTGCTTCCTGAACAAAATGGTAAAGGAAACTGCAGTACTGATTCCTTTGCAAATCATGGCCTGAGGCTGTAGGTCCAATGAAACAGAGATTTCAGAAGCAATATCAGATAAGGTATTCTCATTACTCCCCAGGCCATTGCAAAAAATTATTCCCCGATCCCTGCAAAAATCCATGATTTAGAGAAAGGTTGGTTGTCTCTGTTCACAGCCCAGCTCTACAAACAGCTGTGTTGGCACGAGTTGGGGAGTTGTACGTGTTGGCAAATCTGAGCAGCCAGAGGGAAATCTGTTCAACTGGTTTGGTCCTTGAAGCCCATGTATCGACAAACCACAGCCTGTGCACCTTATTAGCTTTCTGCAGTTCCCTGCTAACTAATGGTATGTACCTGTCCATCTGCAGAGCCCAATACAGCTTCTTTTAAAAGAACAGAAAGGAATCTCTGCTGACCCTAACAGCAGACAAGCCCACCATGTGTCTGCCTGGTGCTGTAGAGTCCTGTGACAAAGGTGGCTTGAGGCTGTGTGTTTATTTTCCAGCTGATGCACATTGATAACTTGACCTCTACACTTACAAGATCCGTGTAATATTTCATTACTTTTCTCAGCTTCTACAGGCCCCGTATCCTAAAACCCCATGTACGTCACAGAGGACCTTCCAAGCAGCTGACGGACAAAACACTTCTGACAGCCATTCTGGCTAGAATAACACTTAAACATGAGGAGGAAATACAATGCTGCTCACTCCCCCAAGTGCAAGCTAATTTTAAAGTTAATACTGTAAGTCCTTATAGATTAAATTATCAGTAAGAAATTAAAGCAGTATCAGGCTCAGTGGATAAAGTGTTACAGTGCATAATGACATCAGAAAACACAGTGATGATAGTGGAAAAACAATGCGCAATAATGATGCACAATAACAATGCAATACAACATACACCACGCTATCCTGGAGCTGTAAGAAATTATGGTGTGAATTGTGTCGAAACTGCAATGACTCTAAAGAGTGAGAGAGGGTGCAGCAGTGAAGATAAGTGGGAAGAGCAGGTCTACTTCACAGGCAACAATGGGAGAAGTGGTCAGGATTGAGATACAGCTTGTCCTGACTGCACTTGTGTGGTGAGAAGAGGAAGCAACAAAGCTCCTGACCAAAGACTGGGGTGAGGGAAGTGAGAGACTTTGCAATGTGGTAAAAGGAGACCATAAATCCAGAGAAAGGGGGCCCTCTGATTAGTGGCATGATGATGTTATAACATTGTGTCTGTGTCCAAAGATACAGCACACAGTAGGGCAGTTTCATTAGTAGAGCAGTGTATTAGGCAGTATTTTTTCCTTATAATCCAACCTCTTTTAACAACTGTGAGTTTTGCTGCTGTTGCTCTTTTTCCACCTTGATTCAGTGCCTCACAGGTGTACTCTCCTTGGTGAGTCTCCCCGTGCACTTTGCTTATTACTAGTGTGTACGTGTCCTGATCTTGGAAACACTTGAATTTGTCGCCTGAAGACACCAGTTTCCCCTCAAAGTACCAGTTCACCTCTCTGACATTTGTTATGACAGACACCAGCTTGACACTCTCCCCTTCCTCCACAACAGTGTTGACCAGTTTTCTGTGTATGATGGGATAACTCTCTTTGCTCAGCTCATCCTCCATCTTCCTAGCTGTAATCTCCAGACCTCTGCTCTCTTCCTCACATATTTCTTCCCTTTTCTCTTTCCTTTTCAGTATTTCTGTGGGTGTCTCAGTGGGAACACCTGCAGAGGCTACATCAGCAGTGGCTGCAGCTGCACCCACATCCTTGATTTGACCATGCTCAGTCAGAGTCTTGATTACTTGTGCAGACAAAGGCTGCTCCAGGGGTATTGCTGCCTCCATAGTCCTCTCAGCCTGCTGGGGCTCCAGCTCAGAGGTTTCATGACAGGGTTTTCCTGACAGAAGCAGACTGGGATGGACTGGCAATGCTTTGGATTTTTCATCTGTCAAGAGATGTTTTTCTTCACAAACAAGAGAATAGAAAGCCTCCTTCAAGACTGTTTTCTGATCAGCTGTCTGAATGTTGACTTCTCCCAAGGAAACTGGGATTTCTGTGGGACTGAGTCCTCCTGTGGTCACGACATAGGTGCATAGGGTGTGTTTATGTTCCTTGGTGATGTTTATTGTCTGTACTTCAACTTTTTCTTTATCAGCCAACCATTCCGAAAACAAAAGGTTTTGCTCACTTACCACTGCAGCTTTCAGTGCATTTCTAATCTGAGACTTTATGGCCAAGCTGCAGCTCTTGGGAACCTGAGCAGTGAGCTGGCTCTCTTTGTCGAGGACTTGTTTTGGCTGGAGTTGATGAGTGTACATTGTTTCATGGGGTTGTCTCCCTGCCCTTGGAGACTGCCTAAGTGGGCTGGCAAGATCAACGACATGTTCCTCTTCCAGGGGCTGGTTTTCTTCTAGCAGCAAGGGGAATCTCACAGCCTGTCCCTCACGGATTCTTGCAGCAAAATCTTCCTCTGCTGCTTCCAGGGAAGAAATGTTCTCCAGGGGGACAGCTTGGCCCCCAGTAAAGGCCAATTCAGAGGGAAATCTGGGTTCAGCTTTCAGCTCACCTTGCGTTGCCCAAAAGCCCTCAAGGACCTGGATGTGGTCACCATCTATGGCATGGCTCTCGGTGCTGCTTGCTACCTGTAGAAGGGCTTGGGAAGCCTCTGTCTTCAGAGCAGCCATTTGCTCTGCTGCCTTGGGGATGACTTCCTCTTTGGGCAAGAGCATCTGCACAGCTACAGTCCCAAGGCAGCCCAGCAGTCGTGTCTCCATCGCTGCTGGTGGAACCACACACTGGGGGCCAGCAGGGAGGGTTTGCAGTGGCTCTGCCAGAAGCCTGCTGCTCTCTTGTGTTGTGGCCACCTGGGTGAGCACCTCTTCAACACTCTGTGCAGCCAGGCAGGCCAGTGGCAGGCTAGGCAAGATGTCCTCCCTGGGCAGCACGTGCTCTGCCTGGCTTGTCTGGAGCTGAAGGAGGGTCCAGGGCTCCCTCATGGCCTCAAGGCTAAGCACTTCTTCCATGGCAGGAAGCTCGCCAGCCTCCTCATAGGAGAGGAGGCTTTGATCCTCTGCCACTGCAGAGTGCTGCAAGGCTGGGCTCTGCCTGCACACAGCATGCTCCTCCTTGGGCAGCACAAGGAGCTCAGCAGAGCATGTGGCCTCACCCAGGGTGCTCACTGCCCTGCATGTGTAGAGCCCCGTGTCCTCCTCCATGCACTCCCACACTGTCAGGGAGCCTGAGCCATCAGGGTGGTGAGCAACAGAATGACGTGCATCAGAGAAGAGCTGCTCACTCCCCTTGAACCACTGCACATCAGGGCACGGCTCCCCAGCCACGGTGTACTCAAAGACTGCTGTGGAGCCAGGTGCACACTGTACGCTGTCCAGCCCCCTGGCAAAGTAAGGGACCCCTGGTAACCGCTGCCGCACGTGGAGGTGGGCACTGCAAGTGGTCTCACCATGTACATTGCTGGCCACGCACATGTACTCACCCTCATTCTGCACACCTGCATATGGGAGGATGAGGCTGTGGTCATTGCCAGCAAACACTAACTTACAGTCCATGGATGGGGTTAGCTTCATACTGTTGAAAAACCACTGGATTTGGGGTGTGGGGCTGCCAGTAACAGTAACAGAGAGCCTAGCTACATCTCCCTGCCAGACTTCAACATTTGAGACCTGTTTGAGGAAAACGGGGGCTTTGTCCCCCTCCTCCATTTTCATCTTTGCTTTGCTGGAATAAACTGGTTTTTCAGGCTCAAATTCAAGTGTTTTCTCTCTATCAGGCAACTGAAGGCTGCTGCTGTAACCTTCGCTTCTTCCTTCCTCAGAAGACACAATAAGAGAGCTAGCAATGTCTGTATGGGAAAAAAATTGTTTAGTTTTACTAGAATGTTTAAGAGAGCAATTGAAAATAGCAGTAAACAGTGTTAGTACAACTATTTTTGTATATCTGAAGGCTTTCTCAATACTGTACAACAGTAAACAACGAACATGAGGTCCTCTTGCTGTCAAGTACATACCTGCCAAAAGAAGCAAGACATGCTGTGCTGTCAGGTTACTTATGAACTTCCCGTCTGGATCAACATGTGTGTTTCTTTAAACCTGACATCACAGTATGGGTTAGGCATACCCCCAGGGTGTACAGTGCAAGTAACAGTCAAGCAACATCGGTGCATTTCACAAATATAATTAGTGATATGTGCTGTACATATTTGTATGTACACTCATACAAACAAGTACAGCAGAGCAGTGCTAAGACCCTGGTTTAATTCAAAACACCAAGAAAAAGCAGAATGCCAACATTAGGATTGGAAAAATAACACAAACTTTTCAGTGCACCAACCTTTCTTCAGGTACAGTTAGTTCATCTCTTCCAACTCCATCTTTTATCTAACACACTAAGACATTACCTCTCCTTTACCAGCTTTGTCTTGTTTTTACAATTAGAGCCTTATGCTTACAACACCATTATTACTAAAATCATGAGTTTGCACCCTTGATTTAATGTCAACAATTTAAATCTCTGCTTTTAAACTTGTTCCTGTCACAGTGTTGCATATGAAAACTCCACAACATCAGAGAAAAAGAGGACAGAGCACTTGAAGGTTTTTCTTTTTCTTCCTTTGTGAATTAGGCATTTATGTGTCTGACTGCTTTGTTCTAACGGTGGTTTAAAAATGAGAGGAGCAGACGTCAAGAAGATGCCATTCTCTGTAGATGCTTGACACTAGAAACATCAGTGAAATCTGAGACTTCCAGGAATGGAACAAGCCATCCACAAAAAGCATGGCGCAAAGAAAACCTTTGGAAATCAAATCCTGTTGTCCTCATAGAGTCAAGTTTGCTCAGTTAAGGCCCACAGTATTTGATGCTGGAAAGATATGAGAGTTGTTAAAAAAGAATAAAAGAAGTGTGAGTGAATAAATGTCTCCAGGCACTCTAATGGTGAACCTTGATAAGTTTCTCAATGACAATATCTTAAATCCCAATATCTTAAATCCCAAACTTATTGTGAGATGATAATTTTTGCTGCATTCCAATAACAACTATAAAGAACATAACGTGCCATACCCAATTCTTTCTCATTGGTTTTAGCAATTACTAATCCTGCCACAAATACCATAATATACATGACATAGCACAGTGCATACAGTGATTGACTGCAAAGAAGAGATGCTTAGGTTAAAAAAAAAAAAATTACACCAGTCTTTCAGTATTAACTACCAACTTTGTTAAAACATTAGGGCAGTTTCCCCAGAAATACAATGCGCTAGTGAATTTGAGAATGGGTGGCAGAATTGGGCCCATAATAAAATATAAAAATTGCAGAATAGAACCTATGCTAACACACATAAGAATGCTCTATATACAGGAGCGTGTGGCAAAAATTAATGCACTTATGTGTGTTCCTGGATATTTTTGACAGAAAAACTAGATACTTTTTTGTATTTTAGCTATGCCTGTGAAAAGAAAAAAGTACAAGAAGCGACGGACTTAAATAATTTACATATTTATTTCACAAATTAACCATACATGTTAACATTCAATACACATTGATGACAAACAGAATTAATCCTTTTTTAAGATACTTGGTTTGTAGAAACGAAGACAACATTAAACCTGACAATAAAATGGTCAGTTTTATAATTCCTATGAAAGCACAAACTTTTGAAGAGAGATGGTCAGTCATGGCTCTAAGCTATAGCAGTTGACCCAGAGTAAGTTTATTCAAAACTAGAATTACTCAACGTTTGTATCATTGTAGTTTAGGTTCGACTTTGTCTCTCCATAAGCACATGATAATGCTCCTGGCTAATGTATGAAACTTAAACCGAGACATTTAAACTTACATAAACCACAAACACTACTACACAGGTAGAGATAAAGATGCTTGGCCATATATTTCAGATGTGAACATGAACATGGACCTGTTTGGCTTATGGCTTCAAAACCAAGTTATGGGCTTGTTTCAACTAAAAATTTCAGTGCATTTCAGTGCAAATTCAACACACCTCATAATTGCTGAGGACCTAACCAAAGGGCCTCTATCCTCTTTGGTTTCGGACCTGAAAGAACCCTCATGTCACAGCTGATGTATAACATCAGACAATTCATCCAACTTCCCTAGGTACAGTCTGCTGCCTAATGGATCAGTTGGTGCTACTCATCTACACAAGTAATGGATTAAGGATGCATCATGAAGTAATTCTTTCCCAGCACACCATTGGGTCAGACGCATATGCTTCTCTTTCCTACCACCATTACCTATGAGAAAACACAATTATCTCTGCCTTTTAACAGCATATAAATCTTAAATATTTATCATGGGGTCATGACTGGGAAGAAACTGAAGTCTGGTATTAGCCTAACCACTCCATGTACTGGGTCATTAGAACTTGCCACTCCTGACTTTAAGTTTATATCAGGCAACAGAACTGGGCAAAGTGAATCTTTTGATCAAAAATTACTATCCCAGGTGACTGATGGGATAGTCTTAAAAGATTATTGAGTTTTTGAGGCACACTGGCCTCAGTGTCAGGACACATGAAACTCAGAAATAAGAACATGCATGAACGTAACTGAATGTACTATAGGAATAGTTCTTTTATGCTTAAAATCACTATGCTCCTTAAAGCAGTTTGCAAGGCAATGGACAGCAATTTGTAAATAACTGGAAGAACCTCATGAATAGGTAATCAAAGTAAAAATAATTTTTGCTTAGGGTTGTTGAGCTCAAGGTTTCACCTTGGCATATAGGTAACTGGAAACCTGGCAATGCACTAGAGAGTTATTTAACTTTTGATGAACATTAATTAATAACTTTCATACTTTTAACATATTTTTAATCAATTTATCATTGTTTATGTAAGATTGATTTAGTTCTGATTTAATTATGTCAGCTATTGCTGATTCTTCCTCATAAATATTAGCTTTATTTTAAGTACAAAAATATATACTCACATTGAGAACATTAATGTAAAAATCTCTTCTACTGAGAAAATGCCACAGATAACAATTGAACGTATTCTACATACTTCTGGTCATCTTGACACATAGCACACTTAACTGTTACTAACTAAAAAAAAAAGAAAAAAGGAATATGTAGAGATTTATTCTAATGTGAAACAAGAATACTGCATAAAAATCTCTCACTTTTTTACTACTATGCATTTTTTATGAATGACACTGGAATATGGGGACAACCAAAATTATTTTAATGAACTTACAGTTACATCATTGTTTTATTATGCTCCCTCTCCTTTCCCTTTAACTTCTAAAGATATAGTACAAAATATGTCTTCATGTTTATTACTTGGTAATAGAGAAAAAAATCCTGTTCAGTCTCTACTAACACAAAACTTTCATTCTCTTCCCATTGTGTTGCTTTTTTTTGCAACAGCATAATTCCATTGACTTAAAAAAGAAAGTCATTTAATTCCATGAGTAAGCAGAATGAGGCCCATGAATGTAAGAATTTTGCAGTGATAGAAACTGTAAACACAGGATTTAAATCAGTGAGACTCACATGTTCCGAGACAACATTGTCAGAAGGGGGAATACCAATTGAAGGAGTTCTTTCACAGAACTATATCCAAACTAAACAGCAAGCGTAAGTTAGTATTCCATACCTTTAGGTTACAAGAAAAATATGGTTTCTACATTTTCAGGTGATTTCTAACCTACATAAACCAATAATGATTGCACTGTTACAGACACACAGGAATATGTACACTATATGAAAAAATTAGTCCTACATAAATGAGTGCCAATTAAAATACCTTTACAAGAATGAGTAAGGAGCTTGGAAGGAGCCTGAAATATACCTCGGTGCAGAAAGTGTGCACAAAATCTATGCACAGATTAAATCTCACTTAAATTCCCCAATGAAGGCAAGTTTAAGTGAGACACAAATATGCCCACATAAAGTGGTTTTCATCCCTAAAGAGATGAAAAACAATGCCCCTAAAATGAGTACTGCATTTTTACCTGCAGTGAACAATAGCATAAAAACATTTAGTATTTCAAGAGACTCTGAAATAAATTATGGAAATTTAGTGTAATGTTAACACAGCACTAGTCTCAGCAGTTCCTGCCCTGTTAGTAGCTATACATTTGTACTGCCCACTGTCACTTTGCATCAAGTTTTCAATAGTAAGGCTGTGACAGCCCCCCTGCTCTTCCTGCACACAGTACCTGTCCCCTTCCAACAACACACCATCCTTGTACCAGCAGACACTTGGGTGGGGAGAACCAGTCACAAGACAGCGGAAGCATGCTGAGGCACCTACAAATGTACTGTAATCAGAAATAAGCCTTAGAAATTTGGGAGGGGCTTCTGTGACCTGGAACTCAAAGCTGCAGCTCTCAGAGTCCTCTACCTCAAACTCAATCCGTTCCTCTTGGGATGGCTCTGCAAACACATCAAAACTAACGTTGACACACTTCTCCCCTTCCACTTCCTGCTCTTGCTGAGTCGCCGCAAGCAATTGGATCACTTTCTCTGAGTCGTCTACATGAGGCTTGAACTCAAACTCCAGCTCTATTTCTGACTGGTCACCCGGGCTCACAGTCTTACTCAAAAGCAAGTCACACTTCTGGGGCCTGTGTGGTTCACTGCCCGTGACTGTCTCACTGCTCACCTTAGCACTTGCTCCCTGCTGAGCCATGACTACGAGGGAGCCTTTGCACATTGCTTCTCCCAGCCTATTGATTGCCCGACAGTGATACCAGCCACCATCAGAAGGACCTACATTTTGGATCTTCAGACTGTGAAGTCCCTCCTTCTGACTCACAACATACTTCCCTATGGCAGGTGTCACACAGGTGTCACCTCTGAACCACTGCACTACTGGGACAGGAGTACCTGTTACCACACACTCAAACACTGCCTCCAAGCCTTCTGTCACCTTGACATCTGCAAAGGGTACGGCAAAGCAGGGAGGCATTTCAGTTACTTGGAAGTCAATTTTTATATCCTCATTCTCCTCTGTAGCCAAGCCTGCAGCTTGCTCCAAAAAAGCAAGTGGAAAGACATCCAGGGAGACGACCATGCTCTTCTTATCTGGGCTAAACTCAGGACTGGTTATGATTTTGACCTGCTTCTCAAACTCCTTCACCTCATTTTCATCCAGCTCCACTTCCAGGAGGATTTCCTGTGGTGAAGGTGACCTTGAAGATGTGTTTTGCTCCAGGTCAAAGTGTATAACATGCTGGTGGGTGACAGGAGGTGGCAGTGCTAGTGACTGCTCATCTTCAGACACAACTTCCACCTGTGCAATACTTTTAGCTTCCCCGACAATGTTCACTGCATGGCACAGATATTGTCCTTCATCGGCTTTCTGGACATTAGTGATCTCCAGCACACATTTGTCCCCATCCTTCTCTATCCGCACTCTCTCATCCAGCTCCACTAGGGATTTATTATGATACCACTTCACCTCTGGCTTGGGTACACCCACCACCTCGGCCACAAAGCTCAGCATGCTGCACTCATGCAGCCTCCTGCTGCTCAACGCCTTGAGGAATGCAGGTGGCATCTGCCTGCCTGATGGCTCCAGGGCTTCACAGGGGGTCCTAAACACCTCAGCCTGTGGCTGGTCTGGAGGCTTCTGCCTTTTTTCATAGAGGGGGAGCATGGTCAGGGCATCCATATACTCCCCAGTGGGTGTCCGGTAGCGCTCTGGTGGTGTGCTGTCCCCTGATGCAGACCAGGGTCCCTCAAAGGGTAAGTTAAGTGAAATTACTACTAAGTCCATTTCCCATTTGTCCTGTCCTGAGTCCTTGCTGAAATAGCATGAATGGTGAGGACGATGAGCTTCTCTTGATGTACAGATCTCTAGGGTCCCTTTCTACCAACCGTACACCTACAGCACATAAAGGCTTGATATCAATCATAGGCCAAACACTTCAAAACTTAGAACATCATGAGTGTAAGCCCCTGTACAGGCCAATCTTACGTGTACGGCAGAGATACCTAATTCCAGTTAACTCAGACTTTTAAATCATGCTGTCAAAATTCAAGACGGATGTTTCAAAACCAACCACCACTGACTCCAAAGACCATTTAGGAGGCGTGCCACTCCCCTCAAATTAGAGAGCTAAATATAACCAAATGCTAGCAGCTAGGGTTGTACCAGGACAATAGCTCTCGACCGAGAGTTCCATAGGGATGAAATCCTCCCTGGTATCTTGAGGGGAAAGGGAAAAGGGTGTCACATAGGAAGAACTGAGTTGTTACTGGACAGCAAATTTCCTGAACCAGGGCTTCAGTCAGCTCTTCTGGGAGGAGCTATCCTCCAGAGCAGCGGATTCAACTTGCTTTGTGTTCCCTTCCGATAAAAGTCTTCTGCAGTAGGCAAGACTGCAGTTGCTTTAGGAGTGTCCTTGTCCTCCTTTGGTTTGTATTACTGAGCATGCTCTCAAGACCAAAGCAAATCGCAGAATTTGGTCCTCAGAAAGTGACCAGAACTGCCTGGGCATATACAGCAAGGGGTCAACAGGTGATGGTTGAAAGACTGGGGACAAAGGAAAACACTGAGAAAACGGTGTCTTTAGAAGCTATCGGAGACCCCCTTGATCATCTCTCTACCCAGCTGTGAGACAGGCACCTTGATCTGCTAGGGATCACAACCTCTGTCCTCAGGAACCTTCATCGCAAACACTGCACAGAGCTCAGTAAGTACAGGCAGCAAATGTTGGCGCAGGAGGAAGGTAGAAAGAGAATTGTGATGTTATGGGGTAGCACCGTCTGGAGGCTCTGACTGTGTATGTACATCTGCAGGTCAGTGCTATAGTCAGGGTCTGAAGAATACAGTATTTCTCTGGATAAGGTGGTGAGGAAAATAAATTTGAACGGGGAAACATTTCTGGCCTTGAAAAAGCATAGGTATCCCTTTCAGCTGCACTGGTAAAAGCAATTCATCTGCTCGAGTGCACCCTCCTTTTCTTGGGATGGTAGACGATGCTTTCAGTGCCCTTCAGGGTGTACCTAAAGGGTATTGGAACAATAATTCATCTGACTTACAGATGGAGTCTGAACCCAGGGCTGTCTGGAGTCTTGCTAGATATTTCTCTGCTCTGCTTTGTGGGCAGGCAGGGACTAGGGGTATTTTGCAGTTCATGTGTCTCGTGGTTTTCCCGTCATGATCAGCCATTCAGTAATGCACAGGGCAACAGGGAGGGGGGTTTAGGATAAATGCTATGGCTAGGAACAGTCTTTCCAAAAGTTCTCTGTATCTCACCTTCCCTTTAGCATCCCTTCCCAGCATTTTAATCAAGCTTTGCTTTAAAGGCCTCCAGAGAAGGAGACTGGGCCCAAACAATCATGTCCAATAGTCTGTGATGGACCTAGCCTTCCTAAATTTATCTAATTCATGTATGGCTTTGTGTTCACAGCATCATCCCATAGCAGTGAATCCCACAGTTCATTTTTATACTGAGTAGAAAGAATATGGGGGGGGGGGGGGTTAAGTTATTTTGGAAAGTGAGATGCAAGGGTACTGAGTAAATTTGTTGAACAGACTGTTTAGGGTTAACAGTGTTGTTATTTTAAGAAACAGCACTTCTTAAGTTGCAGTTATGACCATTCACAGTCGTGACTCTTCATGGCTCTGGAACTAGGTATTTTAGACCTTGTTGCAAATTCTTTACCTCAAATTTTTAATTTTTGCTGAGAAGACAGAAGCCTCATATTTCATATCAGTAGTCATCTTTCAACAGTGTTCAGATTTGCTTTGCAGTTTCTGGAAGCACAGTAAATTTATTCTGTAACAGAACTTATTAATATCCCTTTTTGTTTCAAGAAATGACAATGCTTTTCCCTTAGTAGTTTTATGGGACTTTTTCTGGCTGTACTGTTACCCAGATAAATTTTCATAATTCTTCGTGACTTATAGCTGTTTGCTAAAATCTTAAGAATTTTCACTCCTCCTGAGGTTTTCTTGTAAATAACTTATTAGGTTGATTTGGTAAACTGTAAAGTAAATTTATTGTTCTTTCTAAATGCTAAATCCCAGATAGTTTATTTTTTAAAAAAAGAACAAACAAAACACTTCTGCTGGAAGGAGCAGTTGTATTCAAGAACGCAAATCTAAAATCTGACAGAAATCTGATTTTTTTTTTTTTTTTTTTTTTTTAATCAAGAAACCTGTTACCATGAGGTAATCTAGTCATCAAGATTTTATGGTCAAACTTAGGTTTTTCTTCTTTCCTGACCATTGGAAGACCTACTTCTTGAACACTTTTTTTCCCCGCCTCTTTAATAGTTTGAAGTTGTAGGATGTCACATTTAATTTG
>JANZLP010000001.1:30758828-30775375 GCA_026930925.1 Chelictinia riocourii | reverse complement strand
CGGCTATTTGCAGGCAAGATTTTCAGAGTCTGGCTGGAAGGTGTGTCTCTCCTGGTAGCACAGCAGATACAGAGGAGAAGGGAGCAAAGATTGTGCAACTGGCATACATATCTCAGTTTTCCACTATTTTCTGCAAAATTAAGTAAGAAATACTATAGTATTTAGAACGAGACACCCTAATACACTTCAGTGACTTCAGCCCACAAGTTTAATGGAACTTTGTAACTTGTCCATTGTGTCATAGTCATTAATCAGGCAGCTGTTCCTAACTATAGATGGCCTGTCATGGGTGGAGAATGGTAGTGGAGGAGAGGGGTTTAGGTGCCAATTGCTGCGATTTATCACACAACTTCAAAATAAATGGAAAAAGCAAATTATAAAGCTGTTTTAAACATGGTTTTGTTAACAGTACAGTTCAGTAAAATGCTTTGATTCCTGTGTGAGCCACTCTAGGAGGTACTTCAGTGTTGCTAGCCACTTACCCTTCCCTTTTTATTCATACATAAAACTTTTAGTAGCACTAATAATCAAAACAGCCCATGAAAGCAGGTTGATGAAAATAGATTTTCAAAGTGGTAAAGATTAAAGAACAGCCAGCCAGCCAGTAAGTAGGAAAAAAGAAAAGGTGCTGTTCAAGTCATTAATGGTTACTTTAATTCTGGGACCACAATCAAAATAAATTACAAGGTGAGAAATGTGCTAAGTAGTATCAGTTCCTACTGACTTGTGAGCAGAGATAGCTCATTGCCCTCTATGGTTAAAATCCATTTTCAGTCATACCTTTCTATAAGTGTATAAATAATGACATGATGTAGAAGAAAGAAGTGAGATGACTGGGGAGACCTGAGAATAACTGTGTCACTTATAATCCCATGAACAGATTCAGTGTGGTATTAAGTTACAGTTACCTGAGGTTTGACTTGGCTCTGTCACAAATGATTGCGGTGTAATGCAGTGGAGTTGCAGCTTTGGAGGCTGCTACCCAAGCTTGTTAGTGAAGCAGGAAGCCCAAACTGGCAAATACAGATCTCAAAGGTCATATGAGCTTTCCTGCTACCTTTCAAAGATGTGGAGGGCATAAATTTGGTTTTTGGCCTTTGCAAATTCTCTTTAAACAAGAGATGGCACACAAAAGGCATGCATTTTACTCTTCTGTCTTCCAAGACTGTTTCAAAACTCATGCTATGTATCCTAGGCTATAAATTTAAGTATTTGTTTCCTTGCTTCTTATAGAAGCATTAAAATGCTACAAACACAGGGATCTAGCCAAGTATATTTTCAAACACCAGTGAATCCTAATCATCAAAGTCCTTGCTCACACGCTTTATTTAACCACTTAAATTCACTACATTAAATGAAAATTAATTTAAGTATTTACAGCAGAATTCCAAATATTTTTAGTCAACTTTAAAATTTACTCTGTACACTGGTAAATCATAACTAAATTATTTGGTTGGCTGTTTGCTATGTGACAGCTATGAACAGCTGCTGCTTGCTGTTAGCACATGAAATATTTATTTGTTAGACATAGTGGATGGTAAAGAAATTGTTATTTCAGACAGGTCTGCTAGATACTAGCAATACTCAGATTAATTTCTGATGCTAAAATTAACAGAATTTAAAATACTGAAGTGAATACTTATAAATTTGACATTCTTGAAGTAGTTCAGTGTCTGGTTTCTTGATCCCAAAACAGCATTAGTTATAAATATTTCATGAAAAAAAAAAAAAAAATTGCAGTGGATTAATGCATATACAGGTACATTAGACAAGTATTTGTTTAGGAAATACCTTCTATGCTAATGTCTAATAGAAAAGGAATCTAAAGAAAAAGGTATCCACAAGCCAAATTAGTATATTTCAGTTAGTTTACATTCAAGATTCAGTTAGGTTTGGGGATGACAGGTTTTAACTTAACTAGCCAACATGGCTTTCCCAAGTTAAAAAAAAAAACCACAAAAAAAACCCCAAACCCCCAAAACCAAACAAAAATAAACCCCAAAACCAACCAAGCAAAAAAACAACCCAAAAGAACCCAAAAACAAAACAACAAAAAAACCCCAATAATTAACACTGTAATTGTGAATATGTTATGTAATTATTTTGCAGAGGTTGTCCACTGACTCTGAGAAGCTAAAATGCTACATTTTGCACCATTTTGTGATATAGGGTGTGTCGTGAGTAATAGGTGTCACTGATAAACTTTTCATTTAAATTTGAGGCAGAAGATTGCTTTTTTTCCTCTACTTCCTGCTCTCACTGGGAGTCTAACAAGTAATAAAAATAGAAAAATAATTCTTCTTAGAAAGGAGTCACGTTCTCCTGCCCTCATTGTATAATCCCAGAATCAAAGGACAGAAACAAGAGACTCATGTAATGTAACAGTGTGTCTTCAACATGGCCAGGCTAACATTTCCTTTTCTTCAGAAAATTTGAAGGGTTTTCAGTAAAAACCTGAAATACTTTAATTCAGACCTCAAATATTCTGATTCTGCTATGCCACTGCAAAGCATAACGGGACTTCTTGTTTAGATACTTCATGCTTCCATTCTCTTCTACAGCAGGGTTCCCTCTACCAGAGTGCTTTTCCTGTATCACCTGCTGTTCATATTGCCTCAAACCATTGGCCCAGAAGTTACATCACAGGAGACTGATGCACAGAAGATCAGAGACTGAAATACACTCAGCTTATAACTGACAAGAGACTAGAACTGTAACTGAGATTCACAAAAAAAACTTTTTTTTTTTGATGAACATGTTCTTCCAATTTCAAAATACCTGTCTGTGAAAATGGATACTTCTCATTGTAAAAGATAAGCAAATCCAAACAATAATTTTCTCATTAAAAATAGTTGGGACAGAAATCGCAGTCACCTCTACTTCGGTGATTTTGAGAAAATAATTTTTCTTTACTCAGGTGTGGATTTACTTAGCAAAAGATAAAATAAGAAAATATGACTTTCAATGTCCTTTGCTTCTACTACCTATGCTTCATACTATGGGAACATTAGTGTGAAATCCTTCCAGGTAGGAATCCAGTTTCTGTACTTCATGGACGCACAGAAGTGCAATCTACAAAACATCAAGTGTAGGGACCATCAGCCTCTTATTTTAATGGATCACTCTGAGAAAATTAATTCTATAGAATGTTTTTCCTATATTAGTTTTTGCTGTGACAGCTATCTAATTCAACTTGCTAAGTCATGAGTGGATTTGTATTTGGCCTTCTAAGATGCTAAATTAATAATCATATTAACTAAGTAATTTTTCATAACCTGAGTTTCATAATACTAAATTCTAATATCTTATGCCAAAAAACATTTACTTTTCTTCTAGCAGGTTTTGAAGTATCATATCTTGGGTTTCTGAAAAAAGTGTTAAGTATTAAATTATTCTGTATGTTTCATTAAATGACTGAAAGTTTTCTAATAGCCTTACAACTGCAATATATGTAAATTCTACTTTTGTGTGAAACTTTTTTGTGAGAAAAAAGTAGCTTCATAAGAAAGAAATCTGGAGATACATGTATTTCAGATGAAGCTGACTGAGCTGAAAACCAAAGAAAATATAGCTTCTCTATTTCAAGTCTTCTTGGTACAGTAAAAGTACTTTATTGCCAGCCCAACAGTTTGATATAATCCTGAACTGCAGAGGTATGGACCATAGATTATTATTGCTACTGCGTGGACCCAAGGTTGCTGTTTCAATGAAAATCAACTTTTTCTGTATATATATACGAAGCATCTAGGGTAATGGTGAACAGCCACATGCATTACAGAACACAGTAGCTTTTTAAACAGTCATTTGATGTTTTGGGATTTATCTCATTTACCTCATTTATCTCCTCTTGAGTGGTGTAGTGTTGGAAATGCTGTGACAGTTCTTCCTCATACTTATCAGCTTTGGAGCTCCAGTTAATGCTATCACACTCAAATCTAGCAAGTTCTTGCTTCAGATTCTTTACAGAAAAATTCAAGCAATTCTAAACAGGGAATAGACAAAGAAACTTATGAAACTTAGGAAGTGTATTGATTTAACCAATGTAAAATGAAAATAATTTTGAAGCAGAACATGCATAGTCAGTCTTAATAGGCTAGACTAAACTATTAAACCTTCATTGTAACAAGAGCAAATACATAGCAGTTTCAATTACTAGTAGTCTGAGGAGTAGTTTGGGGTCTAAGTCACAACTCACACATGGTGTCTTCTCTGAGCAAAGAAGAATTGGCCCACTCTAGTCCTTTACCACCCTGGAGATTAGCTTCTTTCTGCTTTCAGTTGATTTATGGAATCTGAAGAGCAGACTGGCAATGTGGATAATCTAGGCAGGTCATAAGTACATGTCTTGCTTTCTCCCTAGTAAATGAATACAGGGCAATAACAATTCTGCCCTGCCTAAATAACTCCTTTCTAAAATTATATCCATTTTGCCATGCAAATTACTCTTGAGTCCACTAATAAGGTAATACTGTTATTATATTTCTTTTGGGTTCTTTTGCTATCCATTCTTTATAGGAGAATAAATATGCAAAACAACCTTTACAAAGTAGCAGGAGTCTAATACATAGATGTGGCATTCAAAAAAATCACTAGCAGGGCCTTGAACTGCACAAAGAATACTGGAGAACAGAAAGTCATGGGGTTTTTTTTTCCAAGCGATGATGTTTTAAGATTCATTTCCTCCCTATTTCAAAACTATTTCAATGTTTTCCAGAGTAAAATCTGTTGGCAGAGCATTAGAAAAATTAAAATAAGATTTCAAAGAAATTATTTTTTCTTTTCTCTTGACAAAAGTAATCTGTAATGTAACTACTGAAGAATAAGTTTCATCATTCCCGGATGTTTTATTTAACTTAATGGCTGTATACCTGCAAACTCTAAAAGCAGAAATCTAAAAATGATCAGCTGTTTTACATTATATGTTTTGCTTTCTTTTAAAAGGATCTTAAAGCTCTGTATTTATTTTTCTCAGAGTATTAATAAACTTTTGTACATCTAAAAGTCAGTCAGATAGCTCCAATAGTCGTCTTTCATATTCATCCTTGATTTCACAAATCATTCTGAATCTACTCACAGGTTGCTGCACTGCAGACAAGATATCCACTCCCTGGGTAATAAGCAGTTTATATAGCTGTCTGATATGTGCATGTTTCTCCCGGGCATTCACAAGGTAGGCTTTAGCATGGTGCACATTTTCAGGGTCCTCACATATTTCAGGAATATCCAGTTCTCCTGATTTTGATAGACATTCCAGCTGGAATACATTAAAATAAAAATCAGTGTGTGTTTAAAATAATGTGAAAGGAAGATTACAATTCCTTCCTTAACCATAATGTGTCACCCTAAACCATGTTGACGTGGGTTTAAGTAATTAAATTTGGGTTCAGAACTGAATTTTAAACTATCCAAATTTCATGCACTTTAAAATCCAAAATTTTAATTGTGATCATCAGGCAGGTTAGTGCTGTTTGTTTGGGGGAAAAAAAGAAAGATGACAGGCACCAGAACCAAAAAGTGGTTAACAGCAATGGGAAGAAGGTATATTTTAAAAGATTATACTCACTTCATTTTTAATGTGATGGAATTTGACTGTCTTGTTGAAAATCTCATCATATTCTGTCATTGTGTCCTTTACTGCTTGATGGAAATGAATAAGCTCACTTATTCTCTCAGAATTCTCTTTCACAGGAAATCCTTTCTGGCTTGGCAATTCTAATAGTTTTATCAGGTACTCAAGCTCAGCATTCAGTTGCTAGCAAAAAAGCAGAAGTTACTCAAATTACACAAATATATTTGCAAGTTTTCCCTACATTTGATGAAATAACAACCTAACAATGGTAAATTGCCTTGGGAAAAAAATCAATGCCATGCTCTTCAAAACACTCTCCACATATTTTACTTTTTGCTAGGCTATCACCCCGAAACAGCCTTGGATCAAAACAAATCAAACTGACTTGTAGGGAACGACAGACTGAATTGCTAAAACTCAGACAGTATTCGGAGGAGGTGGGAAGCTCAGCGTGCCATACCTCAGCCTCTAACGAGGTCTAACTCAAAAGCATGAAACTGATGTTCTCCTCGTACTTCCACCACCCCAATGCTTGTGTGTCACTTTAATACACAGCTAACACTGCAGAAGACATTCTCTGAACACTGAAGGTAAAATGTCTTCTCCCTTACCTTATAAACACACACAAACCCTTTCTTCTGGAAAAGCATTGTAAAACATAAAACACCGTGGCCTCAGACACTCTGTCTGGCATCAATGTGAATGTAAATCTTTACTGTACCAAAGAGAGCTTTTGATCCACCATGCACTTCACCAGCTTGGTTTCTCACCTGATCCTGTGGTTTCATTTGGTTAAGCTTTTTTTGTAGGTCCAAAACAATAGAAAGGTCACTTCCAAGGTCAACTGTTGCTGCAAGCTGGAGTGCATCTTGAAGAATCTCTAATCCATGGGTAGTCTAAAAGATAATCAAACAGTTCAGTGTTTCTATCTGTAGTAAATAAATAAGAAAAAAATTAAACTCAAATCTAAATTTGTAACAAGAACCTTCCCAAGCCAGACATCCAAACGTTGTCAGTAAAACCTCTGTCTCAAACCCTCAGACTGACAAGTGTGACAGGAAATCTTTAAGACAATGTGCAAAACCAATTTAGACACTAAGATCTGAGGACCCATACACACAGTGTATTTTTTGTGATATCAAATCGCGTGGTTTAGTGACAAGTTG
Source organism: Chelictinia riocourii (assembly GCA_026930925.1). Lineage (NCBI taxonomy): Eukaryota > Metazoa > Chordata > Aves > Accipitriformes > Accipitridae > Chelictinia > Chelictinia riocourii. The sequence continues at coordinate 30,768,640 of JANZLP010000001.1, read as the reverse complement.
CACTAGACAGCAGCTACAAACCTCTAGTTCTGCTACTAACCTAACTAGCGCAGCTTTTAAGGAACACTGCACCCTGTCCTTGTGCCAAGATTTTATTCCTCTGTCCTTATAAACATGGTTGGACTTGAGTTTAGTAACTATTAGGACAGAGTTTAGTTTAGTAACTATTAAGTCACAACAAAACGGTGCTTAAAAAAAAAAAAAAAAACACACAAAACCCCCAACAATTTAAAAACCCCTAAATCACTGCCCGTATAGTATATGGACTCGATTAAAACTTAAAATTTGAAGTGGGGACTTGGACTTTTATGTGTTTGAATAAGGGCAAAAAAGATTTTAAAAAAATAATGTTTCTTGATGGCTATCTGAATAGCAGAATAGACTATGGAGAAGTATCTTCCTGAACTTCTTTCTGTCTTAAATGATACCTATGACAGTTGATGAGAGAGTCACAAACTAATAACAATGTAGAAATGTTTGCCACAGTTGCTTTCTTTCTAGCTATTTTACTTACAATTTTTAGTTGCTCTTTAAATATCTGACACTGTTGCTTGAAGGGTTTTATTTCAGCAATTTTAAAATTCCAATTGGCCCAAAGATCGGTCAGCTCTTTCTTTTCTTTACTCAGATTAACAATAATATCTTCAGTTACTCGTACAGATTTTTCTACTTTTAATATTAAACTCTCATTTACCTGGCAAATAAACAGACACAATTTTTTCCACATGTTTTTATAAAATATAATTAAAACCTCATAATATTAAAATATCAACAAGTATCTAGTCTTATAAAAACTTTGTATCATCATGACTAAGTGACATACACATGAATATTTGTGTGTAACTATCTTAAAAAATCTGACATATATAATCTGTGAGCTGCTGTCCAATTTAGTAAAAGATCACTAGATGCTTCATTCAGTTTATCAAAGCCTGTTTCTAATTTACAGAAATTTCAGCATGGAATCTGTTGAAGCATAATAATACATAGTCTGAGCCAAGTAATAGGATCAGTTCTTTGTTTTTATAGAGTCATTTCCCATACAGATCATCACTTAATTTAAAGTTTACTCAAGTAAAACCAGATTAAAGACTAATGCACTTGGCTCCCTGTCACCAAGAAAATAATACAAAATACTGAAGTGAGAAGAGCCCCTGTAAGCAAGTATAACAGTATCACTGGATGAGATTGGATGTTTAACATGTGTTTCATCTTCCAGCTCCAACTGAAATACCTACAGATGTGAGCGTAAAAGTTTTGTCATCTTCTGAAATGTCTGTTTCTTGGCACCATGTTTCTGATAAATCTGTGGAAGGATATCAGGTGAGTTTAGAGGTGGCACTGTATATCTTCTCATTCATTTAATTTCAGTTGTTAAATGCAAGAATAATTCCTACTCTAGCATTCTGTCTCTTAGGGTTCACGTCTCTTTAGTTGTCATTTGCTGTACAGATTGGTGCTATGTACTTCATTACTACAACATATTAACAAATGTATGTGCTCACTATTCAACTAGAAAAAGGCATCATTATTTCATAAAAGAATCTTGCCTATGTTATGTAATTGAATGCGTATCTCTGCCTTCTCAAAACATACTGAAATTAAGTTTTGGGTGTAATTGTCAACACAAAAGTAAAATCGTAACTAACTCATGGCCCATCTAAATTATCAGCAGTTATTAATATAATTCACCCACAAATCCTATAGTACATGGGACTATGTGACAAATGCCCAGAATCCAGTATAACAGAGGCAGTGCTATTGTGCAAGACAATGATGGTTCGTGGTTTCTATTCTCCACATGAAAAAGAGCTTCAAGGTACGTTCATCTTGTCCAAGACTAAGTGGTACTACCAGTAAAAATTGTTCTTGTCCTTGTACAGAGATGACAACAGCCACAGGGCGGGTACAACCAGAAATGGCCACGTATGCTCCAGCAGGGAATTCTTAACATCATCCATGCATAGTGGATGCTGATCAACTCTGCAGTGTACAGCCAGCTTACTTTGGCTGCACTGCAAAATAGGGATCTGGGCCTTAATTTGTTAGTGACTTGCTTTGTGATTTGTCAGCTGCTTGATGGTAGTCTCGATGTTACAAAATGAGCACATACAAATGTGGAGTAACCTCATAGAATGTATTTTTATGACTGAAACTTATGAATAAATGTTCTTTTAATTAGTATTACTTGTTTCTATATTTCCTGATCTCTGTTTCTGTCTCCATGAGATTTATGTAATACTTTTGGGATACTGTAACAAGATCATAGCGGAGATCTCAACAGCAACTAGCATAGTGTCCCATATAAAACTTGATTCTACACAGTACACCCATTAAGTTTTAAAATTACAAGCAGAAAACACTGGAGTTTGAAATTAAGACACTGGCATCAATGGTAAGTCCTAATTTACTAAAACAGCCCACTGGTGTGGTGTTTCATAGAGATTGTGCAACTAGAATAGGATAGAAAAGTTTATGGTTCGTAACTGAGAGCTGGGTGGAGCGCCCAGATCTGTGAGCTTGAGTCAGCCAGCCACATCGCAGTGTTGCGCTCCTGAGCTGGGCAGTCTGTGCAGAAACTGGGCATGAAGCCTGCACATCCTGAATAAGCAGAGCACAAACTCGGGAGGCACACACTGGGGGACTTATGGGGGTGTGGAGAGAGCAGCAAGAAGGAGTGCTGGGAGAGGTTGGGATTGCAGCAGCGATAGAGCATGATAATGGATGTTGAGAGTTGTAGTAGGGAATGGGGTAGGAAGGCTGGAGAAGTAAGGATAAATGGGGAAAGAACATGGTGGGAGGACATTGCCATAGGCAACCCACTTTCGGCCATTTCTATTTAATTTTACTTTATTTTACATAAAGCTATCTGAGTTGCTGTCAGGGAACATCAGGGGAAGAAGGGAGGGGAGAGTATTCAGCAGGAAAGAACAGGATGCATGGAACAGTCAATAGAAAAAAAGGGAAAAAAAGATGGAAACAAGCATGGAGGGTCTTTGGGCAGAAAAGAGAATAACTGCTGTTCTGAAGAAAGGTGGGATACCCTGGGAGTGGGTGGAAAGCTCTGTTACACAGAATATAGATGTGCAGGATGTGGTCTTACTTTGATAGCTGGCGTGTAACTTCATCCACTTATTCCTAGAGAGGTACTACACTTCCACAAACCCAGTGTGAACTGGTTGGCTTGAATATGTACAGTGAGCAGTGGCATTAGAATATTAATTTCTTCACTTTTTTTCACTTTTTCTAAAGTAATCTTCTAGTTATCAGGACTGTGGAAAAAAGTTCCCATCAGGCTACACAATAAACAGACTGATAGGCATGAATTGCTGCCCCATGGAGCTCAGTAAGGTGTGAATTCTGAGATCTTTTTCTCTAAAGCAGTCACCAGCTTCATTCTAGTAGAGGGCAAGGCAGCAGAGGGCAAGCCTGTGCTTCTATACTGAGGGCAGAAAGAAAGTCTTGTGCTTCTGAACATCAGATCTCCCCCCAGTCTTGAAGGAACCATAGGACAGGGCGAAAATAGAGAGGGCTTCTTCAGAAGGTCAAGGCCACGGATACCTTTTGTGAAGTTACAATACAGGCTGTGGCAGAAGGAGGACTCAAACTACATTATAAAATTCCAATTAATATGTCTGGAAAGCTCTGTCTTTGTTGGCATCAAGAAATATTCTAATATTTATTTGTTAATTATTGCTAAGCTGTAACACAGGTTAGCAAAATCCCTCATTCACTACACCTTCTCAGTTTCATTTTGGTCTTTATTATTACCTGAAAATTGTGTAAGTGACATTTAAAATGCTAGAGTTAAGAGGTGGGAGTACCCTGAGCAAAGTACTTGAAGGTATTTCACCTGCTAATTAGTTATACAAGTTATACAATATTATAGTTATATTGATGAGGCTATAGACAGCTTGAACAAGCACATGGGTATTTGGCAGGGTTTTCTTGGTAGCCCTTTAAAAGGCAATGACATGCAATGTAAATATCCGTCCTCTAAACGATTATCCAGCTGCAGGCTACCCAGTCAGCAGTCATACCCTTCTTTCCTATACATACAAAAATATCAGATCTGAACTTGCTTATACACATAGTCATCCTAAAGGATTTTAGGTATATAGTTAGCCCCAAAATCTACTTTTTAAAAAACATGCATATTATACATATATATTAAAAATAGATCTGAAACTAAAATACTGATTGTAAATCTATACAACTGCAGCTTCAATGGATACCTGCAGCACTCTAGTGGCCATTCTTCATAAATGCAACATCAAAAGCTGGAAATTATTTTGGACTGTAGACATTTAGAGGAAAAAAAACCACCCTAACAACAAAAATTAAATGGCTACAGAGTTAGACATGAAAGTTCTGAAAATGAGCAATAACATACTGTGTGCACACTGATTAAATTTATTCAAGCAAACCTGTTTTAATTTAACAGCATTCTTGCTCTGCATTACAAATATAATGAAAGTAGTTTGGAGCAGAATGCATTATAGTTTCTGGTCATTTTATCTTTTGATATACTAGCTCACCAGTTCAAGACAACTTAATTACTGGGAGCTTTACAGGACTCAGTTTTCCTTCATCTCGCTGACTGTAGAAGGCAAATAATAGGCAATATAAATGGGGAAAAGGCTCTCTCCAGTCCTTATCAGCTCCGTTCAAAAAAGAAAGATTTTTTTTTTTTTTCTTGCAATGCTTTTTCTATCATTGTGGGATGTCTATTTTCAGTGCCTGAAGTAATAGATTTTATATCTTTTCTTATGGAAGAGTAATACAAAAATTAATACATCTCTCTATGAGAAAAAAAGATTTTTACTTGTTTTACTTGAATATTCAGCTTGTTTTACTACATTATTCACCTCATTTGTTTAATTAGCATCCAGAAACTGCAAAACAGGGAAGCACGGAAGTGCTTCTGCGTAAGGAGCTGTGACTGTCAAAGTGATGATAAATAGTAAATTATCTCCTATATGCATATTCATATATTTTCTTCCAGAAGAGTGTCTCAGTATCAAATGCAAGAGTTAATATTTGCATGTTATTTCAACTTTCATCATATTTATATGTGTTTTACCAGCTGGAACTCGTCTAGGATAAGGAAAAGCACATACAGATATTTTATTCATATGGTTCTTTTTTCAAGGAAGGTTGTAAACAAAAAAAATGTGTCAGTAATTTTGTGTTAGGAGAAACAATCAAATACCAAAATGTTGGACTTGAAGAGAAGAACCTTAATCGATTAGCATGAGAAGGCAAGACACAAATGTTAAGAAATTACGTAGTCAAGGGTAATGGAGCTGGGTCTCTGCACTCTACCCAGAAGCAGGTCTTGAGCCATGCTTCGTTGCTGCTCAGTGTTAAGATTGGTATGGGTTACAGTTATGCTTCATGACTTGCTTTTCCATAGGTGAATATTTTATGAGCCAAATCCACATTGGGATAACAACTAGGAAGGCAGAGTAAGCAAGAACAGTTGCCCCTTTCTTCTTTCCATGCCATCAGCTCATCTTTGTGTATTAAAAAATACTTGCTCTAAAAACATATATTGAGCAAACTTCTGTGCAGTGCATATAGTACATAAACCTTGAGCTGAATCATGCCTCTTTTAGTGGGTGATGTTAGTGAAGCATCAGGAAAAAAGGTATGTGTTTATTGTGTATGAGAAAATGAGTTTGGAATTCTAGATATAAATTAATTTACTAAAACACAACGGATGTCATGTGGCATTGATTTTGGACCCTATTCTGCAAAAAGGGCACATTACTTTGCCTGGTTTTACTTGGTTTGTGTGTTGCTCATATCCACAGAAATGACCTTAAACTTTTCCAGTTTTCTGTCTATTTATATTTGGGGTCAGTTCGGGGGGGGAAATGCCAGTGATCCACTGACATATACAGGAGAGGAAAGGAAATTAGTTGCTGACAGATCTTTTCTGCTATTTCCACATGAGCAGATGGATCCCATGGTACAGGTTTGCCTTTAAGGAGAGTTTAAGCAGTAAATACTTCTGTGTTTTGCAAGAGGGCTGGTTATTTTCCATATTTGTATAGCTTTTAGGTAATTCATAAAGACTTCTGATAAAAATGCAGGTTTTTTCCACCTAGTTGTATGACCTTCAGTGTTTTAAACTCTATTCCAGGGGAGAATGATGTAGGAATTGCATCTTTGTCAACTGAGCCAATTCATTACCTCTCTAAACGTTGACTGCTGTGCTTGATGCCTAGAGTTGGACAAAACAACTGGCTTCTACAGTTTTTCTTTAAAATTTCATTTTCTAAGAGAATAGGACAATCTTCCTGGGTTTAAGGGTACCTCCTCCTACCTCCCCCACGTTGCACAGTGTTTGAAAGGGCCTCATTTTGAAGACTGAAGGATCGGGAGGGTTTCCAGCAAGAGCAAGACAAGTGATTGCTCTTACAGTTGGATGAGAGTTGCAAAGACCAGGTGAACCACAGCTCTTTGAGGTGGACTTATTTCTTCTGGCTGATGAGACTACTAGACAGAGCCTTTCCTGACAGTCAGTGTTTGATTGGAAGAAGTGCCAGTTTGACTGACTCTGCTGCAGGAGGAGGCCAAGTGTTGGAGCAAGGCAGAAGGCTCAGAGAAGGGTGGGAGTCTTCACTGCACCTTGAGGAACCATCTGTAGAGACGCTTCCTAACCATGCAAGTGAACACTGTAGCTGTTCTGTATGTGTAGGTCATAGCTAAAAATAAACAGAAGGGAAACTGGTTTCCTAATCATTAGGGTGTGTTTTTTTGTTGGTGGTGCTGTCTTAAAGCAATAAAAGCCAGCATTATTTCAGCTATATGCCAGCTTGCTGCTTGTTTGGAGGAGTGTAGGGGAGTGGTGGGAGGCAGTAAGACACTGCCACCTCTCCATGCAGAATGTGGGAGAGAACTCAGCCTGCCCTGCAGGACCTCTCCCCTCAGTCAAAGAGCAAGTAATGAGCTTAGCACTTTGGGTGTGCTGGTACCCTACCTACTCTTAGAAGTTATTGCGCAAGGTGCATCTCACCTTGCTGATGCATCCCATTCATGAAGGTTGTGAAATCTCCTTTGACAGCTTCCAGAAACAAAAATATACTTGAGAAATACTCAACTGCCCCAGTTTCTCTCCCCAGCTACTAAACACATAGGAATTCTTTATATAATGTATTGACACCAAGAATTCCAGCTGCTTCACATGCAACCCATACTGGTAATAGGAAAAAGCACTGATGAAGGTAGAAGCCTCTGCTTTCCTATGTTTAAAAAAAAACACACCCCAAAACAAAAAACAAAACCAAAACCCCAACGGTTTCCAGGTATTTCCTACAGTATTATCCAAACCAATCCCCAGGACTCACCCTGTGTTTCCTATCATCGCACATCTTTGTTCCAGTACAACTTTCTCACAAAGCAGCCTTGTAAAATATTTCTTTCTTCAGAATCCTATACATACTGATCAGAAGTACAGCAAAACTTTATTCTTTGAATGAGGTAGAGCATCCAAACCCAGTATTTGGATATTTGCTTGTAAAACTTACTTTTTCTTTTTTTAACCTGTCTTCATGTCTAAGAAGGGTAATAGTTTCATGTTACTGAAGGAGAAATGTTAGGATGTATCAGGTTTCCTGAGGACACTGTGCAGGACATGTTCCACAATAAGACCATCTCAAAAACAAGACGTAGAACAATCCAAAAGGATTTAATAATAATTTTTTAAAAATCTATTGAGGTGTTAACCTGCTGTCCCATGTCAGTATTGACTTTATTCTTGATGGCTATTAGAACAGCCTTACTGTTTTTCCTGCTGCTCCTACATCTCTCTAAAGGCACCAGGACACATGCTTTACCTCCGAAATAGCAGTGAGCACAGCCATCAGTTTTGAAGACAAGAGAACAAACTACAAAACTCAGTGGGCATTTTCATTCAAAAATACCTGCAATTATGTCACCAAAGATTTTAACCAAACTGCCTAAGTGAGTATCAGTGTAAAAAAATACCCTTTTGTAAACTTGAAACTAGAAGCACTGGAAAAGCATTCTCACCTGAGCTGTAATCTTTCAGTCGCAAGTCCTTCACAGGTGTCCCATCAGGCCCTCGGAAAGCATTGAGAATCTACAGGAAAACAAAGATCCACTTCAGTCTCCAAAACCAAACCTCGAAAAGTGAAGCACTTGCTAACATACATTTCTTTCTCCCCAAGACTTCTTTTCTTTCTAGTTACAAACTGACACATTTTCCTGATTAAGTTCCAGCAGTACCTGTGAACTGTTTATTGAGTTTTGGGAAGTATTTTTGGTGTTTAAGCACCATTTACACCACAGTTCATCTGTGCAAAGGTTTATTATGCTAGTCTCAGCCAGACACTTCACCTCTGATCCTTATCTAAGGTCAGAGATGTCTTAGTGCCTTTAAGAAAATCAAGGGACATGGGGTGACTCTTCTGAGTCTTATCATCCTCTGATGGACAAAGTTTCTGCCATGAGTTCTCCAGTATCAAGCCTCAGAAGCTCTGATCATAACAGCTAACCCTAGCAAAAACTATTGCATGTAGGGGTTCTCATGTCTGGAAATGCCACCAAAAAAAGAAATCCTAATTCAAAGTGGAAGCTTTTGGAAAGGGAGCTTCTTCCACCCTGTAGCCTAAATTATTTTGGGGTTTTTCTTTTACTAAAATCAGCAATAGCAGCAGACATCTTTTCCATCTTTATAAGATCTCATTTAAGCAATTTCAAGTAACTAAGAACGAACAAGTTCACTTTGACACTACACATCTTCTGAGCCCAAAATACAGTAACAAATAGTAACAATATTTGGTGTATATATAAAGCAATGGTGGCAGTTCTGGAGTCAAGGCTTTTACCCACCAATACCCCACATGTGACTGCAGAAAAACTCATCACTTCCAGACTCCCCAAAACCTGGAATAATCGGATAAAAGATAGCATTGCAATGACTTCTAAATCTGGATTTCCCCCTAGGAAAATGACAGACCATCTGAACTACATTAACCAGGCTTAAAAATGTTACTTTTAGAAACCCTTGATAGAAGTTTTTGGGTTAGAAACATCCCACTTACATCATCCTTTGTGGCAGTTTCAGGCACTCCTCCTAGCCGAATGAGCTTGCTTGTCTTCACATATTTGGGACAGGTCCGGTAATCTTGGTCCTTGAGTTTACACAATCAAGATGTTTTTTTACAAATGAGATATGCTAGCTCACAAGATACACAAACAGTAACAAAATAAAGCAGGGTATAATTCAAAGGTAAAGGCCCATAAGCAGACTGGCTCAAATATTTAACCACAGCACTGTTTAAGATTCAGAGCTCTGGAGGACTAGTATCGCTAGCTTCATATATGCTCATTGACCTGTACAATGAGATCTAGGTCCAGGAAAATGAAACAGGCAAATCACCTCTCTCTGCTTTCCAGCAGTGGGAGATTCAAATTCAATAGTAGCTACTAACTCAATAGTTATCGTTACCTTCAGATTTCAAAGTTAACAATGAAGGAGAACAAAGCATGCATGAGAACAGCTGTGCTGTTCTACACAGGTCCACCCAAGCCAGTAGCTTCCCTCTGGTAGTGCTCATAAGCAATGTCCAGGAGAAAATAACACAGAATGGTTATAACAAACTAAATTCTAATATAACAAAATAAGTTATTCTGTATACTATTTCCCCCAACACCCTCCCTCTGTCTGGTCATATTCAACTTGGGGACTTCCTGTACCAAATCTGGTTCTACGTATTTAGCAATTCTCAATTGCTAAATCACATTTCTCTTGAGAAGAAAGTATTTCTGAGATAGAAAGG
>JANZLP010000001.1:30689337-30700643 GCA_026930925.1 Chelictinia riocourii | reverse complement strand
ATATTTTTCTCTCCCCTGTCCAGCAAAGGAGGGGGGAGTGATAGAATGGCTTTGGTGGGCACCTGGCATCCAGCCAGCATCAACCCATCACAGTTCATCTCAGTAAAGCCATGTCAGAAAGGCATCATTTTAAAAACCACAGGCTAACTTCAATTTCCATGTGAGATGCTATTTTTCCTTTCCACTTCCACACTACTATAGCAAAAAAACCACATTAGTAGTTTAAAGGGAGCAATATTCTCATTAGCATTTACTGAGAGGAAACTAACAGGGATAGAATCCCAGCCTGCGGCATGCATGCTCTCTGTCTGATAATGCAGCGGTTGTGCAGCCACACAACTCTCCCCCCACTCATTTTCAGGGTACATTGGCTCTGATATTGTAGCAAAGACAGAATGTGAATAGCTGAAGGTCTAGAAACACCTTTTTACATAAGCTGTGATGGATAGTATAGCTTTTGTAGTCATTTGTTCACAGCCCGTTATTTAGGTACTTTATGTTTGGTTAAAAGAGCATAGAACGAAAAGCAAAAATTATCTTTTGCCTTTCCTGATTGTTGTACACTGAGCATCTCTCCCTCTCTGGAGGGAAACAACATTTGGTCTTTTAGAGTACACGTTTGAGTACACTCTTACTGTCTATTCAGAAAGCTTCTGGAGCGTAAAGCAAAGCAGACAGAGGAAGACACCTAGCAATCAGGGAGCTTGAAGTACTGTCAGAGACTGGCAAACTCCTGAGGAAAATAAAGATGCGATACAGATAGTACTTAAACTTCCTAGAGAACTAGAGGGGGTAGCATACAGTATGTTGCAACCCAAAAAGCCACATGGAGTTGCTAACGTCAGGACAAAACTAAAGGAAAAGATGAGATTCACAAGGACACGGTTTAGAGAAAGGCTGACTTACAAGCACAATAAAGTTACAATAAACACATCTCTCTGGAACCATTCTGGTGGTGTTAGTATGTTTACTTGAAGGAAAAATTCAAAGTCATGATATTTTAACATTAGTTCATGGAATCCTAATGCAGACTGCAATGCTTAAAATTATGGTTCTCTTTCATTGAAAGACTTTGCGGCTTATGAATTTGCCAAAGTAGAATGAAACTTCATGTAACGGGATCTGTGCCATACTGGATTTTTCTGGAAATTTTTAACTAAAACATAAAAATTGGTAATTTCTAAAAATAAGAGGAAGGAAGAACACATCATTACAAGGTACAAGTTTTGCTGAGGAGCTCTAGCACCCACAATCTGCAGCAAGGTTCTTCAGAGCCTAGAAGACCCTGTGGACTGAAGGAGCACGGAATTAAAATTGCCCCTTCTTTGGTTCTGAATGCTTGGGTTTGCAGTCTTCATAGTCTTTACTACAGTAAGAAATGCAGCTATGATTAAGTATACATACAATTTAGTATACTGCTTACCTATTTGTTTAGTTACTGCAGTACCAAAGAACAGTGGAGCCACTGTATTTTGGTACAAAGTTACCATAATTTTATACTCTAGGCCTAGCTAAAATTAGGAATGCAAATATAGCACAACACAGAATTATAATTAGCATATCATAGAACTGAAACTAAGAGTATTAGGATGAAAATATATAAATTAAAAATGGGTCAAATTCTGCACTTTCACTCTTAATTTTCATGAGTGGCAGACATCTGCAAAACTTAATTCTACCAGTCTCATTACAAAAAAAAATGTATTCCTGTTCATGTTAGAAAATTCTCAAATTACTTTAAAAAAATGAAAGATGCAAATATTTTAGGTATAGTCAATTTCATAGGTAGAATTGATTTCACTCTTTCTGAACTTCTTTGCTGATTTGCATCTCAAAAAAAGAAAATTGCATGTTTAAAGTTTTTAACTTTTTCTTCCTGAATCTAACCATCATAAAATATGCTTTTCCCTCTGAAATACTGTCCAATATTCCTTCTTAGACAGCAGCTCCTGAATCAATCTAATTCATAACCAAAATTCACAATCTTCAGTAGTTCGTCAACATGAACAACAGAGATTTAAATTATTAGCTATAGCACAATCAAGATCTCAGAAGTGAAGAACTTCAATAAAACAAAGATCCATGAATTTTCATTCTCTGTTAAGATTACACAACACCTGGGTCATCAAGCTAAAGCACCTGGGTCTTAGAAACAATAATTTCAGACAGCCCTTTTTACAAATATTTCTTATTGCCAGTCAAAATCACCTAGGATTTTCACTCCTTTTATTCCCATTGAAAATCTGTTTGGGACATTGCTCTGACAACCAGAAACCTTTTCCAGCCTACCTCTTTTAATGTTCTCCATGTGCTATATATATTCCTGTGCCAGCAGTGGCTTTCAATTTGAGCTATTGCTCTCCTGTTGTGATTAACCATGCAATATGTTTATAAGAATCTCAGTCTTTCTGCAAATCTAAAAAAAACCATTTTCTTAGTCCACCCTAAGAAATAAGATGATACTCTTCCCTTTGGTATTCCTACTAGGCACCTACCTTCAGTTTGATGTTGACTTTTCAGCATAGATGACCAGAATCCTAAATTTCCACTCATACTTCCTAATTCTCTTCAGAATAGTTGCAAGTATCAGATCCTAGACTGTTTCCATAGCCATGGTGGTTAACAGCTGTTCCACGTTCAAGTAGTTAACTTAAGGCTGCAACAGAAATACTTACTATTCACTTTAATTTCATGACCTTATATTTGGATTGTTGAACTTTATAATATTTCTGTTGTTATACTACTGAAGTTCATCTGCTTCCTCCTGACCCTCTTCCTTTCATGATCACATTCATTATTTCATGATTTTCACAATCAAATTGCTCCCAGTAAGCAATATTGTCTGAAGAACTGGGTATCCAGATTACTCTGGAAGGAGAGAACTTTGGAAAACTTTCTGCCTTTTGTTCTTTTTTCCATCTGTTTCTCTCTGTCATTGTCATTGCCTGAAAAACAGGTAGGTTTTGTCAAACTGTTTGAGCAGACTTACATGCGCAGCTGGCTGGATTACACATTTCTTTCACAATTATGGAATTATACGTAGTTTATCTTTAAACCCAGATGCTCAGTGGTTTCTTTCCTTCTTCCTTCCCTATATTTCTTTTCATTACTATATTGGGCCAAATTTCACACTTTAGCTCATATCTTACATAGTCCAAAGGTCCAGCTTCAGATTCTTACAGTGAATATTGTAACTTGGAATTTTTAGAGGTGTAAATTTTCCTCCTTACTGAGATGCTGCTAAAATTAATCTTTGTTTATAGGTAGTGCTGAAATTATACAACACAAATAGTTATTAACTTGAAGCCCGGAAAGTAGACATAAAACTATTTTGAGACAAATACTATTTCAGTGGGAATGTTTTTTATGCAAATATTGAAACTGGTGAGTGAGCTGAACTAACACTGAAAACACCTTTTCCCTTCTTTCTTTTTTTTCAAATCACTTGCAAAAATCAGCTCTGCTTTATGACGAAAATGCAGCTGAACTTTGCTGCTAAATATACTGTTGGACACCAATAATTACATACAAATAATTCACAAGATATAACAAATAATTTCTTCCATAACAAATTCACTGAAAAATAAGCATTACAAAAATATTTTTACTTGAAATAACTGCAAGACTTGTTTAAAAGATATCAAATGTAAAAAATGAGCATATTATATTATTGCTTTTTGAAGAATGTAATTTCCTAATTTCTTTTTCTTGGATATTAGCATATAAATTACTATTTTGCAATTATGCTCTGTGAATTGAAGTAAATAAAATAATTAGGAGCAATCTTCAGGTTCATAAGCCAAATTAATAACAGCGTTGGTTTTAAACCTAAGTTTTTAGGCTAGATTTATTTATGTTTTGTTGAGGTTCTGCCACCGTCTCTTTCATGATAAAAAACAGAACTTTGGAAGCAAACCAAGAATGCTGCTGTTTTTCTTAGTGGGGATTTTAACATTGTCATAGCCAAAAGCATGGCAATACATGCACACACAATCTTTTTCTTTTTAGAATGATCTAGAAAGCATTAATATTGGGAGATTCAAACACTAAGACAACAAGTTATCTCCAGATAGGGCTTCTGTTAGAAACAGCTGAATTAGAGAGAAGAGAAACCAGGCAGAGAAAGGTATATGCACAATGCAAACAATATAATTTTACTTCCTGGAGGCTTTGTGTCTCAAGTTTTTCTGGCTTTGAGTCTTCTCACATTTTTTTGAAATTGTAAAGAATGAGATATTGACATAAATATACATATATTTACATTTCCAGAACATATAAACCTGCTGAAGGTCATGTAAACAAGGATAAGGCAAATGTTGGGAAGGAGACTTGCGTGAAATCACAGAAGTTAATGTTTTCAACAAAACTGTTACTGCTGAGATGGTCTAATTTAGCCAATGTATGTAATAGATTGTAACTATTCAGAATCAGAACATAGTAGTTGAGACTACTGAAAGGCCAAGTCACAAAGAGAAAGGGCTATGATTCCAAACCTGAAAATATTTATGTTTAATTTCTAACCATGTTCAAAAGAAACATTTTATTTCAGTTAATGGAACCAGCAATAATGAATGCAGCATCTAGACCTGTCAAATAAATTCATCAATTATGAAAGAATATGTAATTCTTTAACACTTACAAACACCAAATCTATGTCCAAAGGAAAACAAATCTGTAAGTTCACCTAGAACAAATGACAAGCATATGCAAAATTTCCTGATCAGTTAGGCATCATTGAACAAAATTAAGAAGCTGAACTACAGTTTACCTCTTAAATCACTGATGCAAAACAGGTCTCATTAATCTTCTGGGCTATTAGCAGTCAGTATGACAATTCAACAAAAAACCCAAATAGAATAATTTCCACTATAAAGGACATTAATATTATACGTAAGTGAAATTTCAAGATCACTGCTTTTTATTAAAATAGTAGGGTGTTCCCAATTCCCAAATTCAATGGAACAAATTTAAATCAGTAATGAGTAAGATAGAGTACATTCTGCCAAAGGAAACTGTTTCAGATATGTTTTTTCCTAATGCCCTGAAGTACACACACCATTTTTTATCACAATAATTCTGAACATTAGAAACTACTAGTAAAGAAATGTTCTAAAAATTACTGATTTCTCATTCAACAAGTCTGTTCCTATGATCCTTAAAAGTACTATCTGCCTTATTGAGTGTCATACTGGTTGTTTATGGGTTTTTAACTCCTGTTTACATTGCCGAGTCAAAAACAATTCCCTGGAGTAGAGACCTGGATTACATGCCTTTTCCTCTAGCATCTGAAGTACTATAAATTGATCACTGGTCACTGCCAAATTTTGTCCTTACTTACACATGTGAATACTCAATGTATGAAGTCAATGAAAGAATTTGGCCTGAATATTTTGATTATAACTTACAATATTTATACTGGGATGAGAATAATGAAGCTAAAAATAAAAAGGATAATCAAACCCCAGAATGAGTTTGCAAAATAACATGGCATAATACCAGTATGGTCAACTATTCCATAAATTATCTTCTAAAAGTCCATAGGTTCTTCAGCACTGATTCCAAAGTTCTATTTAGTATTAATTATCTAACTCTTCCCTTAAGCAGAACTAGTTTCACATTCAAAACATTGTTGGTTCAGGAATTTGTGCCTGTCCTGCACAAATTATTAGCTTTGAACTGGATTGAACTAATCAGCGAAGCTAAGCATAAGTCTATCCAGTATCAGTATCTGTCAGGAAACATAATTTATTTTGCACTTTTTTAATACAACAATAAAATTTTGCAATATACAAAATTGTATCTATTTCCTGGGGATCCAAGTGGGGAAATTCTTAATTATACTATTATCTACTTGTAAACCATTTCTAGCTTCAAAATTAAAAAAAAACCATAAGGATTCCATCCTCACTTCTTTTTAATGAAGCACAGTAGAAAAAAAAAAAAACCTACAACTTTTTTTTTTCTTTCTTGCTATAATAAAACTTTCTAATCCTATTACTTTATAAAGTTACAGACTGATAAAAAACAAATAGGGCTAATATGGTGTTTGGCAACTCTTCAAATTCATAAAAGTTTAACCACTGAAGCAATTCAGTTCATCATCAACATAAATATTGTGTAATAAATATCCTATTTTGAACTAAAAGATCTTTTTTGATGGATATCCATAATTTATGTTGTCATTTTCATATGTGCTGTTCTAACAACATACTTCTGATTTGCTACATGCTTTATTAGCATTACTACAGTTGCATATAAGTGTTTTAAAAAGATATGTAAACCTGACAAAATATCACAGTGTTGCCACATAACTGGAACAAGTTTTACTTGACACAAGACCTTAGTTTCTTTAGTTGACCACAAGACCTTAGTTTCATCTGTATCTTTTTTTAGACTGTTTATAATGCATTCCAAATGCCAAGCTCTAATTAATAGCAGAAATACATTATAAGCTGCCACAGACTATCATTGAAAGAGTCAGTTGGAACAAGATAGTCACTGAAAAGAATAACTTGTAGCTGATATGGAAGAATTAAAAACTGCACTGGATAAGACCACATATGGGAGAATGTTCATATATTTGTATAATTAATCATTGTTAAAATTTTCAAAATTATATTGCTCGCTGAGGGTAAAAGATCAAATAGAATTGCATATACTGGACACCATCAAAACAAGGACCATCTAACAACTGCAATTTTGTGTCATCTTTTCAACCCCTCTCCTGCCCACATTTCTAAATTCTTTTTTATCATCTCGTAAGTAACTAAATCCTTGTGTCCATAAATGTGGAAGACTGAAATGTTACTACCACTTTATCCATCTTCACATAACTAATGCATAATTCATTAACAAATGCTAAGTGGAAAAAAATTCCTTCAAAGTCTGAGAATCATTCTTGTAAAAAGTTTTGATGAGTTGATTTAGTTACTTAAGACTGAATAATTACTGACAAGTGTTAACAGCTTACTGTAAGACAGAAAAGGTCATGTCTGAAAAAATGCAGTCAGTAGAAATTATAATGAAATTGCAGCTCTTAAATTATTGAGGAAAAAATAGTCATTTTAAGCTTAAACCTTTTATAGAATGTTCATTAATCAATGCTGAATATTGCAAGGACTGCAGGTATAAAACATGAAATAATAAGTATTTGTTCCTGATACATTTGGATGATGAGCATTCTTTGACAGTTTACACATAATAAATTTTCTGATCTGATATAATCTATTAAGCTTTCGGGATCCAAAGAAGAATCAGTCACCTAGGTTCTAGCAATCAGTTACAAGGCCTCACAAATAGGAGTGAAAAATTTTAGCATTTTCATCAATATTAACTAAAATACTTGTGATTATTTTACTATTTATTGTGAGCAGAAAACAAGGCAAACTCTGCTAAACAAAAAACAAACTTAAGGTTCCATGCGTCTAGACTAATAGGAATAGAAAGTCAAAAATCTGAATGAGCATCAGAGAGCATGAAATTCTTTTGGATTATTTAATTTTTTCACTATTTAAGTAGCTTTTCAATGAAAAGAAATGTACCCCAAACTTAATTTTAGTTTAAAGATTTTAAACCAAAAATTGAATAGAAGCTTGGGGATGCATTTAGAGATTTCCTCTATCACAGCTTTTTTTTTTTCTTCCTGTTTTCTTTAATATAGTAATTTCAGTTGGAGTCTATGGAGAGGACTTCATTGTTTTACAGTGCTTGTTCATGTCCTCACAAGTTTTCAGTAACACCTACAAGTTCTCTCTTAGAATGATATAGTATTTTCCTCCCCTTAGCAAACAATGTTTAATATAAATATATAACACTTTAAGGTTTGACTTGATAGTAAAGTGTTATTTGAACTTTTGTTTTTCTTCTAAAGATTGGAATTATAATGTTTTCTTTTTCCACTCTTTAAAATTTATTTTTTGACAATTGGGAGACAAAACTCAGCTTCTTTCTGTTGCCACTGTGTAAGAACTCAGCTAACTCTGAATTGTTCAAACAGGATACAGCAGCTTGTTCAAGAATGCCTGAGTGTAGCACTGATGGCAATAAAGATGAGGCACTTGCATAAGTAAAGATAGCAGAACCACCCTCCCATTTTTGAGTGGGGTTTTTTTTGGTAATGCTATTTTTCATATTATTCAAAATCCACATTATGCACCATATTAAATTACATTCCCTATATACTGTATTAAATTAGATCACATACATTTGAGATTTATGACGACTGGGGAAGCACATAGTCTGTAGTATTAAAACAAATGCACTTGGTCCTATCCAGATCATGTTTGTTCTTTCAGATCTGAATTTTATGTAATCTCAAAAAAAATCAAATAGTTAGAATCTATGAAGATAAGTTGCTGTGCGCAGCTCCAAAATTTTAGAGAAATTTATTTGTCTACAGATCTAGTCAATCTGCCCTATCAAAACATGAAACCAAAATTTCTTCTTGGGTGCCTTTAGACTCTTTTCAGTGTTAAACATCCACATTTAAAATACTTGAGCTTTTTCAAGCAAGCATGTCACTCTGTGTCCAAATGCCACTGTTGTTATAACCTGCTCTCAAGAATGCTAGAATCTGATTTATGTCTGTTACTTAGCTAAAATCTTCCTAGCTCAAGACAAGAATATTTAATGTTATGATATCATTCTTACCGTAGCTTAGATCAATTAATATTCAATAAAAACATGCCTCGACTATCTACTTCATGCTTACAAAAAGCTTGCGTTTACAGCTGTTCTAAAGTAATCAAACTTTTCATAAGACTGGAGAATAAAAAAAAAAATTTAGCAGTTACTGAGGGCTACAGGAATTTTTCACTTGACTTGACCGTAATGTATAAAGTAGAAAAAACAGTGCATCTTTATTGCTATTGTCAGAAAATAGGGGCCCAATCGCCAAATACATATAAATCTTTCCTACATGATGGTAGTAACACCCTAAGCAGAAGTTAGGGCCTATGCAACAGTAACTTTCACATGTTTTTCAAATGCTTCAGCACTGAGCTAGAGTTTATTTATGATATAAAATAGATAGAACAGGTGTTATCAAACAGTTTTATTTCCTTTGTGACATAAAGCCTCCATCCCATGAATGAAAGCCTAGGTCTTTCTAAACAGTAAACTTGCTGAAAAATGGATTGAAGAGCTTTACAATGATAACCTCAAGGCATAAAGGAGACGGTGCTATAGAGGGAAATACAGAAGAAACTAGCCAATCTTAATGGGGAAACAAAAGGAAAAAATTCTTTATTTTTGATGGGCTGAAGGGAAGGGAAATTTCCCGACCATACATTTGTTCCTTATAATGAGAGTGTTAAAGAACAGCAAAACAAACTTGCTAACCAACAATATTTACTTCAAAACAAAACTCTGTTGCCATTTAAAATGTTTACAGTAAGAAAAGTAACTTTTCTTCAAATTCTGTTTTGCTATTTATTTTGCTACATCTTAACAGAAACATATAGAGTAACTCATCAATTCTTACTGTCATTCTTGATCTCTTTGATTAGAAGGAAAGAAAATTAAATGGAAGAATATCTTGTACTTTTCTCGGACTAAAAATAGCATGGTTCTACACTGGATCAGAGTCACCTGCCAGATGACATGGAATGAACCGTTTGAAGTGTGGTTCACCTACTAGGAATTGTCTCTATTTCAAGTCATCTGTAAAAACAACCTAATATAAGGTAGCTCTGGGTTTGGTCAGTGTTCTAGTCAAGTTCAACGTAAGCAATAACAGCAAGTTAAAAAAATTAAGGGACTATTGTGTCATTCTTTCAAAAATATTTAATTGTACACGACATTTATTAAATAGCTGGATTTTGATGAAAAAAACCCAAAATGTTTTCAGTTGGTCAGTTCTAAAAATTTACTTCAAGAAAACAAAGCAAATAAAGTCCAAAAGATAGCTGGCAAAGTCCAGAAAACAGCTGCCTTTGAAAGCAAGGGAAGCACAGCCTTTCACACTGAGTGAAGTTTTTAATACTGTATTTGATGAGCTAGAAAAAAAAAAAAAAAAGGGTAAGAATCAAATCTGGGGAAAAAAATCACTGAAGAATTATCATTTATTTTGGAGTTTCCAGCCAAACAATTGAAATAGATAAGTAGCGCAAGACAGGCAAGATAATGAAAATGAATACAGGGGCCCATATTCATCCTATCTATTTTTGGGTGCATAAATAATGTACAAAGTTAAGAACTTACATGCCTAAGGATCTGTACAAAGTCAATGTAGAAAAATAGACTCCTCTATGTGGTGCTTCACTTCATCCCAAATCTTAAAATACTTTATGAAAGTGCTGTCTCTTGCAAGCTATACTGAATAAATTTTGAAGAGACAAAACTGGGACAACCACTATTATCTCAGTATAATGAAAAAAGGCGGCCTGCATGCAAATTAATGACAGCCAATGAGAAAGGCTAAGAAAAGGGTATTTAGAACATCTTTCTCAACGGGGTTGAACAGAAGTGATTCCCAAGAAAAGAAAAAAAAAGTAAAAAAAAAAAAAAAAAAAGTTTTACTGATTTGAGCTTCTATGGCTGCCTGAACATGACTTTCAACTGTACAGGTATGCAAGACCTGAGCATGCAAAGTTCCAGAAATGTGGCCCTATTGGTCCAAGACAATTAACCTCTAAGTAATTAGTCTGAGTATTCAAAGCTTATTGAAGTTTTCTGGGTTTCCTTTGAAGTGCTTAAGACCTTAATTGAGGAAGCCTGAAAATGTGGGCAAAATGCAGTCCAAAACAGTAGGGAAAACATTTCTCAATATTTTATATTCCAGATTTATATAGTGTAGAATATAAAACTTACTCACTAATTTATATTCTTTGCAAATAATACAAAAACAGCACTATGGATATTTCAACCAAAATTTCATCTTCACCTATTAATGTTTTTCGGGGATTTTTTTTTTTCCCACATTTATAGTATTGGATCTGCTTTTCTATTCTCTTCAGTTTACAATGACACCAGCAGAATAATTGGACTGTGAAGTAGCTATCTAGGACTCCATAATTACTTGCCCTTATTCCAGTTCTGGCAAAGAGCAGGGTATTTTAGAGATTGCTGTACTGTCACCTGCTCTCAGAAGTTCCCAAGAGAAAGTCTTGAGTCCTGGTTTAATTCATATACATTATCTTTCTTTCTTTCCTCAAAAACGTGTCACAATTCATTGTTGAAACATGCTAAAGATTGTGCGAAGTGGAATAATCTTCACCTCTACTTCCTTTGTACTACTGAGTATAAATACTAGAGAATACTGCTATAGCACCTTTCACTTCAGCAACGTGTATGTTACTTTAGAAGTA
>JANZLP010000001.1:30637341-30647454 GCA_026930925.1 Chelictinia riocourii | reverse complement strand
TTTCTTCATAGCACTGTTATTTCGTGTTGTAAATAAAAAATAATTTTTCTGACTGTTGTTCATGACTGTAAAGGGAACTTTAGCAAAAGTGGACAGAATTGTCAACGTCTACATCAATGGAAGTTAGAAAAGAGGAAAAGCACTGAGCAACACTCCCCTTGGGAACACTGTGCATTCATATCACAATTACAGTTAATCATCTGATGGAAAGACAAAATTCTACTGAACCTTAGGAAGTCTTCAAAGTTAGAAGCAAAGGCATCAAGTTAGTACAGTTATAAAACAGTCTATTCAAGATTTCACTATGAACAAACTATATCTGAAGTCTTGATCAATGAAAGTGTTAAGCCAGTTTCAGCTACTGGTAAATGTAGTTTAAAAAGAACAAAAATATTAACTTATTCACCCAAGTAGTACAGGACTTCTCAGCCATTTTCAGAGGGAGGAAAAAGGAAATTTACTCCTACTCAACATGAAAATTTAAGAACTGCTGTAACATAATAAAACCAAGAAAAATAATAGAAAGAAATCAGTATTTTTCTACACTGGAAAACAAAATAAATAACACGTACATATAATGACCATATTAAGTTCTTAAACTGCTCAGGTACCTTCCTCTAAGCCATAAAAATCATGCATTGTGCAAAATACCTAGATACTCATAACCAAAATACATTGCTCATAACTGCATGTACTTAGAATTATTTTGCTACTTGAAAAGGGTATGGGAAATCTCACACTGTGTTGACTCTCAATCTCTTCATGTTTCTGTTGCAAAGCTTGTGAAGCTCTAATTGAATCGCCTATTCCCCACTGAGTTCTTAGCTGTTCTGATCCAGGTCCTTCAAGCCAATTGACTACCTGTAAGTAAGATAAAGATGACAAAAAAAGTAGCAAATCAATTACACAAAAACTGGTATAAAAAGAATTTTTTAACTGAAATAGAAATATTTCAAAGTATATATTTATGAAAAAAAATCTTTTTAGAATCTGGGTAAGTCTTGTTGAATCCATTCACATCTTCAAAAAGCATTAAGCAGAAACCACTTTCATTAACCTTAGCCTGTCAGCACTATGAAAGCAGATAGCAGATAGCAAAAGATTTCACATTAATACTTGTCATTCCATGTCTCTGTCAATAAATAGCTTAAATGACAATTTTCTTGATAATATACCTCTCCTGTTCAAACAAGTTGTGGAGGGTTTTTTTTGCCTCAGTGAATTATAATGCACAGCTGTATTCAACCTCACACCTGAGAGTTTTCTCCTGATTGTGTTGAATACATTAACACTCAAGTACAGGATATGCACTTATTCCAAAATCAAATTTACACAACTAGTATTTTAAATATTTATGTCTTTGAACTAGCTCTATTCAAATAATGTAGTCTTAATGGCCACATCTCATGGGATCTGCTCTTGCAGAAATCTTTGCAGGGTCACGGCAATACAATTTTGGACTACAGTATTGGATTTATTTTATTATGATGATTATTATTATTTTGAAATTATGTCATTTGATGTTAATATTATTCAAAGCAAAGCAGAGTATCTCAAATTCTAGTTTCCTTATACACGTTTGAATTATCAGATGGTATCTATGGCAAAATTTTATGATAAATTTTTTAAATATTTAGAAAACAGAGACAGCTGTGATGAAACCTAGTACAAAAGTCACTACTGGAGTCCTGAAGTAAGGAAATGCAGGAATATCCCCACGTTCTGAACCTTAATGAAAAAACATAGGAAGCCAGCTTCCTCTTGTTAATGCAACTTTTGTTTCAACAAAGATGACAGAACAGTGTCACACAGGTTTTCAGGAAATATAATACAATACACAGTGTAACACCATAATCATGAAGACAAATGAAAAAGGGACTAATTGGACCATTTTCCTAGTGCTACTAGGCTACATTGGAATAGTAATCAAGAATGACCTTCACCATTACAGAAGGTTAGCCAATTCAGCCCACCTTTTAGTTATGTCTGTCTTCCCACCCACCCTTTTCACACCTCCCGCCTGCCCCTAGTGCTGTTTCAGAGCATATATTCTTTGCTTCAAAGGCATCCTGAATCTTTCTCACTTTTATAATTTCTCACACAAATTAGGACTCTACAGTTCTAGGTTCTTTTTGTTTAAAGAGAAACTTCCTGTTCTGCTCAGCATCTCTGCACAGCTGTTGCTGGTTAAATATGGAATGTACCTAGAAGCAAGGCACCCAGATGTCCCCCTGTAACCCCAAAGCGGCCGGGAAAATTCCTACATGGAAACGATGGTTCTCATGCAAGTCTGAAACAGCGTGCAAGACTACTGCTTAGCAGTGCCCTCTGTGACCAAGACCATTTCCCCAGTACAAGTTTCCAGCAACTACTGCATTGCCTCTGAAACTGCTTAGCTTAGCACGAGGCCATTTTGTGTGACAGACTTGAACTGAGGAGAGAAGAGTCACTAGGGGACCTGCAGAAAGAAGCAATGTTATTTTCATAAAATATATTTTTAAATGGTTAATGACTAGACTACTGCAAGGCCTGACATTAATTTTTGTGAATTAATATTAGAAAAATACTAATTACCACCTCTGCGTAAGGAGGGACAAAGCTAGAATTTATCATAACATACAGAGTTGCTCATCAGCAGTCTGTTCAGTAGAACTGCTCATCAGAAAACATCTGGAAATCACAGCCACCTTTACACTGCAGTATGAAAGACAAAGGAAAGGGAAACAAAACTACGGAACAGAAATAAGAGTGTTAGTTACAAAGAGAGGATATTGAAGGCACAAGGGAACAGAGGTGGTTATGGGTAAGAGTGCTTTGAGACAGGAGTAAGAACTAAGCACTTCACAGTAGGAAGAAGCAGCAAATAGTGAAAATGTAACAGGAACACAAAAGAAAGCCAGGAGTGGTTAGCAAGCTCTACAAAGAATAAAATAGGAATGTAATTATAATGAAAGCTAACAGGAAATCAAAACACTAAAAGAAAAATAAATTCAGCAACACATGGGAAAAACTTTCTATGTACACACCCATTCCAACTGAAAATACTGCAAACATGTTATACTGCAACTTCTGTTTGTTTCAGCAAAATAAATTGTATGGCACTTTGCCTCTATTGGTTTCTCGCAGTCCATCATTAGCTTCTTTCTTTTCTCTGTTAGCCTGATTTTCTCCCGTAAACCAAAAGGAAGTAAATCTAGAAATGGACTTAATTAAGTTTTTCCCATACATTTGTATGCCATTTAGACAGCTTTTAAATGCACTTTATAAAACTGATTAGCTTGGTAAAACAGCAAAACACATTCTTCCTGTGTACTGAGACTCAGTTCACTTACTGTGTACTATCCACAGTGCAGAAAGACCAAACAAGTATTTCTACTACAAATATTGCAAAATGAGGCTGATGTCCCAGTAAACAAGTCAATTTAAATGCATTAACAACGTCACATTTGCCAAAGTACCTTATAAATTTCATTTCAATCAGCACATTTTGTTTGACCACTGTAACTCTAACACAGGAAAAAAAACCTCACCTGATCATACCCACAGCCATGCTAATATGTTCTATTTAGTACTATTTTCATCTCTTACATTTTTATTATTTCCACCTCAACATATCAAAAAATGACATTTGCTTTTTAAGTTTTTTTTTTTTTTTATAGTAATCTGAATTACTACATAAGTGAAAGCTATTTCCTCAGTAGATTTATATTTTCACTGCTAGAAATAACAGATTGATTAGTTTTTATCTTTACCCATACCTGGAACGCTGTGAAGTGCAAATACTTGATTTACACTCCTCATGCATTAGAAATGTCAATGCTGAAAGGTTAAAAGCAATATCCATTCCATTTGCTGAATATTTAAACTATACAGAAGCTTAAAAACATATAAATCTAATTTCAATTCATAAACACAAGAGGAATAAATTGATTCAATTTCCTTGATTTTTGCTGAGACTCTGCTGACAAAATGTTGAAAGTGCTAATTACATGCCTGCTTCCAAAGGACCAAACCAATTCATTATGACCTTTAACACATGATTGATTAGGAAGGTTTATATTCATTCTTGCCCGAATATCCTTGAAATACACAGTTTAATCACTTTAACTTAGTTAAAACACCAAGCATTAGGCAAATAAAGGAATAAATAACAGCTTATCTTCAGTAAGAGGAACTTAAAACAACATGGGCAGGGGAAGATTTCCAACTCAAGAAAAATTAGTCAAATGTGTCTCATTTGTGAATGTGCCTCTCTGCTAACAGGTCAGGCATTTGCCCCTCCAACAGTGTAGCATTACACTGCCACAGTACACAACACCAAGGGACAATGTGAAGGTTGTTCTGCGTGATGGCAAGAGAGCACATTTCTAATTACCTTATCAGAACAGCCTTCAGAAAGTCGCTGTGGTAGCCACGATGTAAAGCATCATCAAGTGAAACTAGTATGTTGCAGTTTGAGGAGTGAAAGGAGGCATGAAGCTCTCACCTCTGATACTCCGTTTTGCAGGAAACACAGTCTGTGACTTGAGCTCAAACCTCTGCCTAACAGAGTTCAGGGAGAACTCCAATCTTACCTGCATTACCTTCTGCTGAATCTCCTCTAGTTGTGTGCGCTTGCTACGTTGTCTGCAAACTTCCTGGTAGCGGGTATATTGCTCTCTGAGTGAGTCCAGTAGCTTCATGACCTGTGGCTGAGCAAGTAGTTCATCATCCATTGGAGACCAGGATACTCCTCCATCTGAACCATTGAATCGACGCTGCTGTAACTCAGATAGTAACTCATGGCCTTTAAGAATACATATAATGATGTGGTTAATTTAGATTCAAAAAAGCAGCATAAAAATTATTAGTAAGCATGCCTGCTTTTAGACCATCTGATGCTACATTTTTGCAGCTAATGATCTTTCATGCATTGAGCACATTTAATGATACCATTTCATGCAGACCACTGGCTACACTTTCTGGGGCTGTGTCATAAAATCGGGTAGAAATCATGTGGTATATTGTAGATATATAAAAGAGATACCATGACCAACATTCATATTGACAAAAGTATTAACTTAAAGAAACAATTGCAAAGCACAATCCTGAGTCTGAAACAACTGTAAGTATTCTGGTTTACTTCAAAACACTGTGTAGCATCCAAAGTATTTCTCCAAACAATTCATATTCTTAGATTAAATGAATTATCTACAAGCACTAACAAACTCAACATGTAATTTCTCTGTTATCTTTCACAATTTTTATAGCAAGTACAAAACTTTCATAGGAAGTGTGGAGCTGATACTAAGTATTTTGATCAATATTTTTTTCTCACTTTTCTCACCTTTTTCTTTGTGCTCTTAAGCACCAGATCAGCATACAGACTCTAGAGTGTAACAATCATATATGCAAAAATTGTATGTTTTGACTATTTAATCCTCTGTTTAAACTGTTTGAAGAACGTTATTGTTAATTTGTGGCAAAGTTTTCACAATGTAAACACTGTACTACCAGTAAACCCAGATCATCAATTTGTTCCCCAAAAGCTCGGTGAACAAGTTTGCAAATAAATCAATGTTTGGTCACTAAAGAAAACTTGGTGTAAATGTGGAAATCTGCCAATTCCATATCATCAGTTATGCAGGTCTTAAACTGGTAACATGCCAGTTCGCTAAAAGAAAAAAATTACCGCTAGAATAACAATTGTAATACCTCAAGGAAAATGCAGAAATACAGACTCTAAATTCAAGTGGTATTATCTAGACAAACAAAATGCCAAGGGCTTTGGAAACTGCA
The DNA here is from genome assembly GCA_026930925.1 of Chelictinia riocourii. Classification (NCBI taxonomy): domain Eukaryota; kingdom Metazoa; phylum Chordata; class Aves; order Accipitriformes; family Accipitridae; genus Chelictinia; species Chelictinia riocourii. Next base: position 30,641,676 of record JANZLP010000001.1, on the reverse strand, counting down.
GTGAGTAACATTAAATTACTCAGCATATATCACTGTGAAATGAACACATCTTAACAATTTACATACATTTTGCTATACTATGGAAATAAACATCTTGGATTTCATCTTTTATAATACTACATAGATAGGTGCAGATAGCTGCAGAGAAAACAGACTTAAAGGCTTTTACAAGTTCTACTAGGATAATTTTGAATTTCTATTGTATTGTTTCAGCAGTTAAAGGATTAACATTTTCAAGGTAAAAACATTTTTTAAAATGAGATTCTTATCAACATTTAAGAACTATACTTTATATGTGGATTTTGAGCTTTTGAAAGCAACAGTACTTGTAACTACAGAAGACAGAAGCCTTTTATCTATCTAAAACCTTGGTTTGTTCATGTTTTCCCATAAGAGATAGGAAAGTTTAATTGGCAAGAGCTTAATTTTTTTATTCTCAAAGTTTCAATATAGTGTATCTAACAAAGACAAGTTGCCTCTTAGGAACTCAAATGATTTAATGAAAGTTATTAAAATTCATAGCTGAAAAAAATTTTCATTATGCCATAATTAAGAAAACAGAAAATGCATTTGAACTAATATTCTTGGGAGCCATCTGCTTACAGAAAATTGAAGTGCTATTTTGTCAAAAAGTCTTACCATTAGAGAAGGATACACAATTAGATTAAAACCTAGTGACACTGTCTGTAGACACTTTGTATTTTAAAAACGTTAAAGACCACAGCAAGGAACTATTGTTTCACCTTTTAATTCAAAAGGTATTATCCCCACATCTAAATAAGCTAAACTTTTACACAGAGGACAGGTAAAGCTGGTAGTTAGTTCTCTGTAGCAAATATTACATGTGATATGCACGTTAGTTTGTGGGAGGCTCTAAGAGCACTCAGACTCTGATCATCACCTTAACGCTATGCAAAAATCTTTAAGCAAATTTCTAGTCCAAATCAAGTCTATTATACTTTACTGTAAGCAGGAAATTCACCCTAAAAAAAACCCCACAACATTTCAATCAAAAAAACCAAACTGTTTAATGCTGAAGGGAGAGTCTAAGCAGAGAAGCGTCAGAAGACTATGCTTCACTTTTACAGATGGTCAGCTCAGAACTAGGCTGACTTACTAGAACTGTATAGGAAAACGCTATCTGTTTTGTAGCCATTTGGTGGCTACTGAGATAAATTCATTCTATAAGGTCAACACATTGACATCATCTAGAAGCAATGTATTATCAGAATTAAACATACTAATTATGATAATACTGTAAAGATGTTATCAGGATTATTAAAAACTATTTAAAAAGAGACATTGAGAGTTCCTCCATTTATTGGTTAACATCACCTTTTTTTTAACCCAAAGATGATATTAATTGATAAGCTTGTTACATTGTGATGATGGCTAAGAATTATTGTGCTCTCTGTGCTTTCACTAGGGGCTTAAAATGAATAGTGTTAATTTATTGACCAACATTATCATTTTCAACTTACTATACCTGTCTGCAATACCGTCTCAGGATCAAGTGATGGAAGGAAGTTCATATCTATTGATCTTGAATAAAGTAACAAACACATCATTATTAATAATAAACTTAATTACTTAAAGTAACAAATACTTTAGTAATAATTGATATTACAGTAGCACTAAAAACTTCAACTAAGGCCAGAGCTACCTGATGCTGTTAAGAGACTGTATGTTTCTTTCCTCACTCAGTAAAGTCCTTACTTTTTCAACTCATTGTATCAAACAAAAGTGCAGCTGCATGTAATCAATAGCCAAATGAGCATCCATCTACACAAACACTGACTAATTTTGTAGTCTATGTTATAACTTCCAGAAGTTCTTTACACATTTCAAACTATTTAAGGCATATTGTATTTTCAATATTGTTTGGATTTCCAATGAAATTTTATAATCCAAAAGCATTCATTTCAAAAAGTGAATCACAAACCTCTCTTTTTCTTGTTGAGTTCCTTTATCACTTCCATTGTTAATTAGAGCAAGCTCATCCAATAAGGATGTTGATTCTTTTGTGAACTTTTCAAATACCTAAATAAGAGGCAGGTTTTAATTTAAGAAATGAAATTATATAAGTGGCAGTATTGAAGGCATCAGTGCAAATTTATCCACTAGTTCTGTTAGTATACTTCAATCTTTACACAGAATAATTATTTCCTAGCATTCAGATGGTAAAGTAGAAAGAGCAGAAAATAAAAAGTTTTGTTCAGGGAACACTTAAGAACACCAAGATTCCTTAGGGAGATAGTAAATGTTACGCTGAATATGACAAAGATGGACTGAATTCTGAAATACTGAAAAATCTTTAGATTTCTGCAAAACCTGTAAGTTCTCACAGACACATTTATTCTGCATCTTCATTTAAGCCTTTAAGTTAAATCTTAAGAATAATGCTAGAGAATCAAGGCATGTTACACAAGCATCTGACGGCTCACTTGAATGGATTAAAATAATCAACTTTGTGAAGATTCCAGCTTTTAATCACTACCATATGGGCTATATTGTAAGATAAAAGAAACATGTATTGAAAGAAACACCCTCAGAAGTTTCTTTGAATATAGGGGCTTCTGATCTCAGATAACAAGACCTGTATATTCAGACACTGGGTACTGTTCAGATGATTCCCCTTGTGCCAGACTTCTGAGGGTTGGGTTTTTTTGTGGTTTTGGTTTTTTAACAGAACTGAGCATGATCAGGTGCCACAAGTGACACGCACAATAACTTCCAGGTCTTTTTGGTGTTAATAAATTATTAATCAATAGCCTGTGGATGAACCTTCCTTAACCTATCTAGGACCAATTAAATTTCAGGGAAAACTAAAAGAGACATGAGGTGGACAGCTCTTAAAAGCTAATTTATGAAAGGGTGATTTATAAAATACAAGCTAAATTCAGTTGTTACAAAGGGAAAAAAGAATCCCTAGAATTTAAATGTATAAACAGTTGTAAACTATTTTTCAGCTAGTACCTTAAACAACCTTTCCGCCCTCTTGTCTAGTTTCAGAATTCAGGAGTTGCAATGGAAGAGGTTTTCTTCATTAATACACAAAACAAGTAAAGCAAGGCAAGAGAGGAGAGACAGGAGAAAGAAATTTTCAACTGTAGTCTGAACCAAATATAAAGCAGAAGTTCCAGCTAGAGTGGAAGTACTGTCCTTATGAATTTTATTAATGCAGGAATAAGCGAATATAAGACAGATTTGTATATACCAGACAAAATTGAAGGAGAATTAAAATATTAGATTTCCCTTCCCTCCCCTGTGTCCAGGTGCTCTCAGTTTCAGGCAGAGAAGACACAAGCTGCCTTGCCCTAATCCACACACATGTAAAGGCCATGCAAAGACCAGTAGAAAAAAGCTGCACAGCAGATGATGCTCTCTCTGCCCTTGGGTCTGAAGACACAATTTGCTGAGATCAGAAAAAAAGAAACATGGCACACATAATGTAAGCTCTCAAATTTCTTCTTGAGGGGGAAGTACTGCTGTGAAACTGGCTTCAGGGTATGTTTGAAAGTTCTGGGCAGTTGCGGTTGGGACCCTGTGGAGTATTCCTTGTCCAGGATCCCACTGGACATCCTAAATGGAGACGCACATTTTAAGAACAGATTGCATGGGAAAGGAACACACTTTTTCATTGAAGATTAAATACTGTTTTGAAAATTCAATTTAAGTAACTGAAAAACAAGTATTAATGAATAACAGATTATAAACATTCTGGATTGCTATGCGCACCAACATTTGTTTAAACAATTCACGTCTATTAATTATTTAGGGATGTAGGGATGTGTTTACTGCATCTCCATCTGCTGGGGAAACTGCACTGACTGAGGTTTTAGTGAAGGACAGCTCAAAACCTGGCTCTCACTCCATAGGAACCAAGGTCTAAGAGATCACCTCAGATAATGTGCAGAGTCCAAGTATTTCCTCCTTGGTTTGGATTTCTCCTATCAACAGCCAAACAATTTTCCTTTGTAGCGACTATACTATACACTCAGGTTCTTCTAGAGGGAGGGTCTACAAGACAGCTTCATTAAAGAACTTGTTGGTTCAACAAATTGATTACATTAGCTTTATCATCCCTTGAGCAAATCCAGTGTTAGTTATCATATGACTATTCATGCATTTGAACTGCACTACTACACATGACAATTTCTTTACACTTAGCAGTTCCTACACAAATAAAAAATCATGGCTCAAGAATGAGACATTTGGAAAAAAACAAAACAAAACAAAAACCCAGAAAACTAACCAGCCTGGGGATCCTGGCCTTGGCTGAGACGGGAGAGCTCGTGGCGCTCGGCCTCGGCACAGGCCACGTCCAAATTCCGA